>CM024533.1:22644915-22714767 GCA_014182385.1 Eucalyptus viminalis
GTTGAGTCTGGATCGATTGATTTTGTATAAGGTCTTGAAATTTGACATTCATCAATTCTTCCATAGATTGAGTCTTCTTGTTGTATATTCTGTAAGCTTTGCTGGAGGTTGAATATCCAAGGAAGATTCATTCGTCTGATTTTTCTTCAAACTTACCAATTCGATCATTTGCATTTTTCAATACAAAACATTTGCAATTAAACACATGAAAATAAGAAACAATTGGCTTCTTTCCTTTGAACAACTCATAGGGAGTTTTCTCCAAAATAGGCCTTAAGAAAAATCTGTTAATGATATAACATGCTGTAGCAACTGCTTCAGCCCCAAAACGAGAAAAATATTGCTTTCAATTAAAATTGTTCTAGCCATTTCTTGCAACGATCTATTCTTTCTTTCCACAACTCCATTCTGTTCGAGAGTGAATAGAGAGGAGAACATATGCTGAAAGCCAGATTTATCACAGAGTTTAGCAAAGTCTTGATTTTCAAACTCACCTCCATGGTATGTCCAAATGCTTGAAATAACATACCCTTTCTCATTCTATATTTTCTTAGCAAACTTTAAAAAATAAGAGAAGGTATCAAACTTACTTGTCAAAAAGTATACCCAAGTAAATCATGAATAATCATCCATTATTACTAGGTAATATTTCTTTCCACCAATGCTTTGAGTTCTAGTTGGTTCAAAAAGATCCATATGTAGGAGCTGCAGCACACGATTAGTGGAAACTTGATTTATTGGTTTGAAAGAACTTCTAACATGTTTTCCCAACACACATGGTGTGCATAATTCAGATTTTTGGCATTTTAAGTTGGGTAGTCCATGAACAAGCTTCTTTGAAGAGATCTTGGCAATTTGCTTCACGTTGATATGGCCAAGCTTTCAATGCCAAAGATTAGCTTCATCTTGAATTGAAATTAGACATTGAGATTTTTCTGGTTTGATATCCAAAAGATAGATGTTCCCATGTCTTCACCCCGTGAAAGTCTGAGAGAAGTCTTTACCGGTTCCCGAACATATTCCTTCTTGAAAATTGATTTTGAAATCTGTGTCGCACAATTGGCTTATGCTGAGTAGACTGTAATTTAGTTATTCTACCAATGAGACATTGTTGATCGTAAGGCTTCCAATCTTTACTATTCCGCATCCAACAATTCTTCCTTTGCTATTTCCACCAAAAGAAACTTTTCCTCCATTTGTTTGGATGAGCTTTATAAAACAACTTGAATCTCCTGTTATATGTCTTGAACATCCACTATCCAAGTACCATTTGACCTTTTTCTTAATAGTGACCTACAATTAAAAAAGAAACTCAAACTTTTTTTGGTACGCACGCTTTCTTGGATCCAATGGAGTTAGTGCAATATACAGTCTTTTGCCCAATCCTTCTTAACAGGTCTCCAAACCATAGAACATTTTTTCTCAAAGTATTATGAGCTGTTGCACTTAGAACATTTAAGAGCACTTCGGCCAACAGATTTTACAAAGACTTTTTGAAAATGATTTCTATAAAAGGCTTTTGTAGGTTTTTGTTTGATTTTTTCCTTTACTTTTGGAAAATCAATTAAATGAATGGTTTCAGAAGTCATTCCCAAGCTTGATTTGTTAAAGTAAGGTCTTTGTACTGAAATAATATTTTCCAATTTCTCAGATCCTATAGAAAACCTTTTTGAAATACTTGAAATATCATTTTTCAAAAGTGTATTTTCTTTTGAAAGAGAGTTTGTATTTTCATTTAAAGTAACAAAAATTTTATCTAAATTTTCGAACTTTTCTTTCCAAACAATTTCCCGTTGCTTCAATGTAGAATTTTCCTTTTTTAGCTTGGAAATTCTTTTGAGAGAGGTTTTGAGACCGAGACATAGTTCATTAATATATTTGGAGACTTTAGTATAAATTTTTAAATTACTTACCTCGATTTCACTGTCTAAGTCTCGAGTCTCGAGTTCGTATCTATCTCAGAGTCTGAGTCTGATTCTAATTTTTCCATTAAACAAATATTAGCATAATCATCATCACTCTCTTCACATTCGGTATCATTCCAAGTTTCTGCTTTGAGTGCCTTTCTGTATTTGTCAACTTTTCCTTTCTTTTTCTTCAGCAAGGGATAGTTGGGTTTGATGTATCCATTTTCCTTGCATTCAAAACAAATCACATCTTTATTGGATTCATCGTCCTCAGCTGATTTATTTTGAAACTTTTGAGAGCTTTGTTTCTTCCAATTGAATCTTCTTCCCTTTTTGTTTAGTTTTCTGAATCTTCTTATCATGAGAGCAAGCTCTTCATCATCCATATTGTTTTCAAAATCTGTAACATCATAATCATCATTAGATTTTAAGGCAATAGACTTGTTACCTTTGGGATCTTCTTCTTCATTGATTTGCTCCATTTCATAGGACTGAAATGTACCAACCAATTCGTCAACGGAGAGTGGCATGATCCTTTGTGTTTCCATTATTGAGATCTTTACGTGATTCCAATCTTTAGAAAGTCCACGCAACAGTTTGTTAACCTTCATGGGTCCTGAGATTGGTTGACCTTGATATTCAAAACCATTCACGATTTCTGTAAAACAACTAAACATGTCAATGATAGATTCTCCTGGCTTCATATTGACCGAGCAGAATATTGATCCTAGTTTCTTTCACTCGATCAGTTCCTTCATAGGTAATGTGCAGCATATCCTAGACTTCTTTAGCTGTTTCACAAGAAGATATTTTGTTATACTCAGTAGGAGATAATGCACAATATAAGGAGTAAATTGCTTTTGCATCAAGAGTTTGTCTCTTGGTTATCTCTTCTTGAGTCATCTCGCTAGCCTCTGCAGCTTCTTTTCCCCTTTTTGAGACTGTTGTAGCTTTAGGAATGATTCCTTTGTCTACCACATCCCATTCCAGAGGATCTTTCGATCTTAGAAATGCTTTCATTTTGTTTTTCCATATACTGTATTCTTTTTCATCAAAATAACGAGGTTTGGTATTGCTTTGCCCTTCAACCAAACCTAGAGCCAACATACTAGCCATGGATCTTTAACTCAGAAGTAGAAACACTTTAATTAAATGAGTACATAAAATCTGATACCAATTGAAAGTGTTAGTACAAACACCTAGAGAGGGTGAATAGGTGTGAAAATAAATTTTGCAAAATATAGTGTAAAACTTTACTTTTAACATGAGTCTGGTTGACAATAGACTTTGTAGAGAAAGTCAGATTCTAACAATGAAATTGAATTATGAACAAAATAAAGGAGTTCAAGGAAGAGAATAAGAACACAAGGTTTATAGTGGTTCGGCTTAGACTAAGCCTACGTCCACTCTCCCGCACTGACAACCCACCGGCTAGATTTCGCTATGAATCAAAAGAGGTGTTACAATCGCACGTCCTTGATTCCACAATGTAGAGATTCTACTACACTTCCTCAAGGTCTCACCAGTATCTAATCTCTCTTTTGAATACGAATTTAAGCTCAACAATCGAATAAGCAAAGTACAAGGAGCTTCAAACGTTGGAATTTTTCTATCTCGCATATTCTCGAATAACTAGAGCGTCTTCCTTCATAAACTCCTCCATACCTTCATAACCGTTGGCACCTTCCAAAGGAATTCTTCCAATCTACTCGTTGGACAGAATCAATTACGGAGATCTCGAGTTATATAAGGAATATGAAGATAGCCCACCAATCTTGCTCGCCCATACAATCAAGATCTAGGTTTCCATATATAGAACTTTCCATGTATACTTCACCAATCAACAGATCTTAGTTACTCGAATTAATTTCAATATGAATAATAGATCTTGAGATGCCATTCTCAGCTGTGAGAGCTTCTTTACTCACACAAATCAAATCCTTAAAGATATACTTGCATCTAGATAAGTCTTCTTCGTCAGTCTATAAACTGTCAATGATGGCAGACTTTAAGTCTTGAGTCTAGTGGTCTTCAGACTTTGAAGGTAGAGTCTGGAAATCTTCAGACTAGACTAAAGGAAATGTTTTGTCAACTTCAAAACAAATAAGGAAGTTTTCTCCAACAATAGGCATATCGATGAAAAGCCCATTTCATCTCATCGAAATCAGACTCAAAAATCAGAATGTCACAACTGGATTCACCATCTAAGTGCATGGAGCTAATCAAGTTACAAATGAACCATGAGGGGATCTATGCTTAGAACTAAGAAAGATCAGGTTAGTTGCAGCAAGTATGCTATCCTGCAATAGGCAAACCTCTATTCAAGCCTTCAATAGATTGCCTTTTAGCTACAGACTATACTAAAATTTAAATCATAGTATAGAGATACTCAAAGATACTAAGATAGTAACATTTCTAATTTAGTATAGCTGTATTTTTCAAAGGATCCTATCAGACTGGAGAAAAAAAACTTTTAGAAAGATATGGAGAGAATTTATGTGAATTACTTGCTTTTTTTCTCCAAGTTTTATGGATTATTAGAATGAAGTTGAGTTTGTCAAATTGAAACAATGAATAATATTAATAAATGGTTAATTAATGTTTTTAGTGTGAATTCATTCAAGACTTTTTATTATTATTTATTTGTGAATTTGAATCAAATTTATTTGACTGAAATAATCATAAAAATGATAATTTATTATATAAATATACATTTAATAAATAGTGTGTCTCAACGTGTCGGAATTTTCTGTTTTTTTAGAAATAGCTCGTTAGCGTGTCGCGTTGTGTTGTGTGGCATGTTGTGTGTTGGTGTATGTGCTACTCGGACGGTGGTGATGGTGAGGGCTATATAGACCCTTGTCAAACGTTGCACCTGCCTTTTTAAAAAATGGTTATTTTAATTTTTGTAATTAATATATAAATTAAAATTTATTTTTGTTATTGAGTCAACTTTCATGTGTACCATATAGACTACTTATATTATTAAAAATATGCCATCGGATTTTTGGCTACCTTTGCAGACTTGATACTTAAACGTTTCAACTTATTAAAAAAAAATTCTACTCAAGTATCTACCTATGTCGAGTTTTGGTACTTGCGTTGTATTTTAGCCAAAAATATTGGATGAGCAACATAACACAGACCTTGAATACATCTTTGCTTTGGTGGCAAGTTTTGCAGCTCATTACTGTTTCATTTGCTTATAGAGCTCATCTATTGACTCTTCAGATTCAGCACCTTCCATCTTCATCACCAAGACCATCCTCTGACTTAACTAAAGCTCTCACCTGTACTTGAAGCTCATGTTTTCTCCGCCTTTCTCCAATATCATCCCTTCTTGGCAAACCATCATCACCCGATATGACCCCCCATAGGAGAGTGATGAAAAGCATCTCATTTATAATATTCATTTCAGCATAAATAGTGTTATATCCTTAAAAACTCCAAACTAGTACACATGTTTGAATTAATTTTTTAACCACAAAAAACCTCACACTAGTATATCTTTGACAAATTTTTCCCAAACTTATACATTTGTGACAAATTTACCCCCCATTAGTTTCCATTAAATTTTACTATCAAATTGCTAAGTTTGATGACATGTGACTAATATGCCTATGCTTAGAATCAGGAAAAACGGAGTGAGTTTTCTACAGGCATGCCTTCCCACAATAGGTGAACTTCTTGTTCAAACCATTCAAGAGCAGCCTTGTAGTAGCAAACTACTCAAAATTTTAATTCAGAGCATAAAAACACTCAGGGGTGTCAGGATGGTAACATTTCTAACTATTCGAACTGCGTTTCTCAAATGATCCTACCAGGCTGGAGAAGAAAAGGTGTTTTAGGGAGACATTTGAGAGTTTTAACAAACACTCACTTTACTTTAAGGGACTGCCTAGCACATTATATCCTCATTGCCTTTTATAAGCATTAAGAGGTAACATACAAACAAGGACCAAGCTCACGGATTCTAAAACATACAGAGGCTCTGGAAAATCTAGTTGGGAATTATTTTAGGTAATATGAACAGTGACAGTGAACAGTGATCTCCCTAGCCTATTGCTATAGTATCTTGCCATGGTGACATGCTACAATGTGACATCTTAGAATTTCAGTTCTGCTTTCAATGGAATAAATCGGGCATTTCATCAATGCACCTATGGTGCTATTCTCAGAGTTGATCACTCGTGAAATAACTAGATTATCTAGGAAAGTTATTAAGAGATTTTAAGGCAAATAAACTTGAGAATTCAACCAAGAATCGGCTACTCAACTGTACTCATCTACATAGATCATTACGGCACAGTTAAAAATTGATTAGAGATCAAAGATAGGTCAATTCGATTGAGATATGTGGTTAAACGTGGGTGATCCTACTAAATTGCAAAATTCTTATCGATCGGCACTAGATTGATTTTTCTATCGTTTTGGTACCATGTGTTCGTATTTGAAATCTCGAGATTTTCACGACCACCACGCCAATGTATCGAAGGGGTTCATTGTGGCTCGAAGAAAATCGATCACAGGTCATTTGCACTAAAAAGTTCTGAAAACTACCTAGTAGCCTAGATCACGCTAAAATCGCACCGGAATAAAATTAATCGCGAATTTGAATCTAATTTTAGAAATTGAAAGTTCTGTCATGTCATAGGTCATTTTAGGAACGTCAACTCAGCCTCCGAATATTTTTCTGCAAGCCGAGACTTTTTGGGAAAAAGTCGTTATAAGGCCATTTTTTGTCCAAAAAAAGTCAGGGACCGTTTTTTATCGCACAAATTGTGAAGCAAGTGAATTGTATTGGTGAGGAAAAATGCCAAGATGATCGATGGTAGGTTGATTGAATTTTTTAGGGCTAAATTGGGATGATTTAAAGAGAGATTAAAGTCCAATTGAGGGGAAATCTTGTGAAATTCATAGCCGCCCTTGCCATGACTTATGGACCAATTCAAGCCTTCCAGAAGAGGCCTTGGTGGCTGATTTTGAGCCATGGAACCCAACTATGGAAGAGAAATGGTCAAAGGGACCATTTGATAAGGTTGAAGGCTTGGTAGGCCCCTTGTTCCCTCATCTCTCCCTCTCTCCCTCATCTACCGTCGGCAGCCTCCTTTTCCCTCTTCATTAGTGCTATTCGAACACTAGCAACCGTAGAGGAGCCAGTCGAAGCCCCTGCGCTATGACATCCTAAAAATTTAGGTTTAGATTTCAATTGGATAAGTCGGGCATTTCGTCGACACAACTATAGTATTTTTCTCTAAGATGGCCACTCACGAGATAACTAGTCTATTAGGTGATGTCGTTAAGGAATATAAACACAATTGACTTGAGAATTCGACCAGGAATCGACTGCTTGACCGTGCTAATCTGCAAGGGTCATTACTACACAGTTAAAAGTTGATCAGAGATCAAAGATAGGTCGGTTTGACTGAGATATGTGGTTAAATGTGGGTGATTCCACTAATTTGCAAAATTCTTGTCGATCGGCACTAGACTGATTTTTCTGTTGTTTTGATGCCCTCTATCCGTATTTGAAACCTTAAGATTTTCACGACAACCAAGAGCCACCAATGTGTTGAAGTTGTACGTGTGGCTCAAAGAAAATCGACAGTGGGTTAATTGCACTAAAAGTTCCTAAAAACTAACCGGTAGGTTAGGTCACGCTAAAATCGCGTCTAATTGAAATTAACTGCGAATTTGAATCCAATTTCAAAAATTGAAAGTCATGTCATGTCACAGGTCGTTTTAGGAACGTCGACTCATCTTTCGAGGAATTTTTGGTGAGTTCGGGATTTTTAATGAAAATCAATTCGACGATTCGGAAAACGAACGAAAATTCGAATTGGCCAAATGGAAGGAATTTTTTACCTCCGGAATGAGTTACTTGGTGAATGAAGTTATGTGGGATTTTTCTTCATCCAAATTAGACCTCAATTGGAGAAGTTTGTTTAAAAATTGGATTTCGAGAAAAATGAATTAGAATTCGAAATTGAGGGAAATAGTCGTTTTTGTTGCCCAAGACTTGTTGTTTGAGGGAAATTTGGTGCAAGAAAACAAGTGAGGATCAAGTGCTTTAGCATGGAGATTTTTGGGAACCAAATTGGACTAAACAAGAGCAAGTGGGACCAAGAAATTTCGGTTATAGGATTTTCTTTTAAGTTTCTTTTTATTTTTCCTATTTCCTTTCTCCCCTTCGCCCGCCCACGTTCCCCCTTCCTCTCTCTCTCTCTCTCAATCGCGCGACTCACCCCCCCCAAACTGACAGCCCTCTGCCTTTTCCACCTCCTTTCCCTCATCTTTGACTTTTTTTGGGGTCATGCTTATCCATTTACGTCTCTTCCCCTCTCTCATTTCCTTTATTTATTTTTATCTTGCTAGCTGCCTCCGATCTCTCTCTCTATCTCGCCCGTTCCTCTGCAATTTCCCTTTCGTTTGTTTCGACTTTGTGGAAGACCCCTGCAGCTTCACTGACGCCACTGACGCCACCAACCTGCCCTTTTTTTCCCACGGATCCTCCACGCTAGCGTCCCCTTTGCTGGATTTTTGTTGGTTGATTGCAACAACCCATTCCCATCGACCCTCCTTGGTCGCACCACCAACAACCCGACTAGCAAAGTTCAGCCGTGCAACATCAAAACCAACAGAAACCTTGAGTCTTCTAGGCCCGCTTTGGACCATTTCTGGTGCTTGAAAGCCGTCACCAATTTGAAGCTTTTCATTCCTCGTTGCGCCCCCGTCGTTTTGATCTGAGTGGATCGTTAATCATGTGAGTTTAACTCACTAATCCTCGCTTAGTAAGTTAATGATGCTTAAGGGTTGATTAGTTTAGAATAAGCTAGGATTAGGTGGTTAGTTAGATTTAATTAGTGAATTTAATTAATTACCGATGCATGTTAGGTGGATAGTTAGTGCAATTAGGGCCTAGACAAGCTCTAGTATTTATCTAGAGTGATATGGAAATTTTTCGGATCCGTCTCGGCTTCCAATTAGGTTTTACGGGCCTAAGTTCTATTTATTGGCATTAATTAATTATTTTCCGTAATTATTTAATTATTTATTTATTTTTCAAATTTTAGACCGAGATAGCCAATGACCAGAATTTTATATTGATTGTTGTGGTGTAATATGTTTATTTAATTGAGCTCAAATTGGTGCTAATCGTACATGATTTGTGTTTTTGGAATTTATTGTTAAATTGGTTTAATTTCAGTAATTAAGTAGAAAATAACCAAGCATCAGTTTACAACACCAAAAATATTTTGGTAGGCCAAATAAATTGGTGGGATTTTCAAGTGGCTGAAAATCGTATTTTGGCTAAGGCTGACTGTGTACCTACACACGAGTATTTTTATCGGATATGATAAAAATGGAGAATTGGTCAAATGGTTGGACCAATAATTGTGGTAGCTTCTAGTGAGCATAAATAGTATACTATATGATTATAATTGCGGCAGCTTCTGGTAAGCATAAATAGTATACTATATGACAATAATTGCAGTAGCTTTTGGTGAGCATAAATAGTATACTATATGACAATAATTGCGGTAGCTTCTGGTGAGCATAAATAAATAATTGCAACAGCTTCTGGTGAGCATAAATAGTATACTATATGACAATAATTGCGGTAGCTTCTAGTAAGCATTATAGTATACTATATGAGAATAATTGCGGCAGCTTCTAGTGAGCATAAATAGTATATTTTATGACAATAATTGCGGCAGCTTCTGGTGAGCTATACTATCTATATATCAGCTAAAGTGAGCAGTCATGGACTATGATCGGACTTATAGATAGTATTGATTGAGATGATCGAAAATGGTCTCGATGACATATAATCAACTAAGTCGATTGATCGATGATTTGATCTAGATGCATAAATTGATTTGTGAAGTGATTGATTGAAGTGATTTGGTGAATATATGGATTGTATGAAATGAATTAACTTGTAGGAAGGAACTGAGGCTAAGGTAAGCCCTCTGACTCGTGATTGTGCTTAGGTAGCCTTTTGGGCATATTTTCTTCCTAATCAGGTTTTAGGGAGTTGAACTTGCTAAGACGTCATCTCACCCCATTATGGGATAATATTTTTAGGTCCCTAGTTG
This sequence comes from Eucalyptus viminalis, assembly GCA_014182385.1. Classification (NCBI taxonomy): domain Eukaryota; kingdom Viridiplantae; phylum Streptophyta; class Magnoliopsida; order Myrtales; family Myrtaceae; genus Eucalyptus; species Eucalyptus viminalis. The sequence continues at coordinate 22,654,922 of CM024533.1, forward strand.
ACAACGGTGGAGGACCCGAAGCCTGAAGTTTAGGAGGTGAAATCCGAAGAATCGACGATCATGTCCGACTAGTTAGTCTTAGGGCAATTCTCTTTAGTTGAAAGCCGATCCCTTTTTGTAGGCTTCTGTGTTTAAACCTATGTTTATAAAAAGGTATCTTGTGAAAAATCGGCCCTACTTTTCTATCCCATCTTGTTGTTGTTTGCGGATTATTTATTCGCTTCCGCATGTGCATTAAAATGAATGAGTCGGCAATGCGTCCTAGGACGTCGCTATTTAATCAACCAAGAAGGGATGGACACGTGCTCGGAGGATCGGGGCGTGACACGCGTTGTTGCATGCCACCACCTGTTGCCATTCGCCGCCCCCTCGCTCGCCCGCGAGTGCCTCCGCCTCGTCGCACAACTCCGATGCCCTGTCCCGCCTGTCCGTGCGTCTAGCAAGCCCTTCAACTAGCACGGGCCGCCATCCAACTCACCTCAGTTGCCGTGAGGCCCCGTCATTAGCCGCCAAACACCCTTGCTACCTCCACCGCCCTTGCTCGCCCCAACCAACCCCTGTTTCTCTCTCTTTCAACCCAAAACAAAAGCTGAAGTTGTGGGTTTCCAGCAAAGGTTTAGGCCCGTTTTGGCCCGTTTCCCGGCCCCGAAAGCCAAGCTCACTTTGGAGTTTCTCGTCCCCCGTTGCACCCCCATTATTTCTCGTCCCCCGTTCCTCAACCCATAAACTTCATTAACTTACTAAGCAAGGATTAGTGAGTTAAACTCACTTGATTAATGAATTACTGATGCATGTTAGGTGGATAGTTTAGTATAGTTAGAGCCTAGACAAGCTTTAGTATTTAACTAGAGTAGTTCAGAAATTTTTCGGGCTCGTCTCGACTTCCAATTAGGCTTTACCATGCTTAAGTTGCATTTATTGCATTTATTAATTAATTTCTGTAATTAATTATTTATTTATTTTCCGGAAATTAGACCAAAATAGTCGGTGACCGGAATTTTATGCTGATTGCAGTGGTGCATTCTGTTTATTTAATTGACTGTTATTTCATGCAATTTGGATGTATTTAGTGAAATTGGGTATTTATTCTAATTTTTTATTAATTTTAATAATTAATTGAATATTTACCTGGTGTGGGTCTATAATGCCAAAAATATATTTCTAGACTGCTGAAACTAGTGGGAAGTTCAATTTTGAAATTATTGCATTTTTACTAAGGCCGACCATGTACCCACATACAGCTATTTTTATCGGTATGATAAAAATGATAAATTGATTCGATGATTAAAGTTATATATTTTAGTATCAGCTTCGAGTGAGCTATGTGCGTGCGTGTGTGTGTGTGTGTGTGTGTGTGTTTGATTATCATCAACTTTGGGTGAGCGAAATAAATTATCAACTTTGGACAAGCTATACTATCTATATTCTCAGCTTTGGGCGAGTGGTCCTGATTGGATAGGACATTATAAATAGTATTGATTGAGTTGACCGAGAAGTGGTCATGATGACATGTAATCCACTAAGTCCATGGATCAATGGTTCGATCGGAATTGATTGGATGATGAGTTGTCAGTATTTATTAATTGAACTGACTTGTAGGAAGAAGTGGAGGCCAAGGTAAGTCCTCTGACGCCTGATTGTGCTTAGGCAACCCTTAGGGTGTATTTTCTTCCTAATCAGGTCTTAGGGGATTGAACTTGCTAAGATGTCGTCTCACCCCGTTGTGGGATAACATTTCAGACCCGTAGATGGCAGCCCCGCCAGAACATTTTGGACAACTAAAGAAATTCACATAACAGAGTTACCACATTCCGATACATGGACAACCCGATAGATTAGAGTATGTCCTGGTGAAGTCTATAGTCTGAGTTGATGCGGGTTTACCCAAAAAGGTGTCACATCAATACCAATCATGGTATCGCCATTATCATAATGGCCGAAGGGAGAGCCCTATACTAGAATGTGAGATACCTCCGTATGTGATGGAGGTTTGGATATACAAAGTTTGGTTTGTATGGTATATATATATATATGACTAATTATGTTATATATATAAGTGTTGTTGTTTCAAATTTGAAATTTTTATGGCCTTGCTTTCATATCCCATCGTTTTATTGTATGGGGATTTATATTTGCTTATGCATGCGTATTTAAAATGAATGGGTAGCGATGCGTCTTGGGACATCGTTATTATATCGATCAAAAGGGATGGGCACGGGCTTAGAGGATCGGGACGTGACATACAGTGACCTAGCTACAGGCCTATTCGTCATGGGCATTATCTACTAACTCATAGGAGTCAATAATCTCTTCCATCATGGGTATTGTAGTCATAGTCTAAATCAACCGAACTATGCGTCTCTGCAAGAAAATGTTCTTCGTATTTTCGTTTAAGCTATACAAGTCTGATATCATAAGGGCTTTGGGTGACTTGCATTTCATGTATTTACGTCACTTAATTAGGATGCTTCTTCATGAGTCTTGGAGTATCCTAGAGTGTCAATAGACAAGTTTGGTTGAGGCAAATTTGATGGTTGAGCATAGTAAGATATGTCTAGTCTGAAAGATAAGGACAAAGGTCCTTGATCATAGGAGTCTTGAGAAAGAGATCCCCCTCATTGGGCATGGAGGTCTTGAGATGACTATACATGACCATCTATGTCTGCCATTTCTTACTCATGTGATGGAGGTGTCCTTGCTTGCGAGTGCTTCTTTGGCTTCTAGTGCAAGGTTATAATAATCCCATGTAGTGAGTACAGTATAATTTCATATGTCTTTAGGGAAGGTCTTATTTTCCTAACATAAAACTCTCTAGAGTTCTCATTTGTAGATACTGGCTTCTTTAAAGTGTGGTTGAGGTTTATAGGATGTGGTTCTTATACTCTGTGGTGCATTGGCAATGGTGCCATTGTTTCGTACAAAAGCCCATAGTCGACGGAAAAACACAACAATGTGGATCTCTGGGTCTGGACGGACAATTCTCAGCTCTTGTTGTAAAAGGTGCTTCCAATGAGTGGAAGGATAGAACCAATTGAAGAGAGCCAAGAAGTTCCTGTCATTTTCCTTTTCAATTTGGCCGAGTCCAAATATCCTTGTTAGGTTGGCAATGAACCTTCTGGTTGGAATCTCAATAGCTATTAAGTACTTATTAGTTAAGTATCATAACAATCATCAGAGTTTATCATGGAAGTCATTTACCTTCCGGATTAATGGGTGTATGAATGAATAACTGGATTTAATCCAATAGGATAAAGGATTGAGTCTCCATGGAGTTTGAATAAATCTGTGTGACATTGTCACATGAGGTTTTATAGATTCTTAGTGAGGCTATCATTCTAAACTTGTTTAATAATCTCCGAAGGGGTATTCCCAGCTTGGCCAATCTTGTATCCTGTCGATCTTATACTTTTCGTTGTGAAGAAAAGTATAGAAAGCATGCCTCATGATATACATGTTGATCTCTACTGGAGCTTTTGGTCTGGACAAGAAATCAGCAAGTACATTCTTTTTTCCAAAAATGTGTTTGGTTTCAAATGAATATTTTGAAAACATTCAACCTATTGAGTTGAGAATGCGGAATCTACTTCTGTTTGAACTTGGTCATCTGGGGAAAAGATACCATGTTCAATTCCACCAAGAAATGATGGCCGATGAGATGGAATTCAAACTTTTTTATTCCATTTTTTTCCCACCAAGATTTCTTTGAAAGTGGAATGGTAATGCATTTTAACCTAAGAAAATTTTCCACTTTTGTAAGCACACATGTGTCACTTACCATCAGTTTCTTCAAATAGGATAACTGTCCAGTATTCATCACTGGCATCAGTCTGGAGAATTCTATTTCCCGTCGATGGGATTTGTAGTAGAGGAAGAGTTTGCATGATCTCCATAAGTTCAGTGACTACTTTAGTTTGGGATTTTCCCTAAGGTGGAGAATTCGTCTTCAGCATTGATTAGAAACAAAGTCTGTGAGATAGTTAATTATCCCAAAAAATTGCTGAACTTGCTTTGTCATGAAGTTCTTTTCTGGAAACTATAGTAATTCTCGTGCAATGTGTGATATCTGGACTTCGCCCGAGCCTCGAATACTTAATGGTTCATGCCGCGTCGACAAGCTTGCCATCAGATTATGTTGCTGTACCACCCACGGTCACCGTACCGCCATCACCACCACCTCACCGAACCATCACGCCTCATCACATCCCTACGACACCACCCCATTGCCATGTCCCCGCCATACCGTGACAACTTGACCGCCACCTAATCCACTACCTCACTAAATTTTCTTCTTCATGAAATGTCACAAGCGAGATTAATGTGACCTCAAGGATAGACCACGATCATGAGATGTTAAAAAAGAATTGATTCAAGATTGGCCACAACTCCTCTCCCACCAATGTTTACTTTCTTCGGTACTTTACCAAGTTGGCTTCCTCATGCAATTCTCCTTCATCCCATGCATACGTTCAACCTGTCAAAGAGAGGAGCCGAGAGCTTCCACCATCATCCATGTCAACCCTCATCCGCCTCCTCATCAGCTTGCTAGCGAATTGAAGACTTTGACAACAAATGCAAGCCGCATTTCTGTGATCTTCTCAAGGTGGCGATTGAGATTTCCACTAAGACCACGTCCACCCCACGCGTCCCTCCCTGGGTTGCCACAACGCTGAAGAAGTTGACCAATATAGTCAACAGGCGGAGAAGCCGAAGCAAAAGAGAGGATCGTCTCTCATTTTTCCCTCGCCACGCACAATTTCCTTGGCTCATCAACACCTTCAGCAAAGAGTCCTCTTCATCTAGACCCTCACAGTCTCGTTCTTGCTTCGTTACTCAACACCGGCCGTTTGCACCACCTCGCTGCACCACCATCTCGCTTTATTCACGCTACCGACCAGAGACCACACAGCTTCGCCATCATTTAGCTCGCGTCCTCTCGCCACTCTGCCACCAGCTCGCACCACAGCCCGCACCACCGAGGATTCAAGGCAAGTAAAAGTCCTATTTTTCTATACTATGTGGTGCTGCTATTACTCAAGTTTCTATTATAGGAATTGACAAATTTAGGCTCGAATGCGTCGAGTTGCCCTTGTCAATTAAAACTGAGTTCGATCTTGACTCGTGTAGTCGTGTACCGTGTCGACCGTCAACACGGTCAACATTGGTTTCGGGTTGTGAGGCGGTGAACCGCGTTGACCGTCAAATAAGTTAGCATGGGTCTTCAATAGGTTGTGTGGCTGTGGGTCAGTCCAGTCTAGGTGCAGATCCTTTCTAGACCTGATGGGATTAGCATTGAGGGGGTATGGGAATAGTCGAGGCCATGGTCGATCTAGTGAGTTATGCGGCCACACAAGGTTCAAGTCGTACTAGACATGTACCATTGTGCTCGTACAACTCTACGTGTTTGTCTAGCATTTCATGCGTTGGAACTCCTTAGACGAATCAATAGAACTAAGTTGTTTTCAAAATAGTACGGGTTTGAACAGGTTAATAACCATAGGCTCACGCTTAATGGGGTCGAGATAGCGAAAGATCACTACTTTCCTAAGGAATGGACGGTCGGCCTAGTATACTTCAATGGCTTCAATTAGAACCTTTAATTTGCTGCTTCAAGGTTTGAGTTGATGGATACCGTTGGTCCACATTGGCAATGATGCCCCGAGTGTCGGGATGCCTAGAAGGGTGTGACATAGTGCCCTCTAGACGCCTGGGGAATGTAATTGGGCCCCAGAGGTTCTCGCGATGCCAGTTGAGATGCGAGATGCCTGGAGGGGCGTGATGTGACGCTCTCCGGATGCCCAGGGAATAAAATAGGGACCCCTAGAGGTCCTCGTGATGCCAGTTGGGGTGCGAAATGCCTGGAGTGGTGCAACATGAGTCCCTTTAGAAGATGGTGGCAACTAGATCCAAAATAGAAATGATTATTGAAATTCCCTTAAAGTCATTGCAAATTGAACTGTTTCAACCTCGTATATTGTATGTTTAGGACTCCATTGGATGGGTATTCGCAAACTCATGTGGTATAGTCTAATAGACTTTTACTTGCTAAGTGGTTGTATTCACCCCTTGTGGATTATATTTTTCAGACATGTAAGTATGCCTCTGCAACCCACGTCCTCTATGATGCTCTACAGCGTCTCCACCGATCTCGCGTGGGACCAAGTGGAGTGAGTCGACCCTAATTTCCTTGAGGTTACTGTCATTCAAATCACAGTGATCTTGATAGTGGACGCCGGTGGGGTTTATTGCACTATACGCCCGAGTCAATGGGCGTACGGTGGGACCATTTCCACTCCCAGACGATGATGGCGACGGTGATAGTGGGGTCAACTAGGAGGAGGGCCTAGGGGACAAAGGTGGCAATTTTTGGCAAGACTAGGACGTGTTAAGCAAAAGGTTGTGTAGATAGGCAGAAGGATGGTCAGGATAGTGTTTTGGATGTAGCTAGAAAAAGGGAACTTTTTGACCTTAATGTACCGACCTAGGTCATCTAAAATATGGAGTTGTCGTCTAAAATAAATACAAGTGTGTAGTTCTATATTTTCGGGTGCATTATTTTAAGTTAAAAATGGAGTTGTCATTACACGTTTCCGCATAAAAATAATAGTAATAACAATGGAACGGCACAGTGACCATCACATGTTGAAGGTCATCACACAATGTGTGCCCCTGGATTATATTTTCCTTTGTTAAGGTGTATACCAAGAAATTCGATTTTCGTTTAGGCAATATTCATCTTTCTCTGAGAAAGTAGGATCCTATACTCCTTCACGATGTTTGCAAACTACACAAGGAATTGGCAGTGGGATTCTTCATCAGGGCTGTAGAGCAAGACGTCATCAATGTATACTGTTGCACTTGACAACATCGGTTGGAAGATTCGACACATGACTTTTTGGAATAAAGATAGAGGAATCTTTAGGACAAAATGAAGAACTTTTCATTGAAAATGTTGGTTTGGAATACCAACCCCTGTCTTGGGTCTGTTTTCAGGATGAATGCTCAATCACTAAAATCTGGCTTTAAGATCAAATTTGGAATAAATGTGGGCTTTGGATAATCAAGCAAAAAGGGAATTTCTTAAGGGCAGAGGGAATTTGTCATCCTGGAGAAAAAATTTAAGAGGCTAATAGTTTATTACCAACCGCATCTTTCCTTTATTTTGCTCATAACGTTCATTGACATAAAAAGTTTCGCGAGGCTCATGAAGAATCTGAGATTTCAATAAGGCCTTATTGCAGCAGTTTTGAGCATTCCTTTTGAGCTAAGGTTAGGTTTTTTGGGGAGACTGGATCCAAAAAATTTTAATGGTTATGGAGCATTGAGGGAAAAACTGGACAGTTACTGGAGTAGTTCTTACATTTGTAGAAAAAGTATCTCTTGAGGCAAAATTGAAATAACGAACACAGAAAGTCCAATATGCTTTATGAAGAACTTTAGCGTCTAGAATTAAAGAACTTGCACCAATATCTATGAGAGTAATGACTCTGATGGGTTTGGCAAATTTCAAGGTGAAGATTTTTACGGGAAAGTGAGGACAATGGATCTAGCTTGAAAATATACTAGGGTCTTGTTCTGAGGAAGTGAGAGATATATGAAAAAGATCTTCAGAATCCGAATCTGAATCAATTTCACTAGGAATCTGATAACAATGGATGACACAAAGAGTTTGTTCGGATAGTTCTTCATCCGCAAAAAATAATGATTCAATGTCATCATTTTCAAGTGACACATTAGTTTCAATTTCAATGTGATGTATCAAATAGTTCTGACATTTTCTTGCCTAGGGCAGTTTTTGGCGAAATGACCTTTTTGGTTGCAAATGAAGTATCGAGTTGATTTCTTGCGGCTTGAGCGATCTTTCCTTTTGCATAGGAATCACCATTTCTTCTTTCTTTGGGAGTCCTTAGATCCACGCCTGGATTTTCTTACCTAGAACTTCTTAAAGTGCTTCTTTTTTCTAGAAAACTTTCCACAAGATCCGTCACGGTCTCTTTTGGAACATTTGATCTTCAGCTTTTGGCGAGAACAAGCTCCATCAAGTTCTCTATTGTCCATGAGGTAGGTTTTCACCATCTGGCACTTTAAACACATATCAGTTAAGCACAAATGGATCTCTTGTTATATCTCTCCCAAAGGGATATCGATAGTTCTCCTTTGTCTGTTGAGAAAAAATCTCTCAACTTGCTAAAATAACTCTTTGGGAATTGAGGTGAGAAAAAATTGTTTTAGGTTTGGATCAACTCCAATACCATAGAAGAGCTTAAGCATTTCTTGATAGTGCTTATCGAGGTGTCTTTTCTGGAGAGAGCAATATTTTCTCTCAAAAAACTTTCTTCTCTTGTGCTTATGAAGGTTACAAGGTTTACCAATGAAAATATGGTAGATGAGGGTAATGGCTTGGCCAAAGTCAGGTTAAAGTAAGAATTGGACTTGGTTTTGTTCTATCACCGATTGCCACCAGTGTTTGAGGCTACCTATAAACATTGTAACGAACCCAAAAAGGACATCATACTTTGTCCTAATTGGTGAGGGCTTTGGCGTTAAGCCAAGTATGGAATTCTTTGAATCTTTCTAGATATTTGGAGTAAGGGACATCATCAATAGTAAAAAAAATGTTTAGAAGGAGTTAGATTCTGGGATGGATCGCTTGGTTGAACAACCTTTGGTTCAGAAATGTTGGATTCCATTTCTTGATCCGAGGGATCAGTCATGAATATTGATGAAGTTATCGGTATAATAGGAAATGATTCAATGGCAAGGATTGAAAATGATGAAGAGAATGAAAAAAATACCAAATTTGATTCTATATCAGAATTAATCGGGAAAACCAATTCTGATGGAAATTAGATCTGGTCTTTCAAAGTAGTAGGACCAAGTTGTTCTTTCTGATTACCCAGATCTCTCAAAAATGATTCTAATGGATTGGATAACATCATTTGATTTGACTTTTCCTTTATAGAAATTGAGAATTTTTCAAGCATCTTCTCTTTTCCTTTTTCTTTCCTTATTCGATCCAATTCCTGAAGGCGGCTTCACATTTCTACCATATTAGTTTTGTCCCATCTGGTGGGGGCTTTTATGAGAGCAGCAAAGATAGGCTTATTTTGAGGTAGTGGTGGAAGTGAATACTCAGTTCGCAACACCGTTGGGAATGGATCGGTAGGCTTGAATTTTCCTTCTTCAAGAAGTTGAATTTGCCTTTTGAGTTTCTCTATTTTTACCTTTGGACTTTTGAGATGATGGTATCCCAAATGTTGTCTTGATTTCAAGGCATGAAGCCTTTTTTGGAAGTCCAAAAGCATTTTCTTGGTGGTTTCATCATATCTCTTAAGATCTCATTACATATTTACAAGTTTAGAATCAATTGTTTGGAAAGCATTGTTATGTGCTGGGAGAGTCTTTGATTGCCAGTTTAGAACAGCTTCAGCAATAGGAGTTCTTTTTTGTCTTCCATGTTCATCCACATCGGTGGGGACAAGTATCTTTGGAACATGATAATATCTCCCTTGCAGGTCGATGAATTCTTATGGAGCAGGGAACAAAAGTCTTGAACTCTCTCAAGTAAGAAGAGGAAATCTGTCTTTTGGAACATAACAATAGAAGAGCTAGATCATGCTTCTTCTGGAGCCTCAAGGGGAGTGTTTCTTTGCCCACTTTAAGATTGGCTTGTAGAATTAGGAAATAGCTAGTTTTTTTGTGAAGAGGGGGTGAGGTTGGTGGTGAAGCTAGTGAGCTAGGAGGTATCAAGATGAATTCCCATGGTAAAGTCAAAGCATAAGAAACCATGAATTGGAACTTATCACACTCACTAACAGTATCAATGGAGAGATCTCCGTTCAGGTGCCTCTGGTACAAAGTATCCTTTGGTTTTTTTATTTTTGCCTGGGTCTACTTTGTCGGGAAATTTTATACAATAAGAACACTAACAAAAAGGGTCCTAAAAATAATGACTATATTGGTCATTGTAGTAATGGACAGGGTTTCCATTACTCCAAAAATATTGAACAAGCCTTTTGGGATTTGCCTTGGAGATTGACTCTTGAACACATGGTTCAATTATGAATAGGATTTGAAAGATGGAAGGATTTTCTTCTTTTCCTTGCCAAATTTGATGGCAACGGTGCCATCTTTCTTCCTAAAACACATTTTCTTCTCCAGTATAGTAGGATTCTCTCGAGAAATGCAACTCAGATAATTAGAAATGTTACCACCCTGGCACCCCTTAGTGTCTTTATACTCTAAACTAAAATTTTGAGTAGTTTGTTGTTGAAAGGCTGTCCCTAAAGGGCTTGAACAAGAAGTTCACCTATTGTGGGAATGCATACCTATATAAACCTAACTCTTTTTTCCCTAGTTCTAAGCATAGGTCCATTCAATGGTATCAAAGTGATGGTTTCTTTTATAACATGATATGCTACATGCACTCAGTAGGTGAATCTAGTGTTGAGAAGATTCTTTCCACACCATGACTGACCCTGAGATACTAAAAGCTCTAGTTACTCTCGTTTCCTCCTTATCCTCCTTATCTCTTTCGGACTTTCATGTGTCAAATGTTTCTAAGATTGACTATCTTTATGAAGTCTCTCTTAGTGATGAAACTAAGATTTCTGAAACTCAACTCTCTCTTATGAACCCATATTCTGCTCTATTTGGCAACTTATTTGTCAAACTCCCAAAGAAGTAAAAGAGTACGTACAGTCCTCCAAATTTGATCAACACCTCATTCTAGCCACTGAGAATGAGTATTTTGTTACTCTTCAAATTCCACCAGAATTTCCCAAACAGTGGACCCAACAAGGATATTCCCATGTCCATTATGGAGTTGTTCGTCTTGCTCTCATTTTCTATGGCCGCAAAGGCCTACCAATTGTGCCCAGAATGACCCTATTGGATACTCGGTTCCTAGAATACCAACATGCTTGTATTGGTATAGTCCAAACCACTCTGAATACTCGAACAACTTTGTAACCTTATACCCAAATTTCAATGTTACTCTTTCAAACCCCTAGCTGCTCTCCTTTTTGAAAGTCTAGATCCAGCTCACTGGAGCACCCCAAACTGCTGACTCTATAGCAACAACACTACATTACTAGATGGTTTATCAAGTACAAAACCATGCTCTTGATCTAAATTTTTAGAATGGGAATGAAGATGCTCTATTCATATCCATGTAGAATGATCAAGCATCTTGTATTCATATTCCCAAACAAATTCCAAATGAAAAGTTGGCCAAGCTCCTTTCGGAGGCCTAGATTACCAACTACGAAAAGTTGCATCAAAACAACAAGCCTCTCCAAACCTCAAACTCTGAATTTGTAAGGAAGAAAGATGGCACTGTTGCCATCAAATTTGGCAAGAAAAATGAAGAAAATCATTCCATCTTCCAAACCATGTTCATAATTGAACCATGTGCTCTAAAGTCAATCTCCAAGCCAAATTCCAAAAAGCGTGTTCTATACTTTCAAAGTAATAGAAACCCTGTCCATTACTACAATCATTGATATGGTCATTGTTTTTGGGACCCTTTTTGTTAGTGTTCTTACTGTACAAATTCTCCCGACGAAGTAGACCCAAATGCATGACCTAGACGAAAATCCAAAAAACCAAAGGATACTTTGTACTAGAGGCACCTGAATGAAGATCCCTTTATTGATACTCTTGGTGAGTGTGATAAGTTCCAATTCATGATTTTTTATACTCCGACTCCACCACCGGAATTCATCTCATTACCTCCTAGCTCACCAGCTTCACCACCAACCTTATCCCTTCCTCACAAAAACCAGTTATTTCCCCATTCTACAAGCCAATCTTAAAGTGGACAAAGAAACACTCATATCCCCTTGAAGCTTCAGAATAAGCATCATCTAGCTCTTCCATTGCTATCTTCCAAGAGGCAAATTTTCCTCCTTTTTCTTGAGAGAGTTCAAGACTTTTGTTCCCTACTCCAAAAGAATTCATCGATCCGCAAGGAGAGATCGTCATGTTTCAAAGATACCTGCCCCCACCAACATGGACAAACATGGAAGACAAAAAAGAACTCATGTTGCTGAAGCCGTTCTAAACTGGCAATCAGAAACTCTCTTAGCACATAACAATACTTTCCAAACAATTTATTCTAAACTTGTAGATGTGCAACGAGATCTTAAAAGATATGATGAAATCACCAAGAAAATGCTTTCGAACTTCTAGAAACTGCTTCATGCCTTGGAATCCAGCTAACATTTGGGATACCATCATCTCGAAAGCCCAAAAGTAAAAATAAAGAAGCTCAAGAGGCAAATCCATTTTCTTGAAGAAGGAAAATTCAAGTCTGCCAATCCATTCCCAACTGTGCTACGAACTGAGTATTCACTTTCACCACCACCTCTAAATACGTCTATCTTTCTTTGCTCGCGTAAGCCCCTACCAAACAGGACAAAACTGATGTGGTAGAAATGCGAAGCTGCCTTAAGGAATTGGATTGAATAAGGAAAGAAAAAGGAAAAGAGAAGATGCCTGAAGAATTCTTGATTTCTATAAAAGAAAAGCCATACCAAATGATGCTATTCAATCCGTTAGAATCATTCCCGAGAGATTTGGACAATCAGGAAGAATAGCCTAGTCCTCGCTACTTTGAAAGACTCGATCCGATTTCTATCAGAACTGGTTTTCCCGATTAATTATGAAACAAAATCAAATTCGATATCTCTTTCATCCTCTTCATCATTTTCAATCCTTGCCATTGAATCATTACCTATTGTACCGATAACTTCATCAATATTTATAGCTGATCCCCCGGATCAAGAAATGGGATCCAACCCTTCTAAACCAGAGGTTGTTCAACCAAGCAATCCATCCCATAATCTAACTCCCTCTTCTAAATAGTTTTTTACTATTGATGATGTACCCTATTCCAAATGGCCAAAAATATTCGAAGAATTCCATACTTGGCTAAATGCCAAAGTTCTCGCTAATCAAGACAAGTATGATGTCATTTTCAGATTCGTTACAAGGTTTATAAATAGCCTCAAACACTAGTGGAAATCGATGATAGAACAAGACGAAGTCTAATTCCTACTTTCACCTGACTTTGGCCAAGCCATTGCCCTTCTCTACCATTTTTTTCATTGGTAAACCTTATGACCTTCATGAGCTCGAGAGAAGAGATTTTTTTTTAGAGAAAATGTTGCTCTCTCCATAAAAGACACCTCACTAAGCACTATCGAGAAGTGCTTAAGCTCTTTTATGGTATGGGAGCTAATCCAAACCTACAACAAGTTTTTCTCACCTCCGTTCCCAAAAAGTTATCTCAGCAAGTTGAGAGATCATTTCTCAATAAACAAAGGACAATTGTCGATAGGGGTGAGCAGCGGTCTAAGGTCGACCTTGGATCGACCCTGGACCAGCCCAACCTTGCCGGTCCTGGTCCAATTCCCAAGGGGACTGGGTCGGTCCTTGGTCTTGAAATTTCAGGACCAACACTGTGCGGGTTGGTCCTCGGTCCTGAGAGTTTTGGGTCGGTCCAACCCTGTATATTATATTATATTATTTATAATTCTTTTATATATTCAAACCTAAGTAAAATGTCTGTTCAAAAAAAAAAAAACGTAAGTAAAATGATGTTAAAGTTGTTGACTCCTCAGGCTCACAGTCACGAACAAACGGCATCCAATTCCAAAAGGCGTGAAGTTTACACCGTAAAGGTCTTCACTGCGTCCTCCACAGTCCAGAGTATGTTCTTCAATCTTCACCGTGAGGACCAAGGAGTCCTCACCATCACAAACTCATGATGTCCAAAACGGCGCAAAGTTTACGCCATAAATCTCCTCACGGCTTCCTTCCCTAAAGTACGTTCTCTTCCATTCCGACTTCCTTGTTCTTCAATTTGCCAAAATCAAAAGTAGCAACATCCCGCTCGCCTCTGGTTGCCCACGCCGCTCACCTTTGACCGTGCGTGCCACTTGCGCTGCTCGCCGCTCGCCGCTCACCACTCGCCCTTTACTGCCGTCGCTGGCCTCGCTCAACGCTCGCCACTCACCACTCGCCGCTAGCCTCGCTCAACGCTCGCCGCTTGCCGTTGGCCTTGCTCAACGCTTGCCGCTCGCCAGTTGACGCTTGACGCTTGCCGCTTGCCACTCGCGTCAGTCGCCTCGCTTATCGCCGAGTAAATCAGAAGGAACAAAAAAAAGTCCTAACTAGAAACCCTAATGTTCAGCTCACCCTTGCTTTTCGAACACAACTTAGCTAGTGAGTTCTACTTTGTGCTTCATTTGAGATCTTCAATGCTCTTGATTTGTGTTGAATTTTTATTTTTCCACATTTGCTTCGCGTACATGATCAGTTTGGCTGGGTATTAGTCCCTGTGACCTCCCCTTTTGGACCCTCGATTGACGGGGGTGATTGCATCTGATGTGTTCTTTCTAGGCTTTTCTTTCATTTTTTGGAGATGGGTTTTAGCTTTGATTGGAGAACCGAATCGTGCTCATCATCCATCGTGATTTTAACTAAAGTAGCAATCGAACTGTATTGATGTCATGTTTTTAAAATCTAGATCGTTGCATGTTGGAACAACAAGCTCAATAAAGACACGAGCTTGTAATTTATGAGCTGAAATTAGGTAAAAAATGCCAAAGTTTTGCTAGGAAAAGAAAGGAAATTTTGGTGAATATGTATTGGCATTTATAGTTTAGTTGCACAATGCCGCATTGTCGATGGATGTGTAATTTGAATTTGTAGGTTTGCTTTTTTAGGGAGTATAAAAAACAAGACGAAAAAAATTATCGATCAGTCCCGGATTGACCTTGGAATCGGACCGAACCCATTGGGTTGGTCTGGTCCTTGGTCCTACGGTTAATAGGATCGGTCCTTGGTCCTAAAAATTGAGGACCAACACTGTACGGGATGGTCCTAGGGTTAAGGGGTGGCCCGGACCAACCCGGACCATGCTCACCCCTAATTGTCGATATCCCTTTAGGAGAGATACAATAAGATATCCATTTGTACCTAGATAATCTATGCTAAAGCGCTAGATGATTAAAAACCTATCTCACGAACAACAGAGAACTTGATGGAGCCCCTGTTCTCGCCAAAAGTTGAAGATCAAATGTGCTAAAAGAAATTGTGACGGTTCTTGTGAAAAGTCTTCTGGAAAAAAGAAGCACTTTAAAAATTTGTGGGTAAGAAAATCTAAATATTGATCTAAGCACTCCCGAAGAAAGAAAAAATGGCGATTCCTATGCAAAAGGAAAGATCACTCAAGCCGCAAGAAATTAACTCGATACTTTATCTACAACCAAAAGAGTCATTTCGCAAAAAATTGCCCCCAAGCGAGAAAATGTCAGAACCATTTGATACATCACATAAAAATTGAAACTGGTGTTTCACTTAAAAATGATAACATTGAATCATTGTTTTTTGCAAATAAGAATCATTCGAACAAACTCTTTGTGTCATTCCTTATTATCAGACTCCTAATGAAACTGATTACAACTCAAATTCTGAAGATCTTTTTCAAATATCTCTCGCTTCCTCAAAACGAGACCCTAGTATATTTTCGAGTTTGATCCATTGTCTTCCCTTTTCTGTAAAAGTCTTTACCTCAAAGTTTGTCAAACCCATCATAGTCATTGCTCTCATAGATACTGGTGCAAGTTACTAAATCCTAGACACTAAAGTTCTTCTTGAAGAATATTAGATTTCCTATATTTGATATTTCAATTTTATCTCATAAGACACTTTTTCTACGAATATAAGAACTACCCCAGTAACTATCTAGTTTTTCCCTAAATGCTCCACAACGACTAAAATTTTTGGATCCAGTTTCCCCAACAAAGATTTAATCATTGGGTGGGACATTATAACTCAAATTTATCAACTATGTATCTGTTGACACCTAAATTTTTCCGACCCGTTTAGTCATTTACTGCACTAAAAAATTAAGGGCTAATTTTATCCCTGAAAAAATAATTAATTGCATAACATATAGATTTAGGTGCATTTGCATTTTTTGGATTTGATCAGCAGCGGATGAGCTTCACCTTTACGAGTTGACAATTCAGTATTTTCGAAAATGATTCATATTATTCTTCCAATATTCGGTAATTATTTCATATATTCACATTATGCGATATATTACAGAAGATTGGAAGTTTAAGCATGAAATATCAAGAAGAATATCACACGTTGGGGTATTTTGAGCGATATATTCTATGTCTCAAGACAAGAAATATTTCATAATCAAAGGAGATTTCATGCGTGAGCTAAGAAAGGAAGTGAAATAATCCACGAAAAGCAAAGCTATTCACCTATATAAGAGCCACGTACGGAGAAGATAAAAGGGGGAGGCCACGCAATTGAGACATTCGACCATATCGAGGGGAAAATTTTCAGAGAGAAAAACGTGAGAGCGGAGTATTCTCTAGGGTTTTCTTTTCGAGGTCAAGAGGAATAAAAAGAAAAGAAGAAAGAAAAAGAAGCCTTCGGTTCTTTGGGGGACAAGGAAAAAGCAGAAGCGGCCAAAAAGGAGGGGTGATTGGACGTTTACTGTTCATCGTCTTCCTCAACTCTCTCCGCCCGCTTCTGCTCTCCCCCGGCCGGCTCCGCTTCTGCTACTGTGACCCAGCGACGACGCTGCCACGCCGCCGGTCTGCTACCCCCGCTTTGGCTGCCGCTGCTCCAAATCTACCCGCTGCAACAACCCCGACGCCAGCCTCCGCCTTCGATCGACGCAGCAGCAACCCCCTGCTCTCCAAGTGACGCCTCGCACGCTACTCCGGGCTTCCCTGAGTAGCGCCGCTGCAGCACTCGGCGCCCGACGACCTGCGATCCGCACTCCAGCCTCGTCGCCCCGCGAAACTGCTGCTGACTCGCCGATCTTGCCGCGCCGCTCCGTCGCCGCTTCCTCCTCGCCTCTGCCGGTGCCCAGGGTCCCTTGCCCACGACGCCCGCTCCCAACCGACGGCGTCCTGTGCTGATCCCGAAGCCCCTGGTGCCGCGACGCCGCCGTGCCGATCCCCGAAGCCCCTGTTGCTGTGCCGCCGTCGCGCCCCTCCCGGTGCCCTCGCCGGAACCCTAGCCGGCGATCTCCCCCCGCCGGACCGGCCACCAGCTTTATTTTTCTTTTTCTTTTTTAGAAAAAAAAAAAGAAAAGAAAAAGAGAAAAGCAAAAGAAAATTTAGGTATTTTCTTTATCTTATTTTTGTTTTATTATTTTTGCTATTTTGTTTGATCTTTTTAGTGTAATTATTCCTTTAATGCGAAATTGAAATTCCATAATATGAAATTACCTTGAAATTAGTGATTGTCAGTCCGATTCTCGCGCCCGAAATCCGACTCGCAATTACTTAAAAAAAATTGCCAATCCGATCTCCCGCCCGGCATTCGATTCGTGATTTATGTGAAATTAGGCCAATCCGATCTCGTGCGCGAGATGTGGTTCACATTTGAGTATCAATATGCATAATTTTTGTGGTGTTACTTAGGTTAGTTTTCTTTAAAAAAAAATCAATAAAAAAAATGTAGTTTTAAGGCTTGCATTCATAATAGGAATTTTATTTTAGGTTGCTAGTTCATCTTTTTTAACTTGGATTGCATGTTCAATTATTTGGCAATTATTAATTTCGAAGTTAAAAAAAAAAACAAAAACAAAAACAAAAACACAAAAAAATCATCATGCATATATCATGTAGAGTTAGGGTACATTTTGCACGCCATTGCATATTATGATAAAAATTGCACTTAGTTTAATTTAGATCATTTTTTAATTTATTATAAGTTTAGGTATATTTTTTAGATATATTGCATTTTAGAATCATTTTGGTTAAGATAATATTTTAGTTTAAATTAGGATATGGCTCAACCTAATTCCTAATATAAAATAAATAGGATCTTAATCTAATTAGGTAATTTTCACATTTCACCAAATTTTGAATTTCATGAAAAAATACAAAAAAAGTCATAGGTTAAATTGGTTTTATTATTTATGATAAAATGCATTCTTTTAGGAAAAAGAAAAAATGCCATATGCATGTCATTAGCGTTAGATTCATTAAGATGTATCTCATTTAGTATTTTTGCTAGGCCCATTTAATTAGAAATTACATGTCATTAAGATTAGGTCATTTAGTTAATATTACATTGCATATTGCATGATTTTCATTAATTAAGTGAAAAAAAAAATTGCGTGTTAATTAGAAACCATATTTAGAGTTGTTGATATGGATTTTAATTTAACATTGCGAATGCTTTCGTTGCTTTGGAGGTAAGTTTTTGCAATTTATCTATTATTTATTTGGGTGTTAAATTGGTGGATTGTGCACCGTATGATCACCTCACATGCAGTGAAATAGATTTAAAATCAATACAAACTGCTTGCCAAACATTTTTCAAAATAAAAAGAAGGCACCGAAAGGGCGTTAGAAATTCTAGTGAACCAAGTCCCCGTACCCATAATCTCTCTAGGTTCGTATGAGTAAAATAATTCTCCCGTTATTTTACTTGGATTTCTAATCGACCCACCAAAAATAAATTAGTGGCGACTCCTAATTGAAAATCAATTGCATGTTAAGAACTTGAACCTAAGTTACGAATTGGTATTGGGGAGCCCGAGTTAAGTCTGGCTAACAATCCATTACCAAACCCTATATGGTTCACACCGAAAAATTGGTCGCGACAATATCATTCCTAGAAAATGCCTTAAGAATAAAGACTAATTCTCTGAATTCGTCAATATCCAATGACTTTTTTCCATCCAAATAAGTCTGTTAGATCTTATCATGCAAAAACTATTAGAGTCCTGTTCAGAATCCTATTCTCAATTCTCTCAAAAATGTTCTAATCTTTGTTCGCCTCCCTTTAAAAAAAAATAAAGATATAAATCCAACTAAAGTGAGTCATATGAGAATGAAGCTAGAACAACTAACCTCAGTTCAAAATGAATACTCAGAACTACTGTAACAAGGCCTTATTGAAATTTTAGATTCTCACTGGGCTTGCAAAGCTTTTTATGTCAACAAATGTGCTGAGCAAAACAGAGGAAAGATGCAGATGGTAATAAACTATTAGCCTCTTAATATTTTTTTCTCCAAGATGAAAAATTCCCCCTACCTTCAAGAAATTTTGTTTTTGTTGGATTATCCAAAATCCACATCTATTCCAAATTTGATCTTAAAGCTGGATTTTGGTAATTGGGCATTCATCCTAAAGATAGACCCAAGATAAGTTTTTGTATCGCAAACTAGCATTTTCAATGAAAAGTTCTTTTTGGCCTAAATGTTGCCCCATCCTTATTCCAAAAGGCCATCTGTCGAATTTTACAACCAATCTTGTCAAGTGTAATAGTATACACTGATGATATCTTGCTCTATAGCCCTGATGAAGAATCTCACTGCCAACTTCTTGAGCAATTTGCAGACATCATGAAGGAGCATGGGATCATGCTTTCTCCAATAAAGATGAATATTGCCTAAACGGAATTGAATTTTTTGATATGCACCTTAACAAAGGCACATACTATTCAAGGTCACACATTGGCAGGAATTGTTAAAGTTTCTAGAAGAGAACTTCACGACAAAGTAAGTTCAGCAATTTCTTAGAATAATTAACTATTTCAGAGACTTTGTTCCCAACATTGCAAAATTGTTGATTCCACTATAATCAATGCTGAAAAAGAATCATCCACCTTGGGGAAAATCCCAAATTAAAGTAGTCGCTGAACTTAAAGAGATCATGCAAACTCTTCCTTTGCTACAAATCCCATCGATGGGAAAGAGAATTCTCCATATTGATGCTAGTGATGAATACTAGGCAGCCATTCTGTTCGAAGAAACTGATGGTAAGCAACACTTATGTGCTTACGAAAGTGGAAAATTTTCCCAAACTGAAATGCATTATCATTCCACTTTCAAAGAAATCTTCGCGAAAAAAAATGGAATAAAAAATTTTGAATTCCATCTCATCGGCCATCACTTCTTGGTGGAACTTGACATGGCATCTTTTCCCCAGATGACCAAGTTCAAACAGAAGAAAATTCCGCATTCTCAACTCCTACGATGGGTTGAATAGTTTTCAAAATATTAATTTGAAACCAAATACATTGCTGATAAAAGAATATGCTTACTAACTTCTTGTCCAAACCAAAAGCACAAGTAGAGATTAACATGTACATCATGAGGCATGATTTCCATACTTTTCATCACAACGAAAAGTATAAGATTAAGAGGATATGAGATTGGCCAAGTTGAAAATACCCCCAAAAGATTATTGAATAAGTCCATAATGATAGCCTAAAATTTAGAAAACCTCATGTGGCAATGCCACACAAATCTATTCAAACTCCATGGAAGCTTAATCCTTTATCCTACTAGATTAAATTCCAGCTATTCATCCATACACCATTTAATCTGGAAGAAAGATGACTTCCTTGATAAATTCCGATAATTATTATGGTACTTAACCAATAAGTTCTTAATAGCTATTGAGATTCCAACCAGATGGTTCATTGTCAACCTGACAAGAATATTCGGACTTGGCCAAAATGAAAAGGAAAGTGACAAGAACCTATTGGTTTTCCTCAATTGGTTCTATCCTCCCACCCATTGGAAGCACCTTTTACAGCAAGACCTGAGACTTGTCCGTCAAGACCTAGAGATTCACATTGTTATGTTTTTCGGTCGACCATGGGCTTTTGTACGAAATAACAATGCACCACAAAGTATAGGAACCAAATCCTATAAACTCAACAACATCTTAAAGAAGTCTGTATCTACAAATCTTTTCCCGGTTGTGTTGGTTGCTATGAGTACTAGTACCGAGAAGTCCAGAGAGTTTTATGCCAGGAAAACAAGACCATCCTTGAAGACATATGGAATTGCATTGTACCAACTGCATAAGATCATTATAATCTTGCACCAGAAACTAAAGAAGCACTCAAAGATTTCGAGCAAGCAAGAATAGCTCCATCATATGAGCAAGAAATAGCAGACATAGATGATCATGAACAGTCATCTCAAGACCCCTATGCCCAATGGACGGGACCTCTTTCTCACGACCCCTATGATCAACGACCTTTGTCTGCATCCCTTAGACTAGACACATCTTATTATGCTCAATTATCAAATTGGCCTCAACCAAACTTGCCTGCCGACTCTCCAAGATCCTCCATGACTCATGAAGAAGCATCGTCATCAAGTGATGTAACTACATGGAATGCACAAGTCACCCAAAACCCTTATGATATCAGACTTACAGAGCTTGAACGGAAATATGAAGAACATTTTCTTGCAAAGACACATAATTCTAATAACTCATACTATGACTACAATGCCAATGACGAAAGAGATTATTGACTCATATGAGTTAGTAGACAATGCCCATGAAGAATAGGCCTATAGCTAGGTCATTGTAGCAAGATACTATAGTAATAGGTTAGAGAAATCACTGTTCAATATCACTATTTATATCACCAAGAATAATTCCCGATCGGATTTTTCGAAGCCTCTCTATGTTTTAGGACTCGTAAGCTTGGTCATTATTTGTTTGTGACCTCTTAATGTCTATAAAAGGTAATGATGATGTAATGTGTTGGGCAAAATCCCTTGAAGTAAAATGAGTGTTTGTAAAAAAGCAAAAAGTTTGGGATTTTATTTTTCATACATCATAGTTATACAATTTTTTTGATTTTTTTGTGATATAAATCCAATCTAACAGAGAGTACAGTTGTCACAAATATACCATTTTGGGAATTTTAACAATTGAACAAATTAGTTTTGGGTAAATTTGTCACACATATACTAATTTTGGGTTTTTTGGAGTATTAACCCGAATAAATAAGGTACGGTCACTTAGAGCTTCCTTTGAATCCTTCCAAAATTAATATTATACTATCACTTGAGCTGTTTTAAAGTATAGTAGAAATCCAACACAAGGACAATCCATAAAAGGATTATACTTAGGTCAACTTATACCCATGGTAATTTAAAAATCATCTAAATGGAAGGTAGATCAATATTATCATCCATCTATCATATGCAGTAATAAAAAAAAAGAGTTAGGACAAAGAGAGCTACAAAACGACATCGAAATCTAAATACAATTGTGAGAATAAAAAACAGTTCCTCAAAAACTTCAAGGGAAAGGAAATTAGAATATTTTTTCCCAATATTTAGGTATTTTATTTGACACGATCCATACAAAATTATCCTTTGACATGAAAATAAGTAAAAACAAAGTGTTAACATGTGTAGACATATACCTGTCACAACCTCCTTTTCAAAGCCTTACGTGTGATCATACGAAGACTAATGGCTTAACCAAATCTAGGCTTAATCCGAGCTCTTCGATAACCATTATTTTTTTTTTTTTTTGGTAAAGTTCGATAACCATTAATTGGTGACTTATAATTTGAGTTTTTAATCTGTAAGCCAATTTCAAATAAGAGCCACTACTAATTAATTTGGGGTGAGTCAATTTTACTTTTGTGTAACCAAATAAGTTTGGATTGAGAACTTGATTAAACTATTTAATCAACTAATGTCCTTTTGCTATCTAAATTTTTTAAAACGTGAGGTTTGATTTTTATTTTTATTTTCAAGATTTTCCATGCATTTGTGAAGAAAACTAGTGAATCTATTTTTTAGACTTTTTCTGATTTTTGAATTATTGTAATTTTTTTTATTTTCATACTTTTATTATAAAAAATATTTTTTAATATCAAAATAATATTATTATAATAAAAACGACCTGGGTTGGGACTGACCCGAATTGTCAGCCACCTATCCGGCTGGGCCTGCAGCGCGGGCCCAGCCCGGAATTCCCTTTTTTACAAAACACTCCAAGCCCTTTTTTACCCAAAAAAAAAAACAAAGCTAAGCCCATCCTCAATTAAAAGAAATGCCCAGCCCACGATTCACACCAAACCAAGTCCGGCCCATCAAAGCGGAAACCCTAACCCAAAACCAAGGAAAACCGGGTCGGGCAGACCTGCGGGTTGACCCGGTTCACGGTCGCCACCGCTCTCCCTTTTCGCGAGACCTACGGACACGGCCGAGCGCCTACTCCGGCATCACCTTGGGCAGCCCAGACCGACGGTTCGGCCTCCGTCCAGCTAGCTACCTTCGCCGACTATCACGAGCCGAGGTCACCGAACGGAAGGATCCGAGCATGGACTTTCTCGGACATTTCACCAAACACCCGGAGTACGCCGGCTAGGAGGGAACCTGAACCGACCGATTCTCGGAATCACGTCAGGACTCAAGGCGAGCGTTAAACAACAACCGGAGCAGCCTAACGAAGGACGACCGGGGCCGGAACTCGTGTGAGGCGGACGGCCGCGAGCTCCGCCCCCACGCGCCCAAAACAGGTAAAAAAAGGGCCCGACTTCCCCCTCCTATTATAAGCGTAACTGGCCTGGACAGCACGTGGGCGAGGGGAGCGGTCCGGCCAGCTGCCCCACTGCTGCGCCGCCGGCTGCCCGCTCTGCCCCTCCATCCGGCAGCATTGAAGGCGATTGATTTGCGTTCCGTCCGCTCGGATCTCTCGCCGGTCACTCTACAGATCCACGTGCGTCGCCGTCCTTTGCCCCTCTCTTTCTGTTCTGGGTTGCCCTGCGCGTATCCGGCCTCCTACGCGCGAGTTGCAGAGGCGGAACGGGAAGGGGGAAAAAAGAGGGAGGAAGGAGGGGCCGGGCCGGGCCGGGCCAAGCCGTGAGGGGGGAGCTGGGGCGAGCTGGGCCCGGGCCCACTCGGGTGGAGGGGGAAGAAGAAGGGGGCTGGGCGCGAAGGCCCAGCTCCCGTGGGCCCCTTTTTTTGGAATTTTTCTAATTTTTTTAATTATAAAATAAGGTAAAATAAGGGAAAATAAAACTTAGTAGATGCAAATAATATTAATGCCCAATGTGATGCGAAAATATTTTTTATTAGGGCCAAATTGGTCCTTAATTTTTTTATACAATTTAATTCTAAGTATATATCCAAAATTTATGCGTCGATAATATCCTAATTGTGACCCATGATGACTTCTTTCTTTCTTTTTTGCAATATTTTAGGTATATCACTGACATAGTTAGTTCCATCTATACTGGATTATCCTAATAGTGTCGTCCATTCTAGAGCAACTAATTCTTGAATCATCAAAAACATCTTATTAGAACATTGTTCAAGGACCGCACCGAATGGAAATTTACTTTCATTTTGAATTTTAAACCCATATATTCCCCTTGGTAGGAAGTAGTCTAGTTGTCGCAACCACATTTTGATTAATCACACAACCTCTTGCACTTAAAGGAAAAAATTGAACATATCATGCCAAGATCCAAACCTTCTGTCTCTTGTTTTCAACCCGTAGAAGATTTGACAATTCAGTTAATCCCAACGAACCTGCATGCCCATTCATCAACTCATGATGAGATGCTACATCTTCAGTAGCATGACCATCGAAATCTGCATAGGTCTCTCGCTGCCTGTTGAAGAAGGAACTTAAGTGAACGCCTTAAGTTAAAACAAAGAGCAGGTATGGGCAATTAAAGCAGTACCCATTCACTGGTTTCGAATGTATTTGGTTTTTTTTTTCCCCCTTTAAAGCATTTGAACTAAAAACATTTTTGTGCCTCAATTTTTCCTCAAGGGTAGCCCTCACCTTTAGCATCCTCCAGCTTTGCACCCCAAATCGTTCTGTCTGCCAAATTTTGTAATAATCAAATACAAGAATACTTAAGCTATTTTATGCAGCTAGGATAGAGAGGAACTGACATTTCTGCGCTTTCACTTGAGCCAGACAAACTTGAGGTTTATGTTTCTCTCCATTATTATCATCGTCCTAAATGGGTTGATGAGGTTGCAAAACCAACGCTCATGTTCATACTAAAGACAAAAGGAGGCAAATATACAATCTTGATTAATGTAAGGGTTAATACCCTAAAAAATCTCAAACTAGTACATACGTGATAAATTTATCCTAAACTAATTTTTTAATCACAAAAAAATCTAAACTGGTATAATTTTGATAAATTTACCCCAAACCGATATAGTTGTGATAAATTTACATTCTATTAGTTTTTGTTAAATTTTACCGTTAAATTACTCAGTTGAATGACACGTGACAATTAACTAGTGTACTAGTTTAGGATTTTATTATCCGTTCATTATAGTTATATAATTTTTTGTGATTTTTCATGGTACTAATATAAGTATTTGTTACAGATATACCATTTTGGCGTTTTTGGCGATTGAATAAATTTGTTTGGGATAAATTTGTTTATACCAATTTATGGTTTTTATGATCGATCAATGTAAATTTGTTAAAGTATACCAATTTGAAGTTTTTTATTATCAAAAAATTAGTTTTGGATAAATTTACTACGGATGTATCAATTTAAGGTTTTTCAGGGTATTAATATTAATTTTGCTTCTTGAACCGAACATCAATAAGCGGTAGAATGGACTTATAATCTTCACCGAATCATCATATTGCAACTAATTTTCATCATTCAGAAACTTTTCTAGCATTCTATCTGAAGTACTTTGTTTTAGAATCTCTTCAGGGTAAGACGGAAGGTTTTCATCAAGTTGTTTCGTCAGACTTCTGACAACTATAAAATAATGTTGAAGAATACATTCCTGACAAGTGACAACCTTCAAGTCATCCCCTTCTAATCTCAGAATACCACACCGCACTAAAGATCAGGGATTACGGGAGAAGCATCGTTATTTCATAAGGATCAGGTGCCAGTTAAAGTCAGCTCCAACATGATGAATAGGGAGACACCACAAATAAATGGCTTACACAGCTCGACCAAATGGTTCATTCGTCCTCACTAAAGATTAGGGATTACAGAAAAGATTAGGGATTACAGTAAAAAAAGAAGAAGAAAATATCGTCGACCGTGATGAAGTACTAACCATATTTCTCAGGTTCCTATTGTCAAAAAACATAAGCACACAGCATCAATACCATCACATCCTCGTAAAACACTTGGCATAAGACATAATCATTTGCAAACAGGACTTTGCTAACATAACATCGTTAGGGTACCATAGAAATAATATTTTATTATGAGCAATAAATTATTAAAGAAATAAATCTCATAATAATTTATAATTATTTATGATCTGATTTTTGTAATCCAAAATTAACTGTTATTCTTTCAGTGTATTAAAGACTGTCACGCAATCATTTCTTTAATAAATATATGACAATCACATATTAATAACAAGCAAAGAATACATGTTTTGCATGTGAAAATGTCATTAATAAATAACCCTTCGCAAGGGTTATAGAATGGTTGGGAGATCAATAAAGTATATGTGACTACCTACAAGAGGCCTGCGTTGATCTGCGACATTGTCAAGTAACATACCCAGATGGTTGTCAAGTGACTTACCTGCCTCGGGCTTACTCAACGAAGCAGCACAGGGCAACTCTCTGGGTCACCCCGAAAAAAAAAAAAAAAAACTATAAACCAAAACAAAATATTTCAGGTCATCAAATTTTGTAAATGACAACCAACGCTATAGTAATCAAAAACGCCAGCACGGTTGCCATCGATCCAGTCCCTCCCATTCTGGAACTGCGGAATAATTTCCCCCCTAAAGCAGCCAAGTAGCTCACCACGTAAAGAAGCAGGACCATGTAGAGGACCACGTTCTTAACTGGTAACGAAGAGCCCACAAGAGATACAGCTCCCTGAATGTTCACATCGAACAACGAATCTGCTATGATCGTCGCCAATCTCTGCCGACCGCGGACATGATCCGATAAGCCCATCTCAAAATCAGTATCAATAGGCGCAAAATTATGAGACGACTGCGGTCCTCTGCTCGTGCCTTCAAAAGGATTGTGCTGCCTTGCTGGCCAAGATGACTGCAGTCCTCTACTTGTACCTTCAGCTGAAAGATTGTTGATTTGAGACGAGTGTGGTCCTCTGCTCGTGCCTTCACCAAAAGGATTGTGCTCCCTTGGCCAAGACGACTGCAGTCCTCTACTTGTGCCTTCAGCTAAAAGATTGTTAATTTGAGACGAGTGGGGTCCTCTGTTCGTGCCTTCACCAAAAGGATTGTGCTCCCTTGGCCAAGACGACTGCAGTCCTCTACTTGTGCCTTCAGCTAAAAGATTGTTGATTTGAGACGAGTGCGGTCCTCTGCTCGTGCCTTCACCAAAAGGATTGTGCTCCCTTGGCCAAGACGACTGCAGTCCTCTACTTGTGCCTTCAGCTAAAAGATTGTTGATTTGAGACGAGTGCGGTCCTCTGTTCGTGCCTTCACCAAAAGGATTGTGCTCCTTGGCCAAGACGACTGCAGTCCTCTACTTGTGCCTTCAGCTAAAAGATTGTTGATTTGAGACGAGTGCGGTCCTCTGTTCGTGCCTTCACCAAAAGGATTGTGCTCCCTTGGCCAAGACGACTGCAGTCCTCTACTTGTGCCTTCAGCTAAAAGATTGTTGATTTGAGACGAGTGCGGTCCTCTGCTCGTGCCTTCACCAAAAGGATTGTGCTCCCTTGGCCAAGACGACTGCAGTCCTCTACTTGTGCCTTCAGCTACAAGATTGTTGATTTGAGACGAGTGCGGTCCTCTGCTCGTGCCTTCACCAAAAGGATTGTGCTCCCTTGGCCAAGACGACTGCAGTCCTCTACTTGTGCCTTCAGCAAAAAGATTGTTGATTTGAGATGAGTGCGGTCCTCTGCTCGTGCCTTCACCAAAAGGATTCTGTCTTAGTAGCTGCCTTGCTGTCAGTCGTGACGGATTTGCCACGTTCGCTGATTTCTGCTGCTGAAGGCAAAGATGTGCGGCGATAAAAACATACAGCATGCGGTACCCTGATAATTTCCGTTGCAATCCGAAATATCAAAAGAAGAAATGGTTTCATAAGAAACTATTCATCTTAGAATCTCAGATCTAAACTATCATCTGGAAAAATCAAGGTTACCCTGGATAAAGGACTTGCGATCTCTCATCGGCGGGAACCTCCTCACGTCCTTTGCATCGTCTTCACGTTCGTTCAAGATAAAAAAGGTTAAATCAAAGGGGAGATGCAATGAAAAAAACGTGCAACTTCTATAATCTGCTTACTGGACTCACCCATATTGATGGGAAGCGTCAGGTCTTCTTCCTTCGCATATTTCATCTCTCTGGTTCTCTCTTTCTTTCCTTCAAGATGAAGACAGGAGTGAGAAAGAGAACAACACGGGGAATAGGGTTTTTTTTTTTTTTCTCTCGTTGAAGACTCTGTGAGAAAGCGAGGAAGATGGGTTCCTTTTTTTTTTTGGGCGTGTAGAAAATCACTTGGGGAAGGCTTTTAATTTCGAATTATTGGTGGTGCCGTCCGGGCGTCATTGGAGACGCGTTTTCGGTCTTTCTTTTCTTTTTCCCTTTTGATTATTTTTTCATCTTGTTGCAAAGGCTCATAGAGTTTTAAAGTCTTAAAAGTCTTTTCCCGTGGAATTATTTATTTCATATTTTGACACGAAATGTGAAAGAAGAGAATCCTCCTGATAATAATTGATACATTCTTTACACGTATTTCTAATAGTGTAATATGTAGGGACAGAAAAAGAAAACTGTATCCCTCTCAAATTAATGTACCAAAAAAAAAAACAAATTTTAGGGCTTTAAAACTCAATATGGCCCGAAGATGAGTTTTTACACACTATTGTTAAATTATCGCAACAGTAAAAGACTCGTCTCGGTATTTTTTATTTTTTTTCTTCTTGACTTTCGAATAAAATTGATGTACCAAAAAAAAAAACATTTAGGGCTTTAAAACTCAATATGGCCCGAAGATGAGCCTTTATTAAATCATCGCAACAGTAAAACGCCCCATCATTAATATCTGACAACGCGCTTCTTCGTGGAAAGACCCAGCAAAAAGTAAAAAGTTAGGAGCCGTTGAACTTGTTGGTGGGTGGTTGGGTGAGGACGCGTCTCCGTCTTTTTTTTTTTTTTCTTTTTCCTTTCGGATAATAATGCGTAAAGGCTTATCTTTGGGTCATATTGAGTTTTAAAGCCCAAAAATTCGAATACGGTGTAATAGAATTTTGGTGAAGACTTGTTTTGGTGTATTTCCTTTTTTGTCCTTTCAAATAAGGTGTAGGTAGACCTATGGACTTTTAGGGTGCGTTTGGTAACGATTACTCACATTTAGAGGGCGATTCGAGAGTAAAAGAATGTGTTTAATGTGTCAAAATTTTTTATTCGGAATAGAATTGTGTTTGATAACGTGTTCGTTGATTACGTTTCTAAATTAATTTATTTTAATTTTTAAATAATCTTTTTTTACTTTTTTTTTTTTTTCTTTTCTTTTTTTCCTTTTTTTCCTTTTTTCTTTTCTTTTTTTCCTTTTTTTCCTTTTTTCTTTTCTTTTTTTTCCTTTTTCTCCTATTTTTCTTCTTCTTCTTGTGGCCGGTCGCCGGGCCGGCGGGGATGAGGGCGGCGACCTCACTAGAGCGTCGTAGGCCCTCGGCGAGGCCGGTCCTCGTCGGCCCGAGCCTCGCTAGTGGACGAGGGCGGGCCTCGCTAGGGCTTGGCGAGGCGCGCGGCCACCGGCCAGGCTAGGCGAGCCTTCTTGGCGGTTAGGCGAGGCTCGCCCGGCCGGTGGACGGGCGGGCCTCGGCGGGGCTTGGCGAGGCTCGCCGGCCCACGGCCGGCTAGGCGAGGCTCACTAGGCCGGGTGAGGCCCGCCTAGCCACCGATTAGGCTAGGCGAGCCTGGCCGGTGCCGGCGAGCCTCGCCCTGCCCGGCGAGCTCCACGGCCACCGACGAGGCTCGGCCTCCCCAGATTTGGCGAGGTTGAGCCTCACCGGTGGCTGGGCTCGCCTCCGGCGAGCCTCTAGCGAGCTCGTCGGATCGGCGGCCGGCGATCGACGGCGGCCAGCGGTGGGCGGTGGTGGGCGGCGGCGGACGACGGTGGGCGGCGGCAAGCGATGGTCACGGGATGGCGGAAGGGAAGAAGAAGAGTTTTATTGTGTTGATTCTTTTTTTTGATTCTCGAACGCAGAATCAACTTTTTTTTTATTCTCAAATCTTGTCCCAAAAACGATTCGGGAACAAAAATTTTACCAAACGCGATTCTCGTTCCAAATTGATTATGGGAACAAAGAATCGGAATTATGCATGCACTGTTTTGGCACGTTGCCAAACAGGGCCTTATAGTCCTTGATTCTCATTCGGAGAGTGCTGATAGACGAAGAAGACTCCAGATCTCCCTCTTCCTCTTCCTCCCTCGTTTCACTTCCCGATGGATCTAAAGACGCCGCTTCATCCCAGTTCATCCGGAATCGATCCCCATCATCATCATCATCATCATCATCATCATCGTGAAGCCTCCACCCAGAGATCCATCCTGCAGTTCACCTTTGTAATCGGCAACGCCCTCGCCCTTCTTCCGACGTCGATCCTCAGGCGAGATCCCTCCACCTTCAGATCGCTAGCGCTGTCCATCATGCTCGCCTTCGCATCAGCTTTTATCTCGCTGCTGTTGATCCACTTTGGGAAGGCGGGTTTTGCCGAGAGAATTTGCCGATGGACTTCCATGGTTGCCATGGCTGCGGTTCTAGCGTCGCTCCTTCTAGCGTTGCCCTTGCCCCTCTCGGCTCTCCTTCAATGGTGAAGTACGCCCCTCTAGGCTTGGTGTTGAAATCCGGGTTTTGAATTGCCCATTGGATCGCACCGCCCTTCTTGAAAAGTTCCTTCTTGAAAAGTTAAATTTTCTAGGGAGTCGCAATAAAAAAAAGAAGTGCGTTTTC
The DNA here is from genome assembly GCA_014182385.1 of Eucalyptus viminalis. NCBI lineage: Eukaryota > Viridiplantae > Streptophyta > Magnoliopsida > Myrtales > Myrtaceae > Eucalyptus > Eucalyptus viminalis. The sequence continues at coordinate 22,685,631 of CM024533.1, forward strand.
CTTTAAACCTAGATGATTTCCTTATGTTTTCCTTTGATCTCTTCTTTTGCTGCATAATTCTCTCTCTTCTCCTCTTTCTTGTCTCCGACCAGCTATGGCTTGTTCGTATTTTGTTGTGTGTAATATGAGTGTAGAAGTTATGGGAGTTGCTGCGTTTCCGTTTCTGCCACCTGAGGTTTGTCCAGAAACTCGGTCATCATCTACATCGAAACACAATCATCAGATTACTCCATTCTTATCTTGGTAGGAAACTAAAAGAGTAGAGCCCCTCATCCTAAAATGCGATCTTCGAATGAACACTTCCCCTGATTATTAGCCCAGATGCACTGGATGGTTTCGCATGGTTCTGACACAAAAATTGAACGAGGCTCATTTCTTAGAAACCAGGAATATCGATATGTTTGTTCTTGGATGAGATCAATATATGTACCAGTAGTGTACCAGTAGTTTCCTCTTTGTTCTTCACGGAACCCTGTGGTTTACTCTTTCAAAATAGCTTCAAGGCTTGCTATAAATTTTCTCTGAAAAGGATCACCACACCAAGACAAAGCTTGGATATTTCTGATGTGAGCACCTGGAATGTGTTCTTCCGGCCTAAGATCAGGGTCCGTCCACCTCACGTTCTAAAAGTATACTGCGATTCGTGATCACATATTGGAACACAGTCCATCCTCAACTCAAATTCATTCAACAATATTCAATCCTACTGGCTGAATTGAAAAACCCCTTTGGGCGGGGAGTAAAAACTGACCATACGGAATCGCTTCCCTTGAAAGAAACGAAAAAAAATAAAAATGGATGAAGTCACAATCTTTAATAAGCAAATTCCAACAAGGCATTTTGCTAATAACACGAGGCCTTCGGCATGGAAGGCAATCTCAACTCAAGCAAAACTCTGGCCTTCTGAAACTAACAAAAATGGCCTGCCGATGATGGGCAACACGTATCTGCCGGGGCTTCAAAGCCGTCCACTTGCATCCCCGTTAGACACCAACTGATTCTCATGCAATCGTAGGACCTTGACTATATATATCATGTCACCCAAATCACTGGCAGGTTAATCCAAGGTCCGCACGACAGATTTCCAACCCAAAGTAGTAGCATTTAGCTACTGAATCTTATGCTTCGACTGATTCCTGCATTAATACCAGATGCTTCCCCACCGTAAGGTCCGGAAGGCTTCCTGATCTCCTGAACTTGCCCTTTTCGTCAGACTACTGCCTTCTTGTGCTTACTCTACACGCAAAATGAACATAAATAATTTCAGGCAAAATTGAAAATCAACGTGAGAATATATATCAACAATCTGATTCTCTTGACTCACCCGGTACGGCTTCCTTGGATTTTTCATTTGTTTCTTCCGATCACGGGTCAGTCCTCTATTTTTCTCCATCTAAAGCATTTGCACAGCAAAAGTTAAATCTTTGACTATGGCAACGAGAAGTTAAGACCGTTAACGGAACTGATCAGAACCATTGCACGCAGGCTCACCTGATAAGTGATATGGTGCTTTCCATCGACTGTTTCAGGCAAGGATGGAATTGCCGGATCCCCGTAGGCCCATCAAAGTCAACCACAAATTGAATACATTCTGAAAGCAATTTTACCATGACATGGCACTAAATATTTCCATTGAGTTTTCATGTGCGTCACAAAAACAAAAGAAAACTCATGCAATTGGAAAGCCATAGGTCCGTGATTTTGATGCATTGGTAGCTCTCTCACGTCTTTTCTTTAATCTTCATTTAATTTCTACTTTTTAATTAGATCCAGAATGCTATTCACCCTTCTCAAAAGTTCTCTTTCCTTTTCCTCGTAGGTCCATAGGATAGAGTAGCAAAAAGATTGATATAACATCTTCCTTAGTTCATGATAGCAAATAAAACTCATAGAAATGTTAGTTCAAGTTTTAGCTAAATCTAGCTGCTCGATAAGGTTCAATATCCTTTAAAAAGAAAGCAATGATTTGTTTATATGAAGACACATTACACACTCGCGCCACGTTATTTTGCGGTTCATACTTGGTAATAAAAATTTGTCTTCATTCCGAAAAATTTGTCTTCATTCAATGTAAAGATCCCAACCCTTGATATCAAATGTCCAAGAAAAATTTTCAAGAAATGGAGGAAAAAAAATATCTTAAATAGGTACATTCATGGAGCTCATACATGACTGGAGAAATTCCTACGATCTCCTTGTTCTATACCAGCACATAACTATTAATTTACTTTTCAAAGCATAAGTTGTAATTGATTGATGAAAATGGGTGCCTAATATCACTCTTCTGGGACCACGTTAAGATTAAGATGGAAAATTTTGGAAGAGCAACAGAAAACAGGCCTTATATACATCTCTTCTCTGCTTTGGCAGCATTTGGGGTTTTTTCCTACCAATTGGGGCTCTTCCTTCACCACCCCAGTGGGGATGGTCTATAGGGTTCACCCTTTGAGATTTTGAGAAGAGTTGCTCTTCGGAGAGCACAGTACCTCTTTTTGACTCTGACTCTCCCACTCCACTTGCTGATAAAACTCATCGGCTGACTCTTCAGATTCACTTTCCTCAGAATCAGCACCTCCATTAGCCTCAAGATTCCCATCTTCGTCACCAAGATCATCTTCTGACTTAGCTCCAGCTCCAGCCAATACTTGAAGCTCATGTTTCTTCCGCCTTTCTCCAATATCATCCCTCCTTGGCAAATCATCATCACCCAATATGACCTTCCAGGAGCAAGATGAAAAGCTTGTCATTCGTGATATTCATTTCAGGATTAACATGGTAATGTCACTTAGAGCTTCCTTTGAATACTTGCAAAACTAATATGATACTATCACTTGATTTGTTTAAAAATATAGTAGAAATTCAGCGCGAGTCTAATCCATAAAAAGATTGCACTTGAGTCGACTTATAACCCTAGGTAATTTAACAATCATCTAAACGGAATGCATATCAATCTATCATCTTTCATCTATCATTTCCAACAATCAAAAAAGAGTTAGGACAGAGAGAGGCACGAGACAACATCAAAATCTGAATACAATCGCCAGAATAAAAAACAGTTCCTCAAAAACTTCAAGGGACAGGAAAGTAGAAATTTTCTTTCCTAATATTTAGGCATTTTACTTGACATAATCCATACAAGATTATTCTATGACATGAAAATAAGTAAAAACAAAATGTTAACATGTGTTAGCCATATACCCTAATTGTATCCCATGATGATTTCTTTTCCCCTTTTGCAATGTTTTAGGTATATTACTAACATGGTTAGTTCCACCTATACTAAATTATCCTAACAGACTCGTCCATTCTAGAGCAACTAACTCCTGAATCATTAGAAACATCTTATAGGAACATTGTTCAAGGACTGCACCAACTGGAAATTTACTTTCATTTTGAATGTTTAACCCATATATTTCCCTTGTTCCTTCTGCCAAATTTGGCAATAATCAAATACAAGAATACTCAAACTATTTTTATGCAGCTCGGAGAGAGAGGAACTGACATTTCTAGTGCTGTCAATTGAGCCAGACTCACCTGAGGTTTATGTCTCTCTCCATTATTCTCATCGTCCTGAATGGGTTCATGAGGCTGCAAAACCAACGTTCATGTTCATACCAAAAGACACAAGGAGGCAAATACACAATCTTGATTAAGGTGAAACATACATTTTTTGCCTCTTGATCTTGAACATCAACAGGCAGTGGAATGGACTCGTCATCTTCATCAGAATCATCAGATTGCAACAAATTTTCATCATTCACCAACTTTTCTGGCATTTCATCTTAAGCACTTTGTTTTAGAATCTCTTCGAGGTGAGATGGAAGGTTTTTATGAAGTTGTTTCATCTGCCAAAGGTAGTGCGTCTAAGATTTCTGAAAGCTATAAAATAAAGACTGAAAAGTAACATGACAGTAGACAAACCCCATCCAATGCAGTACAGCAATATGTTCATAAACATTGAGTAGGTGAGCAGTACACTTATATGCATGACTCACCCAAGGAGAAAAAAAGAGAGCAATCTTCAGGCACTTGCATAGTCAGTCAACACTCGAGGAAACCAAAAGATAACTGCAAAAGATGTCGACGAACAAATATGCATGTGCACAATCCTGACAACCTTCCAGTCATCCCCTTCTACCCTCAGAATACTACACCACACTAAAGATTAGGGATTACAGAGAACGATTGTGATTTCATAAGGATCAGGTGCCAGTTAAAGTCAATTCCAGCATAATGAATAGGGAGACACCACAAATAAATGGTTTGCACAGCACAACCAAATGGTTCGTTAGTCCTCACTAAATGGAAATGTAAAAATCAATGGAATTTCATTAAAGATGTTCAACTAGCAGCATAGACTGAACCAAACAGCCATACATAGATATAGAGGCAACTACAACAACATTTAGCAAATCACTGAACATAAGAAAATTAGAAAAAAAAAATGACTCGGCTAAAAGCACGTCCACACACTCCTCAAGTAGCATATTACCCATGATCACTACGATGACAGGAGCAATGACACTGTTCAGTGTATTGTGACTTTGCCTATCATGCCCAAGAGTGGTTTCTAACAGGAGTTAACAAGTAGGTTGAAAGTTAACAACAATATTCATTGGCATGCCACGCAGCATGCATGTGCAGATTTATAGATAAAATCACTAATAGAAATTATATAGCTTCTTTAAATACCTTCTCCAATAAGCTTTTGATCTCCACAAGGCAAGCTATAACAGGATATCAGAACTGGTTGTCCCTCAGACTTAAGAAGGAGATAAAAGGTAATTGCTTGGCGGCCAGCAGCAGAACCTGCTTTACTTCCAAATAGTGTGATCCTCCTTCCATTGTACTTTCCCTCTTTTTAACCTTCATAGAATAGAAGACACATGCCGAACAACAAGAAAATATGAGCTGCAAATTCCACATTGAACAGAAACCATAGACAGCAAGTAGTAAAGACACCACTGTACGAGCCAAACGGAATTAAAACATTACAGTAATAAGCTCAAACAATAAAAAATTTTAAAGACCCAAGCCAAAAAAACTTCAAAGTGAGACACCAAAGCATTCTACCAAAAGCATAACAGAAAATATCGGATAGCTAAAATTCATCCCTTCAGTGAGATCCTTCCTAGGGACCTTCAAAGCAATCTTTGTAGAGATATAAACTTCTGCCAAGAAAACTTGAAGAAATCATGAACGAAATCATTCCATACTAGAGAGATTAAAAAAAAAAAGTCATCTGTTAACACGTGCCTCTTTGACAGTGGAATAAATACCTTGCTTAGAAGCGGATTAATTCTGCTTTCAAGCTCTTCAACTGCATCATTCAGCTCAGACAGCAGTCCCACCAATTCTGGAGCAGAGCTGCAAGAAACATTCTATATAAAAAAGAGGCAGGAACATAAAGTACATAGATTACATACATATTTCCTTTTCCTGATATCTTAGTAATTCATTCAATGCAGGGTAACTTAGTTCATACATTTCGCTTATGTTTCATTTGTTAACTTAAGAAGTAGGATTGGATGCAGATAACTTCTGATGGGAAAGTCCCATATATTATGAGATCAACTATGACCAGGAATAAACTCTTTGAATTGATGACTATATTACATATGAATTATTCATTTCTATGTAATCCATAACTTCAACCACTTCTTTATTTGCTTCTCTCTAATGGACAAGAATTTTGCTCATTTAACATTCTTCCAATTATTGTAAAATCTACCATGTCTCAACAATCCCACCTATTTCCTCTTATCAAGTGTGATCGTCTCCATTAGCCTTTACCACTAAGATGTCTTCCTCATCTAGCTTGACAAATTCTTTTCCCAACAAGGAGATGGCTTATAAAAATCCTATGAAATCAAAAAATAAATTGTCTCCTCTGAAAGACCACATTACGGGAGGAAAACATTGTGAGACATACGAGGAGAAATCCACTGATTGTCTTTCCCTTTTCATTCACATCTAATGTTTTCATAAGTAAAATCCAGAGAATCAATTCATCGAATTGGCTTTATTTGTTTCTTCAAAACCATAGCCAAACAATCCTTAGGCTGTCTAGTAGGTTTTCTAATCAAGGAAGAAAAACATTGCCAAGTTCTACTTCTGATTACAGGAAGCACCATGAAGAATTATGAGAAAACATAGTGCAGCGCTTGACTGATTTATCCTGCCAGATATTTCAGCACATAGTTCTCATGAATCTGAAAGGACTGACAATCACCACCTGATGGATAGGAATAGCTAAGATGCAGAGTGGGATCATAAACAACAGGTTAGCCAGTTTTATGCAAAAAGGATTATGCAAATTGCAAAAGCTTCCACAGTCTAATTACAGGAAGCACCATGAAGAATTATGAGAAAACATAGTGCAGCGCTTGACTGATTTATCCTGCCAGATATTTCAGCACATAGTTCTCATGAATCTGAAAGGACTGACAATCACCACCTGATGGATAGGAATAGCTAAGACGCAGAGTGGAATCATAAACAACAGGTTAGCCAGTTTTATGCAAAAAGGATTATGCAAATTGCAAAAGCTTCCACAGTCTAATTACAGGAAGCACCATGAAGAATTATGAGAAAACATAGTGCAGCGCTTTAATGTACCTTGACCAATTACAAACATGCATTACAAGATCCATCTTTGGAGATCCTTTTTTATTTTTGATAGATAAAAAGTTCAACCGTAGGGCACCAGGGGGTAAAAACCCATAAACAAAAAGAGCCCAAAAAAGTAAAGCCATATGCAGAAGAGGTCATAGTCAATATCAATTGTATGTTCATGGTCAATACATTGTGCCGGTCTATCGAATTTTCCGATACTGATCTTCCCAGCAAAAGATATTAAGCTCTTGCTACTTTCAGTCAAAATTCCATAACCAGTAGCAACACATCAACCAAAGCAGCTTTCAGTTCACTTTAAGAGAGGAAATACCTACATACAACATCCATTTGCTCCTACTTTGACGGTGCATTCAAATCTTTTTTTACCTCCTCAAAAGCTGTCACAATATCATCTCCAGTGCCTTCACGTACCCCAGATTCAAATTTACCTTTTCCTCCGACCGTAACTTCCTGCAGAATCATGATTAAGTTGCAATTGAAATAGCACTATTCCTTCAAAACTACCTCTACGGGGAAAACATTTCAGAACGACTTTAAAGCCACAGAGTAAACAAGGTTATCAGAAACCGCTACCCCTAAATTTGGTTCCGCAGTGGCCTCATTGGGACTAATATCTTCAAGCCCAAAGTCCACCATTGATAATGATTTCGCTTTCTCCCTCTGTAATCTTAACACCTCTGCCTCTTCCTCTGCTGGAATTTCCTCATTGCTAGAGGTTGCCTGTGATTCGAATAAAGAATCACAGAATTTAAGCTCGCTCAAAAGCCAAATATGAAGGGTTCAGGTTCTTCAGAAAAATACTTAACAAGGGAAATCATAATCCGTTTGTAGTTTAACAGAGAACCCCCGTATCAACTTGATGAAGTGTAAAGAGGGATGAATTCAGATTTCCAACTCAACGTAGCTCATCGGCATTATAGTACTGTCTCTTACTTCTGCCCCAAACGGTCTTCTTGTCTTCATCTTCTTCCTCCTCGTTGTGCATTTCATCTTCCACCCCACCAATTTTCACCCGCAAAAACTTTTGCTGTCATGCGACTACAAACAATGCAAACAACAATATGAAAATTGAACTTTAAAAGTGGAAGTCAACATCACCAACAAAAACCGAGCATTTTTCCACTACATGAGGTCATTACACTTTTAAGAAGCAGTGAATCGTCATTAGGGGAAAATGAACCAAGGCAATGGTGTACAAGATATTTTACTCTCTCGTTCTTCATTGGCTATGAAGAGGATGAAGGTGTAAAGAATTGAATGCAAGACTCCTTGGGTTTGGTAAATTGATCATCAATAGGCCAATCACCTTGCTCCTATCAAGCAATATGCTGAATGGTTGCCTACCATTAGAATAAGTCATTCATAGGAGACATAATACATGTGGAGCTACCAGTTCTGAACCGAAATGACTTCTCTTACAGATAACCGTAACCGTTACCATCCATCTAATTATCATAAAAGAGGATAGATGTAGTGTTCCCAGCCTGGCAGCATGTGAAATTGATAATAGAAGAGCATACTGCTATTGGCTGCTTCACCTGTACATTCTATTATGGCAGGCTGGGCGAAATCAGAGGATGTTTTTCCTCTCCACACAAATTCACAAGGAGATTATGAAAACATAGCAGAGCTCCCTAAAAACGTTCCAATATATCATATTCAAGTGAGATAAAATTCCATCACTTTTAGTTGATGTTACAACATCACAAATCCACCTGTAAAGGTTTTACCGATGAAATGACACGAACACGCAGACAAGAGTGAAATGCAGAGCTAACCAATTCTTGGAGACTCGTTAAAAACTAAACAGCTATTTTTAGGCCAATCCCATCAATAACTAGCACCTAATTCCCATAAAACCAGACTCAACAAAAGTGAACATGCACTTAGACTGCAATTTCAGAGTTCTTCATCTATTAGCAGTTAATGCATTTACCCTCAAGGACTTCATGGCCAACAAGACTTCCAGTTCTCTAATCAGAATATTTACTGGAGAGCTTAAGCCAACTTAGCTTCAGATATTAAATGTTGAGCAGGTATGACAACTTACTCCAGAGAATTAGGAACTCTCCGATGAATTGGCATGTAGAAAAGGACAACATCAGTGGGCAGTAGTATTAACTCAAGAAAAGCAAAATAACTTGAGACAATCTTACTTTTCGCAGCAAGCCTGGTCAATTGAGTGTCATCATCTTCATCCTCTTTGTCCTAAAAGAAATTCCAAGACACCATATTCCATTAATTTCTCTTTCCAATAAACAAATATCGGGGATCGACTAATAATTTCGAAGCAGCGATACATAAATGACCAGTAGGAGTCCAGAATTTTATAAGTACTAATCATTTAATGAGAACATCAGAAAGGAAGTGTCTCATGCATGTTAATTTCACAACAATTCACAAGCTAATGTGAAGAATGTAAAGAATAACCACAAAAGGAATGCCTTATGCAAGGTCACATCACCACAAAAAGATAACCGTCACAAGACAACACCAGTTTGATCCACACAAATATTCAAACGCAAATCTCATGCAAACATTTATTTAATTATCACTAAATTCCTTGAAAGCCTTCCCTACCATGCGCCAAGCCAAATTCAACTCTGTCCCAAACCGAGTTCACGGGATGAACCATACCAAATCTGCATCGAAGGGAACTTAAGTACCTTAAAATCAAAGACAGGCTCTTCATTGTCATCATCTGACTCCTCAGCATCACTCTGAACGCTCAGCGGCACAACATCCCTTTGTGAACCACAAATAAAAACATCAATAAGAGAAACCATTTATAAAGCAGCAAACTTCACACTGGCATTTACACAAACAGAAAGCACGCGGGGCCAGTAAGCAGATACTCAGCCGAGGGAGATAACTCACAGGCATCTATTTCGTCATCAATGTCTTCCGAAGCCACGTCTTCATCAATAGCCCTCCTCTTAAGAGCCCCTCTTCTCCTTTTTCTGACTCCTGGACCACTCCCCATAGTCCTTCTAGTTCGGGTCCTTCGAATTCTTTCTGCAGCACGGACGAATGAAACGAAACTTTTAGTGGCAAACCCAATTACAGATGATTGATAAAACAACGCAGAAGTAGGACCAAACTTGAAACCTTTAGCAGCTGTCTTCCATTATCCTACCACTACTAGTATCAGATACACAGAAGTGAAACTGAACCAACTCTAATTGAATGAAGGGCCACGAAATTCAACGAAAACGAGACAAACCCACCGTTCGGGGAAGAGAGAGCCAAGAAGGGCAGGAAGAAAGATTGAGACTTTGACATCAGAGGAGGCCAAGTCCGTAAGAAGCCGGAGCATTTTCACTGTTAATCTCCTCTTCCACCTGCAACCGCAACAGGTACCCATGAAATATATTTATTTTCGTTATTCAATTTTCTTTTCTTTTCTTTTTTTCAGGGTCGGAAGAAGTAGAAGAGTGAAATAAGAGAAAATGCTGGCCTTTTGCCGCCTCCGAACGTTGGGCTGGGCTGGGTTTTAGACCTGATTTTCAAAACTTTTCTTTTCCTTTTTTTACTTTTCCTCCGACGCATAAATTTTCTTGTCATTGAATTTATACAATGGCCCATTCCTTCTTTTCTTCATTAATTGTCTTTAATCATATTTTAAATATAGTTTATTCATGTATAAAGATGTAAAGATTCAAAACTTAATATCCGTATAGTTATTGCTGAAATTGTCAATTCCATCTCTTTTCATTTCCTCACCCACATCAAGAACTTTTAAAATGAAAATTCATGTAGATATATTTACGTATCTACCATTAATTTTATTACTTCAATATCTTCTTTCGCTTTCTTACGTTTATTTTGTCCTAATATACTTAACTTTTACATTATCGAAATGTCTTGTGAAATTTAGGGAACAAGAATTTTGATTGCAAAATATTCGAATGGGTAGTTTAAAGTGGGAGGTTTGATGCCTAAAGAAAGCAAAATATAGAAGTACCCATATTTTTGTCCTTTTTCTGAAGTTGGGGGTATCTTTTCCTAGCTTAAAGTGGAAGGTTTGATCGCATATCAGAACATGTTGAACACGTGTTCACGTGTCAGACACGACACAAAGACTTTTAGAGAATGTTGGTACTTCGTAATCCCCAATTGAAGTCAAGTATAGAGCTCGGAAGTTCTACTTCTTCCTATTATTCCTTTTTTTAGTTTGAATTTAACTTGTGCCTATGAAATTCTAATTTCCTTTGTCGTACAGCTGTTTGGAGAGCTCTTCGAAGTAAGTTTTTCACTCCCATGTTTCGTCCATTGTTGCATCGTCCTTTAGGTAACTAATGCTGCCCCTAATTCACAATGCTGGTTGGTTTTTCATAACTGAACACTGAGCAAGAATGGATTGAGAAACAAGAAGAAAAGGGAGAAACAAGGGGGGAAAATAAAAGAAAAGGCTGCGGAGGCTGGTTTTGCCGCGAGTGATTTATGATATAATAGTTAATGTGAGTTTCATGTCTAGAATCTTGGGTGTGTATGGTAATGTTTCTTTTCAAAATTTTTTTTTTTTTTATTTCTGTTTTCGGAAAAAGTTTCTAAGTATTTTAAGGCGTTTAGTAACTATAAAATTTTTTTGTTTCGGGAACAAAAACACGTTTGGTACAACCCAAAAAAATTTTGTGACTTAAAATTTCTTTTTAATTAATTAATAATTTCATAACATTTTTTTTCCTTTTTTTTTTTCTCTTTTTTTTTTCCTTCTCCTTTCTCTTAGCTAGTCGCCGGCTTGGCCATGGCTGACTGGCGATCGGCCAGATGAGGTTGCCGGCCTCGGGGGAGCCTTGTCGTCGGCCTTGCCAAGCCACAGCAAGGCTCGGGGGGCCTCACCTGGCCACGAGGAGGCTCCCCCGAGCCTCGCTAGTGGCCGGCAAGCTTGGGCAACCTCGCCGGGGGTTCATGAGGCTTCGGCGAGGTTGCCGGGCCTAGTTTGGCCGGTTGCCGACCATCACCGGGCCGGTGACTAGCTGGGGAAGAAGAAAGGAAGGGAAAATAAAAAAGAAAAAAAAAAAAAAAAACTTGTTTCTTGAGTTGTTTCCGGGAGCAAGAAATGACTTTTTTTCTTGTTTCTGTTTTAAATTTATTCCCGAGAACAAAAAAAATTACCAAACGTGTTTATGTTTTATTTCTATTTCGGGGAATAAAAGAACAAAAAGAGGTGTTTCCTGGAACGTTACCAAACAGCCCGTTGGTCTCCGCACACAACAAAGAGGCCATAGGGAAAAACAACGGCACAATGCCCTGGGGGAATTCCCTTAAGAGTGGAGCTACTCCAATGATGCCGGTATTGAGCTTTCGAGTGAAGATTGGAAGACGAACTTGAGAGGAGATGATCAAAGTACTGTTGTTTAAATTCATTGGGATGAGGGCTAACGCCATGTGATACTAGGAACTCCTTTTCTTCAAATAATGTTCAAATATCTGCGAAATAGCATGAACTCAGCTTCTAAACTTATTTGGCGAATGGGTTGTGTTCCCATGTGTCTTGGCCTATGAATCCGCATATAACGGAAGCTAATTGCCAATAGAGCATTTTTAGAGCAATGGTGATGTCTTTTGCCAATTTGCTCAGTTAGCAATATTAGAGCGTCTCTCTCACCAAGGCACCTCCTCTTTATTACTCCTTTCCCTTCCCCTTTCTCTTCATTATTTCACTATTTGACTGTAACTTTTTATATTTAAGAAATGATTTCTCACTTTGACAAATAACATAATATACAAGGGAGACACAACCTTCTTTAGAAATTATTGAACGCAAATGAGACATAGTAAGGAATATATGAAATATATAGGTTGTACCATCTTCCCGATAATTGCTCCAAACTCATTACTACTCGTATTTATATTTGCTGGGCCCAATTCCCTTAAAAAGCCTCTATTTTGATATACTTCTACCAAGTGGCATTTTCTGGAGTTGGGAAAATACAGTTTTTAATTGACTCCACCGGTGTAGATAGACATATATCTCAGGTTGCTACTGTAAAAAATCACAAGCACACAACATTAATTCTATCTCATGCGTGTAAAAAACTTGGCGTAAACACAAACTCAAATCGTTTTTATACATCGGCCTTACAGATACACAGAAATCACATGCTTACATGACAAGCAAAGAAAATGTGTTCTGTGTGAAGACATCCACCTTATTAATCCGCTAGCCTAAACACATGTCATCACCCCATTGCAAACCTAAGCTCTAATACCACTTAACACGTGACACCCTATAATTATAATGTCGGAATTATGAATAACTTAAACTAGAGGCACCACCATGTGGATAGTCAAGAGGACCTAAAAGTAAATAAAGAGAGAATTCTACCATATAAAGTGCCTTCTATGCGGTAGTGATTAACCAAAACAACGCCGGTAGTCCACGTAAAAGCATAATATATAATTATCAAAAGAAAATTTAGAACAAAAATATTTTATAACAGTACAATTAGATTGACAAAATTAAAAAGGTTTTTGGACTATATTGGCATTGCACGGCAAATTTAGGACTCTTTTTTTATTTATTTATAATTATCCCATCAAAATCTCATATTAACAATATCACTCATCGCAATTCCAATCCTCACGATTGATTTCACCGCAGAAGCATCACCAATCAACCATATGTACTAATACAAACTTTTGGATGGCTTAACATAATAGACGATCCAGAGAAAATTTTCAAAAGTTCCTTTCACGTATTGTGAATCATTGCAGAAAGACTAGAGTGAAAGTGAAACCATATACTAGAAACGAGGTGAGGACACCTGGAGTGCCATAACTTGGCACGCCGGGACACTTAAGTGCCATAACTTTAAAATGGTACACTTAAGTGCCATCATCGGAGTAAAATGGGACACTTAAGTGCCACTCCGGCGAAAATCCGGCCAAATGGCTGACGTGGCAATTTTCCGGCGAGTTTAGTCCAAAACGGCGTCGTTTTGCACGCTGACGTGGCAGAGAAAACGCAAAAACGACGCCGTTTCGTGCCTACATGTAAATAATAATATAAAAATTAATTAAATTATAAAGTATTCAAAAAATTTAAAAAAATTTAAAAAATTAAGAAAAATTTAAAATTTTTGAAAAATTAAGAAAATTAAAAATTAAAAAAAAAGGGTGGGGAGGTCGAACGGGTGGGCGAGGGCTGAGCCCTCGCGCCACCGCCGCCTCCATTGTCCCGGGAAGGGCACGGAGGGGGAGGGTCGGCCGGGGTCGCCGACCCCGGCCGACCGACGGCGAGGGCTGCGAGCCCTCGCCGGAATCGCGGCGAGGGCCGCGAGCCCTCGCCCGAATCGCGGCGAGGGCCGTGACCCTCGCCGAATCGCGGCGAGGGCCGTGACCCTCGCCCTAGATCTGGGCGAGGGCTCGCGGGCCCTCGCCGACCCTCCCCACTCCATCGCCGGCCCTTCCCCGGCGGCGGGGAGGTGGCGAGGGCCCGCGAGCCCTCGCCGGATCCGGGCGAGGGCCGCGACCCTCGCCCTAGATCCGGGCGCGGGCCGTGACCCTCGCCCAGATCCGGCGAGGGGTCGCGGGCCCTCGCCGCCTCCCGCCGCTGCCGGGAAGGGCCGGCGACGGAGGGGGAGGGTCGGCCGGGGTCGCCGGGCCCGGCCGGGGGGCCGGCCGACCGGCGGCGAGGGCCCGCGAGCCCTGCCCAGATCTGGGGGCGAGGGTCGCGGCCCTCGCCGCGATTTGGCGAGGGCTCGCAGCCCTCGCCGTTGGTCGGCCGGGGGCCGGCAACCCCGACCGACCCTCCCCTCCGTCGCCGGCCCTTCCCGACGGACGGCGGGGGCGGCGGCGAGGGCTCAGCCCTCGGCCCGCCCGTTCGACCTCCCCACTTTTTTTTTTTTTTAAAATTCTTAAATTTTAAATTTTTAAAATATTCTTATTTTCTTTTAAATTTTTAATTTTTTTTTTAAATTTTTAAAATTAAATTTTTTAAAATTTTCTTTTTTAAAAATTTTTTTGTTAATTTTTATGCTGATTTGGAGCTCCGGCGAGCCACGTAGGCAAAAAATAATAATAAAATATTGCCACGTAGGATTTCCGGCAAGGGTCGCCGGAGGTGGCACTTAAGTGTCCCACTCGAAAAAAAAAGTGGCACTTAAGTGTACCGTTTGGAAGTTATGGCACTTAAGTGTCCCGGCGTGCCAAGTTATGGCACTTGTGCTGTTCTTCTGCCTACTAGAAACCGATGAACATCTAATAGATAATCCAAGGGAAATTGTCAAGAAAAAAAGTAAATCATGTAACACACCAAATTAACCCATCCAATTTGGGAGAACATTAATTGGAGGCTACAAAATAAGAATCAAATACGTTTTGATGCAACTGTGATTGAACTGTAACTATGCTGTCAAGTATTGTACATATGTTTTGTGATTTTCAGTTGAAAAGCTATAACATCTCAAAATTAAGTGAAGCGGCTTCTCATTGTGGTCAATCTCTCCCAGTTGTGTTCGTGAGCACGATTATAGGAACAGATCTCGATATCAATGTCGTTAGGAGCAAAAGCAAGACGAGAACTCCCCTGGGGCAATAGGGTCTTGTGCCTTTACCAAAAGGATTATGTCTTGCTTTCATTGGCGAGATGTTAGACATAAACTATTATAAACTAGTGATTCTAATCATGCATTGATGAACAAAATTCAAGAGTGTTTTGTAAATGTTTAGCCTAGTTAAACAGACAAAAAGCAGTTGTTAGTATCTCAAATCCTTATCTCAAATCCTTTAGTTTCTAAAGAGAAGTTCTAAAATGTATTTCAATTGTAAATGAGCTACAAGTACAAAGCTAATCATAGCCATAAATCTCCTTTTGATATAACATTAGAGATTGTATCTCCCCAACAACCATCTATCCACATTTATTACATATGTATACAATTACCATATTGACCACCCCAGGAGTATTTAAAAACACTCGAGAAAATCTTAGGTTTTTGACATATAGGTTAAGACTCACTCAGTTATGAATCAATCATGACATTCGTTCCGAAAATCTTTGGATTGTGTTGATTCATCGGACCATGACACGATGCTCTATGTTTCTAGGTTGGGATAGTAACAAAGGGATGATCTCTAAATTTAAGGATGTATTTTCACTTCTGTCATGATACTTGTGACGGATAAATTCTACTTTCGTCAAGTTATTGGACTTTTAATTTATCTAATCAGGTCTTACTTTTACAAATCGTCTATTCAAAACAAAAATAAGCATGTCACGGGCGCATTCGGCTAGATTTGACTTGCATTATAATGTTCAAAACTTTTGGCTATGGAATAACATGTCAATAACACATTGTTGTGCTTGTGATATGTTATAATCTTAGGGTGTAAATCAAAACTGAAAACTTAAGCTGATGCGCTTTTTCTTTAGATAATTAGTCATAATTTTTTGATCTAATTTGCCATCTTCTTTTACCTCCTAAAATTGAGAGGATGGTTACACAAACCCGAACTCCTCGCCTTCATCTCCTCGAAAAGGTGCAGAGAAGTCGGTAAATCGCCCCCAACACCCGAGCGCGTGAGTACACATGTTATAACCCCAAGCATCCAACTCAAACCCATCCTTTCCTCTCAATTTGTCAAACGCCAACCTGAACTCCGCTCTCATATCCGCCTTCCTAAGTGCGACAAGCAGCTCATCACATGCGACCGTGCTAGGGACTGAAACCACCCCGTTCGAACCGTCCAAAAGCTTATAGAAAATCGACAGCGCCAGACCTACCCGGCCCTTCTGACGAGCGCGGCAAGCGCCAAATAGCCTCACGTGAATGTCAAAAGGAGAAATGGGTTCATAAGAAATAATTCTTTTGAAAAAAAGACTATTTAAATGCTTCCAGACATGGATCCCATCTTCAAGACTCCATAGATTCACCTTAGAATCTCATATCTAAACTGATGATATCTAAACTAATGAAATACAATCATGATCTGAGGGCAAAATTACCCAATTCAATTTTAAATTTATTACACTTTTGTCAATTCAGTTCTAAATCTTTCAATTTTACCAATTGAGTCATTAACATTTGCACTTTTTACCAATTGAATCTATCTAGATAATTTTGACGTAGCAATTTTTAATAATATTTTAATAATTTTTTTTTTTTTTACTTTTCTTTGTTTTTATTTCAGGTTCGGAGAGAAGGCCAACAAGGGTGGCCACCCGACCCTTGCCAGCCCTGGGCGAGGGCTGCGACCCCCTCGCTAAGAAACGAGGGCACGCAAACCCTTGCCTAGGTTTAGTGAGGGTCGCGACACCTTTGCCAGATCTAACCAAGCGAGGGCTTGGTGGCCCTTGTTGACCTCGGGTGAGCGCTTCGAGCTAGGTTGCCGCCCTCACCGATTTTGGGCAAGGGCTTGCGTACCCTCGCTTTTGCCAGCAAGGGCATCATAGCCCTCCCCAGCGCCCTCACCCAAAGCTAGTGAGGGCCACAATGCCCTCACCCAAGGACGGCGAGAGTTGGCCAGCCCTCACTTGTTCTCCTCTTCAACATCTCCTTCTCCTTTCTCCTTTTCTCTTTTTCCTTTTTCTTTTCAGCTCAAAGCTCCTTTGTAAAATGCACCAAAATAAAAAGAGTTCCCAAACACTTTAGCATTCACAAAATGCCCATTCTTCTAAAGATACTTGGGGAAATGCAAAGACATTTCCCTAAAGTTGAACCAAACGGGCTCATAGATGGTCAAGTTTCTACGATTGCACAAGAATCGGTGTCTAATGGGAATGCAAGTGGATGACTTAGGAGCCCCGGCAGATATGTGTTGCCCATCATCGGCAGGCCATTTTTGTTAGTATCAGAAGACCGGCGTTTTGCTTGAGTTGAGATCGCTTTCCATGTGGAAGGCCTTGTATTATTAGCAAGAAACCTTGTCGGAATTTGGTTATTAAAGATCATGACTTCATTCATTGTTTTTATTTTTTCTCCGTTTCTTTGTAAGGAGCCGATTCCGTATGTTCAGTTTTAACTCCCCGCCCAAAGGGGTTTTTCTCTTCAGCTAGTAAGACTGAATATTGTTGAATGAATTTGAGCTGAGGATGGACTGTGTTCCAATATGTGATCACAAGTCGCAGTATACTTTTAGGTCGTTTCGTGCCTGTTTTTCGAAGACTCTGATCTCAGGCTGGAAGGACACATTCCAGGTGAAGTGCTCACATCAGAAATATGCAAGCGATGTCTGGTACGGTGATCCTTTTTAAGAGAGAATTTATAGCAAGCCTTGAAGCTATTTTGAAAGAGTAAACCACAGGGTTCCGAGAAGAAAAAAGAGGGAACTACATATATATATATTCACGGACAAAAACATCCGATATTCCTGGTTTCTTAGACATGAGCCTCGTTAAATTTTTGTGTCTAAACCGTGCAAAACCATCCGGTGCATCTGGGCCAATAATCAGGGGGCAGTGTTCATTCGAAGGTCGCATTTCAGGATGAGGGGGCTCCTATCCTTTAGTTTCCCACCAAGATAAAAACGGAGTAATCTGATGGTTGTGTTTCGATGTCGATGATGACCGAGTTTCTGGATAAACCTCAGGTGACAGAAACGAAAACGCAGCAGCATTCATCCCTCCTAATTTTCGATCAATCCATGCCCACTTGCCATAATTCCCATAACTTCTCTCCACTCGTATTACACACAGAAATACGGAAAATCCATAGCTGGTCGTAGACAAGAGAGAGGAGAAGAGATAGTCATACAGCACAAGAAGAGATCAAAGGATAACATATTTTCTTCGAGGGTTGCGGACCTTCCGGTAAATTGTATGAGAGAGAGAGTTTTCTTCTCTTTATACGCACTAATTTGTGTTGGAGATATGATTTAATATCAAAGATACAATCTAGGATTGGATTTGGGTTGGTTGATTGTATCTATTAGAGATCACAATTGATACCATATGTTTTTCCTTTCTTTTTTACTGTTCATACATTACACTGTGAATACGTGTAAAGAATGCATCTATCACTCGGATCAGGGAAAATTATCCAAAAAATCCTAAATTTATTACACTTTTTTTCTAATTCAGTCATAAATTTTTCAATTTTGTCAATTAAGTCCTAAATATTTTCACATTTTGCTAATTGAGTTCATCATGCTAATACCAATGCAATTGCCCATGGTTGAGTGATGATTCATTAGTAATTCAGTTAACAATAAATCAACATCAACCAAATATTTGTATCGATCACACGTCTTAACTAACGTGGTAAGTGCGATCTTCGATGAAGAAAAGTTTCAAGTGCAAATCATTGACTTTTTTAGGCACACGCACTATTACAGTATTACTAAAAGACTTTATAATATTATGTGTTTTAGGGCAAGGCCGTCTTTTTTGCCCTTTGGAAATCCTTTAAAAAATACTTAAGAACAACAGATATAATTTTAAATTATAAATAGCATATTTGAGTGAGCTTTACAATGATTAAAATTGAATTAGGGTCAACAGAGACCTAGTTCTATAATTTTTTAGGATAGTTGTGAAAGCTTTTTTCATGTGAATATAACGCGTGAGTCTTTCAAAATTGCTTCAGTCGAAATCGCGGGTCAAAAGAGTCATGCGACTTTTACTTCTCCGGAAAAGCAAAAGCATTGATGTCAAAGGACACCACTTGAAATTATCAAGCTCATGGCTGGAATCTTCTATACATGTCATTTGTAAATAACGGGCAAATTGACACGGTAAAGCACTTTTAATTAGCAATTTTCACAATTTCGCATACTCATTGTAAAGACGAGCTGTCGACATTGCAACTCAGCAAGTAATAACCGTTGAAGTGATTATAAGAACCACATCACATGAAGCACGAGAAAAATATGGTACGGACCATGTGTTACGTTGTATTCCATTGAATAAGTTCTGTTCCAAAAAAGAATGTCGTGACTTAGGACAAATAGCAATTCGAACTTCCCAATGTTCCACCATTGGCAAACTGAGTTTCTCGAATAAACCTTGTGCTATGGAAAAAGCCTTAAAAACAGAATTGAGAGCCAAGTGACAATACAAGAAATTTATGTTACTCAGCTGAAGGTCTGCACTCATAAGCTGACGATAAGAGCAAAAATTACGTCTCCGAGCACGGTGAAAAAGAAAGAGCTATCAAAAACTATCATTTAGTCAGGGTGCACTTAACACGAATTATCTTCTTTTGTTTTTTGCTTCTTTATTTTTTCTAAAATTGATGAGCAAATATTCACTTGGGATTTTGACTAAGCATTAAATAGATATAATATGGACAGAGTTAATGCAAGTGAAGTATAAAGTCATAAAGTCTAAGCACGTATTACAATCTAGGTAGCACGGACACGTTCAAAAGGCCTCCATGTCGTGTCAGACACCCCAACATGTGTCCGACACGCTCGGACACGTTCGGACACGCTCGGACATGCGGTCAACGCGTGTCGGAGTTTCGGACACGTGGTCAACTTTTTTTGACACGTGGTCAACTTTTTTTGACACGCGCGTCGGAGCGTGTCCGGATGGCGGATCTGTAGGTGCGAAGGAAGAAGGTGATGGAGGGTGGAGGCAAGGGTGAGGGAGCCGTCGCTCACGCGAGGGAGGGTTGCGACCACCGACTGCAACGCTGGAGAAGGCTGCGACTGCCGACTGCACCGAGAAGCCTTCTTGATCGTCTTGGTCGGCTGCGACCGCCGACTGCAACGCCGAGATGAAAAACCGCAACACCGTGATGGAGGGCTGGACACAAGGCTTCGACGGCAAAGGGAAGAACGGAGGCGAGGCAGCGGCGAGAGAGGTGGAGACGTCAAACCGAGCAAAGGAGAGGAAAAATATGGTGATTGCTAGGGTTTTTGCCCTTTGGGCTGTTTTTAGGGAGAAGAGAAAGGAGAGAGACGAGGCGTCGACGGCTTCTGGGGAAAAGAAAGTCTCGTGCAGGGGAAAGAAAGCCTCGTGCAGGGGAAGCCGACAGGCGTAGGGGTGGGTGAGGGTGGGGGAAGAAAACGTGTGCTGAAATAAATGGATGGGACCCATTTAAATCCTAAAAAGAAGTATGAAACATTAAATAACTTTATTAATACATGATAAGGCTAAAAAATAACTGAATAGACAGGTTAAAAAGTTATTTCAAAAAATAAAAGCACTAGATATTAAATAATGATAAATTTAGATCATCATAGAAAAATATAAATTTATTTTGACTCTAATTTTTCATTAGTTAATTATTTCATCGATAACTTTTGTTAAAGTAAAAAAAATGTCTTTTCAATTTTTTATGAATAAATTTATTAATGTTATTAGTATAGATTTATTATAGGCTCTTTTTTATTGTTTTTTATTTATGAATTTGAATAAATTAATTTAAATATAATAATTAATCATGTATATATAAAAATATTTATTTAATATTTAACGTGTCGGAACGTGTCGAATTCTCTACTTTTTGAGAAATTGCGTGTCGCGTGTCGTGTCGTGTCGTGTTGTGTGTCGCGTGTCGCGTGTTGGTGCTACCTAGATTACAATGTTGAATTCCATCCGGTACGAATTGAGATCATCATGTGTCTGATACAAGTAAAAATGAGTTAGGACAAATATTACTTTAAAGTAAATCATTGAAAGTAATGTTAGGGTTGCATTTTGATTCCCATTTTTACCACATCTCATTTGTAAGAGGTTTTTAATGTCAACGTGAATTACATATAATAGAGTTATCACGTAAGCAATTGATTTTACATTAAAGAAAATAAATCGATGATTGAAGAAAAGCAAATTTGCACTTCGGAGATGTCAAGACCAAATTGAAGAAAAGTGTGCAGAAAGGCAATCAAGAACATAGTGAAGCCATTGAGGTGGGAGTAGGTGTTGGGTTCTTGATCAGCTTCCTTTACGCCATGACCAAGATCGGGCTTGTCACGATGCTCGCCAGCGACATCTGGTTGTTTGTCTCGGCGCCGCAGGGTCATGGCTCTTCAGAGGCGAAATTAGTATAGATCTGAGTGAGACAAGAGTTCAATTCTTGAACAGGAGTTAAAGGATTTCATATTTTGGTTACTCAACAAAATTAAAAAGAATATGATTTGACCGACGTATTAAAGAAAAGCGCACGCGTGAAGGCTAGTTTACTTTAATGTGCACACAAGAAAAAACAAAAATAAACTCAAACCAATAGAACTATCGAGTTAGTCTTAATTATTAGGGAAAATCCCAAATAGAGACCCAAAGTACATACTTTTTTCTCAAAAGAGAACGTGAAATGGAGTTTGTCTCATATAAAGACTCAAAGTAATCATTTAATCTCAAAGAAAGACGGCCGATGACTAGATGCATCTTCAATGCATATTCTGATGACCTGATCAGGGGTATTTTTGTCCAAAAAAATTCTTTTTTTATTTTCGGTTTGTTCTGTTCTTTTTTTTTTTTGGTCTATGGTTGCACTGTTCATCATCTTCTTCGTCCCATGTTCGTCTTCTTCTTACCCATACCAAGAAGATCGGATTGCGGAAGGCCCGGCAAGCGCTAGCCTTTGGTAAGGGCCAGCGAGGGCTAGATGCCCATCGCCGGCAATGGGCAAGGACCACCGAGCCCTCCCCGGCCATAGGTGAGGGCTTGCAGGCCGATCCTCGCTAGATCTGGCGAGGGTGGCCTCGGCCATGGCCGGTGAGGGCCGTCAAGCCCTCGTTGGCTGCGGGCGAGGGCTTGCAGGCCCTCATCGACCCTAATCAATGGCTGATGAGGTGGGCGAGCCCTTGCTGGCTACGGGTGAGGCCACCCTCACCAGATCTAGCGAGGGTCAACCTCTCCTAAGGCCGGCAAGGGGTGACCTCGCTGATGGCCGTGAGGGGCGACCTCCCTCGCCTCCCCCCGCCGCTCCACTAACAACCTCGTCTTCTGCCAGGACTATGACTGGGACGCCCACGTCACCTTTTTCATTCCTTCCTCCCACCATCGCTCCTAGATCGACGGCTTCTCTGGCTACCCCCTTTGCCCTCGAGCACCTCCTTGTAGGGCCTTGATTTGGACGGCCCCCCTCCCCCATGGCCAGAGAGGGCTCAATGGCCCTCACTCGTTGCCGGCGATGGGCGTTGAGCCCTTGTTTGCTGCCGGTGATGGGCGTCAAGCCCTCGCCGGCCTTTCCCCAAGTCTAGTGATCTTGATCTAGGCAAGAAGATGAATAGGGGACGAAGAAGATGATGAATAGGACAACCAAAAATGGATAATAAAAAAAAGTTGGACGAAAACCCTAATTAGGCCACCGGAATATGCATCGGAGATGTAACTATTCACCGGCCAATGACTGAGATCCTTCTTTGAGACTAAATGACTACTTTTGATCCTTATTTGAGACAGATTTCATTTCAAGTCCTCTTTTGAGAAAATGATAGCACTTTGGGTCTCTATTTGAGATTTTCCCAAAATAAAATAAAAAATAAAATTTATTTGATGCAAATAGTATTTTTTTTATTTTTTTGGTAAAAAGATGCAAATAGTATTAATGACTATGTGACGTAAAAAATATTTTCTTGTTAGGGCCAATGATCCCTTATTTTCTACGCAATTTAATCATAAATATTTAACAAAAATTTAGATGTTAACAAAAACTTGTTCAAACTGTCAGCTATTTAATCAGCATCAATAATTAAAAAAAAATATTGTTAATTCAAGTAGGCTTTGTCCCTTCATGTTCTTAAGATCCATTTTCAGGAAGGAGCTAAAAAAAAATGATCATCCCATGTAAAAGCGTGCTTAAAATGATTAAAAGAAAATACCAGTTTATTGTGGTTTATGAACACATTGTTTCTAGGGAACATTTTAAAAAGTCTTTAGAATATTCATAAAATGACCGAGTAACATATGGTTAAGTGTATTGATGCTTGTTATGAAAAAAAATATTTGACGATGCATGATTTCATCATAGAAGGCCAGAAATTTCTATGGTCTCTAATTCCTAAGCAGAACACTCCGAACCTTCTGTTAGTTTTTCGTCTTTATCTACCATACCAGTGAAATGGAGACGTACTTGGGAATAAATTACTCCATATACATTAATAAAGTTGGCAAAGACAATGTCCATATTTTGAAATGGTGGGCCCTTTTGTTACATGTGAATGTCTGATTAATGAAGAGGTGGGCCTTGCATGAGCTTTGTCTTCATCTATGGAAAGAAATGAAGACCGGAAGCAAAGGAGAAGATGCGAAGAAATGAAGGAAGAAACCTTCGGGCGTGATGTGTGGGGGGTGGTGGTGGTGTTTTGTTTTTGGGATTTATAAATTTTACCAAATTTTTTTAGATAAAAATATCTAGGCTTCATCTGTTGGATCAATCATACACCTACCAGTTATCAAAAAATTGGCCGATCAGCAAGCTTTTGTTCCTATGTGAGATTGATTTAGTCATTTTAGGCAATTATTTGATTAAATTCAGTTTAGGCTTTTTTTGTAAACCGAGTCTAATTCATCTCCTTGTTTAACATTTTCCCGAATAATAACAACTGAGCCGTTTCTATATATATATAAAGAATAAAAAAAATGCCTTGGAATCGCTCAACATATGAGCATGTAGAAGGAACAAAGTGGTGGGGGCCACCTGCCCATCAAAATCAACTTGATCTTTTCCTTTTCTGAGCAAAGCCGCGTGGAGGGAAGCTAGCATGAAACTAAGAGCAAGCATTTCCTTGTGCTTTTGACTAAGCAACAAAGACAAATAAAAAAGGTGAGATATCATCAAATCACATGAAACTCATAATGATCGGTATAATTATTGCACTCAATTGACATTAGTGACATTTATATGCAACATAAATTTAGATAATAACAAAATAAGCTAAACTCTATATGTAATGCATCCCATGTTAATGGATGCTTTACACTTTTGAAATACCATTCTTCATTAAAGTCTAAATGCAAAAATTATTTTTTGGACTAAATAATCTGAATAGGATGTGTTCTTTTACACCTAGGCAAATTCTTTCTTACACCGACCAAAAAAAAGTCTTTCTTACAAATTCTCATACCAAGTATCCTATACTTTTGAAAATGACTAGTACTTTGATTTGATAGCGAATGACATCACCAAGCATATGAATTCCAAAAAAGCATCCAATGAATAATGCCTTAGTCGAGCGAAAGATCCATCACTCCAAAGTAATAGAAGATAAGCTATTGGTGTACTAATTAATCATTTAGAGGTGTTCTTCTAGAAAATTTCTCATGTCTTTGAATTTATACATTAGAACCTACTGCATTACTTTCAATTGAACAAAAAGCTTGATCTATTCTCATGCCCGAGCTATGAAGGAAAAAGGTAATCCTTATCTAATTTGTAATTAGATTGCCCAATGCATAGAAAATGTGAAACCGATTGTTGGTGAAGATGTGCTCATATCAAAGCCCTTCGCTCAAATCGGTACAAGTATCTACATACATGGATGACTAATACATCTTGTGTAGGATATTACAATTGATTTACATGTCAAAGCTATCCTCTCGAGTTACCAGTAGGTCCGCACTCTAAATTCGGATTTCTTCATTCCCATTATTTATTGATTTATTGGAAGGCTGGCAAAAAATCATGCGAAGCGTAGCTACCAAAATAGTTGTATGCAACAAATCACGCTAGCGACATTTCCCCGTGCCACGACACATCACTTCTCAAGAGTAGGATCCCAAGCCGAGCTTGCTGAGCCCACCGGGCAACGCCTCCTCTCCAATTTCCTGCCACATCCTCTCATCTGCCTTGCCCACAAAGCTGGAAATTAATATAATATTCTTTGTTGACCTTCAAAAAAGAAAGCCATGCCTCTGCATGCAAAGAAAATACCGAGAAGATCCGACGGGTATCAAATCTCACTGATTGCGAATGCCATTTCCTGGAAGTCACAGCCAAGTACTTTATTGGGTGGCCAATGGAGTAGCTTATCTTTTAAGATCTCGCTTCATCCTTCAGCACCTTCATTTTCCAAGCAAACACACCAGCACCTGCCTCGTTTTACAAAATTCTAATGGCTTCTTCTTCTTCTGTGTTAATTATTTCGCGACCAAAGAAGTGACGTTGGCATTGAGGCTTGTTTTCAGAAAGCTGGCCAAAGGAATTAACAAAAAAATATTCGATTGAGATCACGGCTTGTTACATCGTTCAAAGTGGGTTGTAGTTAAAAAAAAGTGGAAAAGGTAAAGCCTTGATTTCAAAAAACACTACTTTTATTTTACCAAACTGGGATCTTCCGTACGTATCATGTGTAAATAACAGACAAAGCGCGTAGGTTAAGCCCGGTGCATATTTCCCTTTCTAAAAAAAGTAATAAAATAAAATAGAAAAAAAAAATTTGGGGACACGATGAGTTGAATGATGTAAACATGCACATGACTCCCTCATTCCATTCTTAAGCAAAAGATGGCTAATTAAAAATATGAAAATCAGTTAATGGGGAAAAAACAGAATTGTATCCATTAAAAAATCTATTTCATGACTTATTTTTTGGGGACGCAATGAGTTGAATAAGCAAAAAATCTAAACAATTTCCTACCTAATAATGTGAAAGATATGTTGCCATTCATAGAAGACGAAATATTGGAATGGATTATATCAGATTTGGGTTGAGAATGATAATTTTTTTATTGCATACATAAATTTATACCTAATTTTTTTATATGCTTTGAATAATATTGAACTTTGGCAAATAAAATAAAGTAGGGATGTTTGATTCCCGATCCGATCCAATGAAATCGATCTTTTTTTTTTAATCACCAAAGAGTATTTGTGCACAATGAGAAAATGACAAATCTTAAAATATTGATGGAAGTAATGATGAATGAAAAGTTATTGTGTCGTAACTTGTGATACTACTAAATAAGATAGTACTTAGTTCACATTTGACAAAAATTTTTAAAGAAATAAAAGTATATTTGGTTAGTCTACTCTGATCCAATTTTCACTTTAAAGAATTAGGAATTAGATGGACCAAATTGGCCGATTTGGCTCAATCCGGGCGGTTCCCGATTCGAACTAAAAAAGGTACTTTTCCTAACACGGTGCGACGTTCGATGTTTCTCAGTCCACATCGATTTCTTGACCCAACTCCACGATAAAAGCATCACTCATCGCTCGACACGAACCCAAACTAAGCTCAGATTCTATCTTCCAATGTCGTCGTCGTCTTCTTCGGCTCCGTTTGGGAACCACTTCCCAAAGCCTTTTGGAGGCTTAAACATCCTTGGGCAAATGCCAGCCTGTTTGGCATTCATTTTTGGGTCAGCATTCCCCAAATGCGTGCTTTCTCAGGAAGGTTGAAAGCCCAAGGCGTGGGGGCT
This sequence comes from Eucalyptus viminalis, assembly GCA_014182385.1. Lineage (NCBI taxonomy): Eukaryota > Viridiplantae > Streptophyta > Magnoliopsida > Myrtales > Myrtaceae > Eucalyptus > Eucalyptus viminalis. The sequence continues at coordinate 22,712,527 of CM024533.1, forward strand.
GCCTTGGGCTTTAGCTTACCGAAAATGCTCAGCTTTGAGGATTAAAAAAAAAAAAATTCTTCCCAAATTACCCTCATTCATTTTTCATTTGTTCGTTTTCGCCCTTACTATTCATTGTCTTCTTCCACGAGCTTCTTCTTCTTTCGCGCGAGCTTCTTCTTCTTCCGCGACCAGTCGCCGGCGAAAGGTAGGCAGTTGCCGGCGACCGTCGCCTAGACGACCGTCGTCGGGGGTGACGCGACCGACGCCGGGGGTGGGTCGCGGCGAGGTCTGGGTCGCCGGGACCCATATCTGGGGCGATAGGGTCGTGGGAGGACCTTCCCGCCCTCGATCTGGGTCGTGGCGGTGTGGCGACCCGCCCGCCCAGATCCGGGCGGCAAGGTCGTGCGACCCGCGGCGACCCATTCGGGCGGCGAGGTCCTCCCACGACCTCGACGCCCGAATCTAGGTCGCCGGAGGTCGAGGCGGTGTCGCATGACCTCGCCGCCTCCCGATCCAGGGTCGCCGGAGGTCGCGCGACGCCGCCACGACCCAAATCCGTGGTCGCCGAGCCTCGTTGCCCCATCCGGGTCGCGGAGGTCGCGACGGCGTCGCGCGACCTCGCCCCCCCAAATCTGAGGTCGCTGGAGGTCGCCGGAGGTTTGCCGGAGGTCGCCGGAGTTCGCTGCCTTTGCCGGTCAATTTTTTAAAATTTTTCTTTTGATAATTTTTTTTTTCCCATAAAGATGCTTTGTAAATATAATTCCTCAAACACTATTTTGCTCAAAGTGCTTCACAAAGGGCTTTCAAAGTACAATTTACCAAACATGGTTGCATTTTGGAAAATACCTTTAACTCAAAGGTGTTTGCATTTTCCTAAAGACTTTCCCCAAAAGTTTTCCCAAACGCACCCTTCTTCTTCTTCCGAAGCGAAATGGCTGTTCGATGTCTTCCTCAGCTTTAGAGGCGAGGACGTCCACTGCGGCTTCCTCGCTGACCTCCACAGGTGTCTGCTTCATCGAGGCATCAACGCCTACATCGACAGGCGAGACTTGAGGCCCGGGGGGACCAGATCGCCGGCGCCGACGAAGGCCATCGAGGAGTTGCGGATCGCCGTGCTCGTCTTCTCCGAGAACTACGCTTCGTCTCGGTGGTGCTTGGATGAGCTGGTGAAGGTAATGGAGTGTAAGAGGCTCGGGCAGCTGGTGCTGCCCGTGTTCTGCAGTGGAGTTGAGGGAGGTTCGAGGGCGAGAGAGAGTTATGGCAAGGCATTGACCAGGCACGAGGAGAAACCTGGGAAAGGATTACGAGAGGGTGGAGAAATGGAGGCAAGTCCTAATTGAAGCCGCCAATTTGTCCGGTTGGCATTATGACCACGGGTAATCATATTATTCCTATTCGACCCGGGAAAAGAATTTAGAATTTTCTAATTTTTTTTATACATGATGACATCGATTAATGCATTAAGAGTCATTTTTGGGAATGTCACAGAGTAATTGTTTACTTCGTGTTAGTTTTAGTTGGTTCAATGGATTGTATATTTCCATTTATTTGCGTTCTTTCTGCTGCTTTGTTTGGCAGAGATGATATCAAGTTCATCGAGAGCATCATCAAAGAGATTTCCGCTATAGTAGGGCGTGTACCCTTGAGTGTTGCCAAGTATCCCGTCGGTCTAGGTTGCCGGGTAGAAAAAGTAATGTCGTTGTTGAGTATAGGCTCAGATGATGTTCGGATGATAGGAATATGGGGAACTGGAGGTGTAGGGAAGACCACTACCGCTAAAGATGTCTATAATAGTATTGTCGGTCGGTTTGATGGGTGCAGCTTTCTTGCAAATGTTAGAGAAACTTCCAGTAGACCCGACGGCCCTAGTTCATTTGCAGAAAATGCTCCTATCCCACATATTATGGAAATAAAATTTAGTGGTCTTAAGTGTGGATGGAGGCGCTAATTTGATACGAGATATACTTCGCTGCAGGAAGATTCTGCTTGTGCTTGATGATGTGGATCATGGGGAACAGTTAAATGCATTAGCTGGAGAATGTGAATGGTTTGGAAAAAGGGTGCAGGATCATTGTTACGACAAGAGATAAACATGTGCTAACTTCTCATGGGATCGATCAGGTATATGAAGTTGAACCATTAGATCAAGTTGGAGCTTTTGAACTTTTGAGTTCACATGCTTTTCCAAGAAACCAGACAAAAGACATACACAGGGATCTCATATATAATTTTTTGGGGTATGCTAATGGCCTTCCCTTA
>CM024533.1:22714867-22981018 GCA_014182385.1 Eucalyptus viminalis
TTTTCTGCGATTCTCGCGGGATTTCTTTATTAGGTTTGATTGATTGATGCTCCCTCTCTCTCTCTCTTTCCCTTTCTTTTAAAAAAATTATTTACTTTTTAATTTAACTTTTATTACCATTTTTTTAACTTGATAATAATTTGATAAAAAATTTCTATGGACTAGGAGGCAGGAGAGCGACAGAGATGGGCAGGTCGGTGGTCGGTGGATGGATACCGTTAGAATTGACTTTCCCTCCACGCAACGACGGGAATTTCTTCTTTAATCGCACCTCCCATTTCTTGCCCTTCGTCCGAGGGGCTCCGGTCGAGGCAATCGAGGTGGATTGTCATTTCACGGCCATGGGGCCACTCCATCGATATTCCTATGATAGGTCTCTTGCTCATGGTCCGTCCGGAAGATTATTATTTGTGAATGTAAAGCAGCAGATGGGACTTCTAATCACCGAAAAAATTCCCTTGTTTTTTTTTTCCTTGATTATGTGGTATGTGGGGGTTCACATTAGATTACCAAACTGATGAACGACCGTGTGAGAGATGAGGGGGAAAAAAGAAACAATATCGATAGGAAAAGGATAGCTGACATAATGGGTAACTTGACGTTTTCTAATATGGACAGAGTTAGGACCGACCGACGGCCCCATCCTTGGGCCAGCCCCGGTCCTGGTTGCTTACATTGATTTATTTTGTTTTTATTGGAAAAAGGTCAAAAGCTTTCAAATGGTTTCTCATTCGAGTATTGGAAATGGTATGTGAATCGATGAGAAACGCTTGTTCAATTGAACATGAATGAAGTGTGAGTATGTTTTCAAACAATTTGAAACAAAAATGACGCGTAAAGGTGCCTCAATAACTAATGCGAAAATTATACATGTGATAAAGTTAGATAGATTCAGTGTTTTCGATGCCGTGTGTCCCTTACTGTGATTTAAAAGGTAGAAAATCGTTGTTCTCTTATTTGTGTCGGGCACGTTCAATTGGAGTCAATTCTAGTGAAAACCGATCATACTTTACGACAATCATTTCTAAATTTTTTGGGGACCAGTTATACTTATTGTCATTCAAAATCTGTTGGCTACTAGTATGCGCGGATTACGATGGTACCATAGACGCTAGCGGGGTCAACAAGTCACACTTGAAAGGAGCAGCTCTCTCTTCCTCCAAATCAGAAAGTCAGTGTTATCTTAGACAATTCTTGTTATGTTAAGAGGAAGAGCTACCAGAAAGCTGTAACTGTAAGGTGTTCTTCTCCAACGAAGTAGAGATTATACAGATTTCTGGGCATGCTCAATGATGGCGCATCCGTGTTCATAGGGTGGAACTCATGATATTGAATCGACTAGCATATGCAACATATATCTTCTAAAGCCAATTTCTCTCTATCGCCAATACCCCGGACCTCTATACACACGCCACAAATTTCATAATATAGAATAAGGAGAGTTTCAAGCCCCCTCTAACTTGAATCACGAATCCAAGAGAGTGGACACACACTTAAACGAGTCCTCATCAATTTTGAAATGAAAACAATTATCAAATTTTTTTATTGTGGAAGTCAATATTTGTTAATTTTTCAGTTTCAAAACTTGTTAAACATTTTGGATTAAATAGGGTCAAATTGTGTCACAAGAAAGATAAAGAAAAAAAAATTAAAAGTAAAAACGAAAAGTCCAACCACATGTAGAGCTATTCTAGCTTAGCTTATAGCTAGGCTACTCAAAAGTGAGCTAGATTTTTGTCCATGAGCTCTATTACATTGATTTCTTTAAAATACTCAATTTGAGTAGACTATTGAGCTAAATGAATCGTTTAACTAGAGTTTAAACTAAAACTGAATTCATAAGCTCGAACTTGGAAAATCTAGCTCAATCGAGTTTGGGCGAAATGCCATTTGTATCTTCAAACATAGTCATAAAAATCTCATGGAAAGCATGGTGACAGGTTCCCTCTGGGAATAGGGAGGCGAGGGTTCAACCACTCTCATCTCCAACTTGCCCAATGGAATGATTAATGAGCTATGGTGCTATTTCACTCCTATACCTTTTGGGCACGTCTTTCAATCGTCCGTCGGTATCTGCAGCTGTCGGAAGTGAGGATGACTTGGAATTTTTCCACATCGTGTCACGATTTTCTTGCAACTAATACTCTAGCGGAGCTTGACACTGTTTTAGTACTCGTGCGTACTGAGAAATTTCAGGTGACAACGATTTAATTGAAATGGCTGTATCTTGCTCAAATTCTGGTTGGAGGATTTGCTTCAGCTTCAACTCTGATTGGGCAGATTACAAAGTTTTTGGTATCACTCACATCAAATGGAGGAAGACGTGGCCTCACCTCAAACACAAATAGAGACCAATAAAGCACCTAATATGGAAAAACGGTGAGGATTTTTTATGACTATTTTTATAGAGTTATTTTACCTATTTTATGTAATAAATAATATAATATCTATAAGAAAATATTCGAATTTTCCTTGTTCATGCAGCATAATGAGATTTGCAGAAAATAAGGAAAAGATGACAAAAATTAGGAATTCAAATTATAAAACCTTGAAAGATGAATATCAAATCAAAAGATTTTCTAATTTACTTCACAAATTTATGCAAAAATAAGTAATTGTCTGGGAATAAGGGTCTTGGATATCTCATATAAATAAGAGAACATTGAATGCCTAGGGGGACAACTCGATTTTTATATGTAGATCATTTTTTTATTGTTCTAAGAGTTTTCAACAGTTTGAAAAAGAAGACAAAAGTGGTAATATAATTCTTATTTTTTATTCAAAATATTAGATTTTTTTATAATTTTGTTTCTTCTTTTACCATGTTTTCATTTTCTTTTATTAGGATTATGATATAGCCTAACCATGAAAATATAAATTTCATAACTTTTTTTAAGCGTGCAAGTGATTTCATTTATATGAGTTATATATTATTATGTTTAATACTTTTTAAATGACTTGCCACCACTTAAATAATCTAATGTTGCATGTTTGAGACTTAGAAGTGATAATATGCAATTGCCATTTATAATATATAACCATGAATTAAACATGAATAGATATATACCATATTATTTGTGTAGCTTTCGGTGATAAGGTGATCCAAAAAATTCATTGTAAGTTGGGAATATTAGGGGCATAATTTACATTACTTATATTAATTAAATTCACATAAAGATATAGTTGATTATTAAATTGAGTAGGTTTGCTATACCTAGAGATAAGATGGTGAATAGATAAGAAATTCTATTGTCGCATGTTTGGATATTGTTCTTGTACACGTAACAATCTGAAATTCATATTTAGTGGTTATGATGAAATCAAATTCTCTAACATATTTATCGATTGATTTACTACATTTAGTTTCCAAATTTTGTTTTAAAGATTTTTTATTTTAATTTATTCTCGATTTATTTTTATCCGTTAGATAAATTTTAGAATTAATCTATTTTTATATTTAATTGATTTGTTATTCATCAATCTCTATGGGACAATATATTTTTATCATCATTATATTACATGTTTGGACACGTTCACTTGCGTTTAGAATATCATGAACAATTTTACAAAAGTAAAAATTTCTAGTTTTATGCTAATAAGGTTCCCTTTGCAAGAAAAAAATAATATAATAATAATAATAATTCAAGCGGGAGCACCGCAAAATTTAAGAATTAGGGGTGCAGATTACCCAATAAATAGTTGGGAAAAGATGTCTATTTATTCTGTCTGGTAGTATATCAGTAAAGGAGGGAATCACTGCACGAATATAGCTATAGGAACTTCCTATACAGTGGAAGTGAAGATGGAATGAATATTAGCAAATTTGCTGATAGAATTCTATGCAATGTGAAGTGCCTGAATGATTCTATTTGTGCAAGTTATTTGAGGAATAAAAGAGTTATGAACGTCACCCACAATCAAACTTAATAAAAGAAATAAATCAAATAAATATTACAAATTACGTGATTGGCTGAATAATCTAAGATTTGGTTCGCAAGTCGAATGTTGTAGGACCAATTCCCTAGTCCATCATCGATTTTAGGGTTTTGATCAATCCATGGATAGCAGACCTTGGTTTAGTGTATTGCCGGTTTGGACTTTTCCCCGCTCGTGCCTAGTGAGGCTCTAGTGAGACGGCTCGCCACAGGGGGCAGTTGATGTTTCATTAGCTCTTTCAACGGTGAGTAAGATATGACTCAATCCTATCTAAACCTTTTTTTCGTGCAAAGGCAAGTTCAAGAATATAAAAGGAATCGATGGGCACCTCCACATAGCATGCGATTTTAAGAACTTAAATAAATCCCAGAAAAAGAATAAAGATGAATAAAAAAACAAAGGCTAGAACAGCAAGACAACCCACGTAGGATCGTAGCTACGCTTAAAGATAAGTATTGCGTCAGATGAAGACAGACAGACAACCTGCTTTTCTTTTTAATATAATCTAGGGTTTCTCAATCATGCATCCCAAGATTCCCCTCCACAAATTATGTCGATGTGTCTTGGCTACTTTGACAATCTTTTCCTTAATGCATTTCGGAAGGATTCGAGCATCCAGCAAAACTTTTGTCCGCAATCAGTGACAATTGTTAATCAAATCCTCCAACCGGGATAGGGAGAGAGAGAGAGAGAGAGAGAGAGAGAGAGAGAGAGAGAGAGATTATTAAACAATTGTCACGTCAAATCAATTCCCTCCACGTTTCTTTGCTGGTTAATCTGTTTCGGCGGAATTCATGCTAAAGCAAGAACTCATTTTATAACACATCAATGAACCTCATGTTTCCCATAGAAATGTGAGCAGAATCGTGTGCTATACAGTTCTTGTACCGGCGAGTTCGTTCGCAGACCGTAGAACCAGTAAGTCAAACTCTTCTGCGCAGGGGTGTGCTTTGTGGGTTTAACTTTCTGTTTGCTGCTCTCAGCCGAGAAGATTTATGTCCTTTCTTTAGGAGAACGATAGTCAACTAACGCGACTTTGTAACATCTTCTGTCCCGGACGGGTCGGGACCTTTCATATTGCTATGCGTCGTTCGTTGAAAGAGGCCCTCGCATGTTAAGGAAGGTGATCAACAAAAAGGAAGAAAAGGTGCATGATGACGATGGCATGATGAGAGTCGGTCGCTCAATTGCAGAAGTTGCTTATCTTTGCGAATGGCCTCGTATCTGATTTTCTCCCCGACGTTCCTAAATCTTGTTTAGTTTTCTGGTTGGTGATTCTGGACAGAATTTCCGCTCTGGAATTGAAGACTTTGCAGATGGTTTCATACTTCGTTCTGGGCCTTTGATGTGTGTTTTGCACACAAGAACAAGACCAGGAGTCACTTCTTCGAATGCGACTTCTTAGTCAACTTTGACATGCATTTTTTTTTTCCTAGAGTTATGGTCTAACAATAAATAGAGTGGTTGGAAGTTGGACATTGAGTTTAGTTGGTCAAATAAGATACTTGAACAAGTTTGCTGATTTTCATAGGCTGCAGCTTAGACTAGCAACCGGGAAATGTCATTTATGGCTGAGGATATGAAATGACGCTTTCACATTTTTCTCATGCAGTTGATGGAATAGTGGAAGCGTTTGTGTGGGTTGTTCAGCAGAGACTTTGAAAAGGGCTAGGCTAATTGGTAGAAGGGAGTGTGTACTGATGTGCATCGCGGGACATTTCTCTGAAATGTAAAACTTGACCATAGAACCGAAAATTAAAGAGAATGATGGATTTCTGCTTAAAATGCCACATCCTAGACTCATGCCGATGCAAGTTTGCCAAAACAGTGGGAAAGAGTTTAAAGTCTTGACACTAAAAGTGAAGAAACCTTGCTTATAATAGCCTAATTTAAATGTAGATATCTCTTATCGGGCAAGGCTAATATGCTTAGAATAAAGGTCGCCATGAGTTATCAGAGTGCCAATCTAGTCCTCTAGAGGTCGTGTGGCATGCACATATTCCATACATAACTCGTTCTCTGATAAGATGGTGGCTTGAAAAAGTGACAGCTAGCATGATAGGTCTATGTCCTTAATAAGAAAAAAAGAACGTATGCCTCGCATCATTTAGCGACAAGTTAAAACTAGTGGGCCAAGAGGGCGGCGTGAATCTCGGCGGCGGCTCGTAACACCGTAAGTCCAACGCCATCGGAGTGCACAAGAACATGAAATCTGGTGTCAAACAAAGGCTGGGCATGGTTCAAAATTCTACGGACCCAAGGAGAAAACGAACCCATGCAATGCTAAAGTCACAGGGCCTGAAGCACCTCCGATACGACAGCACGTGGGGGCAAGGACCGATCAACATTCCGAACCATCTCGAAACGACACCTTGACTGGAAACCGAGTCGTGAATGAATGTGGAAAATATGGGACAGAATCACTAAGTTACTCGAATCAGAGCAGCAGGAGAAAAGGGTCAGATGCATGAACGCATTCCCCCCCTTAAAGATGCGATCACACCGCACAAGCCAGTATCGCCGCGCAATTATTTGGTCGACAAAGTCAAAGTAAGATTTGTTTTCTCACGATGATTATGATGTGTGGACTTTTTGTTTGGTTTGACTTTCGACCTGCACAGCACATTGCGTTCATTGACACTTGGCTGTCCTTTTCTCGAGGATATCGAGGAGCAAGTATGCACATTACCCACGTAACCATATTATATAAAATGTTTAATGGGTGCGGGCACTCATTGATTTATTCGAAATGTGAAATTCACCATTCAAATTGGCTTTCTTGAAAATATGCCATTTCGATCGTCTCGAAATGTCTAGGCGGAGGAAAGGTAGTTCTTAGGGCTACTTAAGTGCATAACATGAGATTTATTAAACATGTGAAATTCCCCGTAAAATTCATTGTTGGTGATTGCGATTGATTGGATCCTGAATTCATTGTAATCAGATATGTTCTACGTACCATATTCCTAGGTAAGCTTTACAGCTCGAACCACACTGTTCATTACGCTATTTCCCAAGATATGCACTGCTATAGTTTTCATCTCAATATCGGTTCAAGTGCGTCGCCATCCATGGCATATCACCGTTAACTTGATTTATGACATGATCACTTCAATACTAAGTACACAGTCGTTCTAGTCCAACACTGGAAAAAGAACACTGTCAATTTTAATCAAGTCTTGTGACTACGATGGATCGCCTCTTCTGAACATTTTTTGGTTTAACAAAAAGGAAGTTTTGCAAGTACAGTCTGATACTCCGTGGCTCCTAAAACAAAATGTGCACCGGTACGGTAACCATCAAGGGCAGGACAGGCACACGAGGCTGTGGTTTGCATACTAAGAGGGAAATAAATGTTGCACTTTGGAAACCTATATAATCAACGGACGAAGGTAAAGTCTTCACAGGCACTTTCGCTGCAAATTACTTAAGGATCTCCAATGGCTAGCTTCTCACTACAACAAGATTTGTATCTACTTATTGCTCCCTGGTACAGAGGAGAGAAGATCTAAACAGGCACTCATTATACCCCTATCTCCAAGCAATCAATATCCTGTATAATTTTTAATACATAAGAAAAGAAGCCTAAGCTTAGAACTCCTAGATTAGCCATTTCCAACATGAGAGCGCTGTGTCGCAGTAAAGGCCAGTCAAAAGCTAAAAGAATTATGAGAGCATAATACAACATCAACTGAGAGCGCAGCGAAGAAATTATTAGGCGGACAGCAGTGATTTTTAGCGATGTGCATCCACCAACATGAGGGAAGCTCCATGACATCTAGGCCTTTTATTACTTCCCCTTCCTGCGCATTCCCATCCGTGATTTCGCGAACCTGAATTTCTTATTAAGGAAACATTTCATGCGGTAGAGTCCAGCTTGCTTGTAAAAAAAAAAAAACAAGGAGGTTGACCAACCTAAGGGGATAAAAGAGAAATAAAAGGTTCAGGAAGATTTGGTGGAAGCAGTATTTAGAAGGATACTCCAACCGAATGCCGTCTCCAGCTGGTGAAGAGTGGAGAAGCGTGCCCTGAAGTTGATTTAGAGCTTCAGTTGAACAAGCAGTGTCCTGCACACACAAACTGCGCTTTAACACAATTGATAGAGACGGTGGCTAACCTATTTGAATGATATCCTTTTAGGGTTTCATTCTGAAAAAGTTGCTGATTTATCATAACAAAATACCTCATTTATAAGAACTCAAAAAAAAAAAATAATAAAATGCATCTCTTCCATGTATAAAGAGGTACTGCTAAAAGGTTGTTTCAAGGAAAAACACATTGGCAGCAATAGAGTTACATGGTACCTGAAAGTCCACAAATGCAACTGAGCACCGTAAGTACTCTGCATCTTCAATTTCAAAAACCCAGAGCATCTGGTAGAAACACAAATATCAAAAGGGAATTACAACTCTCTTCGGAAAAGCCAACATATTGCACATATAGATCTTAATAAAAATCTCCCTACCGTGAAAAGACTTGAATAAGCTCCTGCTCTGTACATCTCGGCCCCAGATTAGCCACGAAAAGTGTTGGACATGGGGGTGCAGTAGAATTACCCTGTCAACACACAAAATGAGAGAACTTATCAAAAAACTAAGAAAGGAGAGACAATACATTTCTTAAGCGCGGACTAGAATGATCCACAAAAGGCTGTTAGTCAATAATAAGGCAGGATACAGAGACAAAATGGGCAACATAACTGTAAGAGGAAAAATTGTCAAGATAGTGAGCTCCTCAATGGTTTATGTGCAAAGGGGAAATTGCGATGTGATAATAAACCAACTTAGGTAAAACCCACGAGGCATACAAGTTCTACACAATACACAAGTTGAGATATACATCCATGTTAACACAGATCACCCTACTTAAGTAATCAATAACCATACATGAAACCAGTAAGTTTATGACAGTCCAGTCTCTATTTGTTTAGTTAAGTGCAAGCGTATGACTGCTTGATCTATTTGCATGCAAGCAAAAAACTGGACAAGATGATTCACGATTCCAGCAATACTTCAAACATTATCATGTTTTGTCAAACACTAGATTGTTTGATGAAATGTCAACTTCATCCCAAAAATATAGCAATATCTATTCATGATGACTGGTATTATCACCAGGACATGAAAAAATGCAGTTACACTTGCGCCCGCGCGCTCAAACACATAAAGAGAGTATTTCTATAAAGTTAAAATTCATAAAAATATTGGTGATTCAATAAGCTCCTCAACACAAGTTTAGGCTAATAGAAGTATTTAGAAATCATGTTACTTTGGGAAAGAACATAAATTCTGACTCAAATGTAAAAGCAGAAGTGAGAGTAACCTTACCGTTTTTGCAGCTGTCATCCCCTTCATGCCTCTGCTATCAGAACTTCCATGACTGAACATTTACAAATTAAAAATTTACACGACAAGATGACCAAAGAAAAAACATGCATAAGCAAACAAATAGAGAAAGATTGTGCTCCAACTTGCAGGAAATAGGGCATGCAATAATGGCTTCTATGAAGCCCTCTCAACCTTTCCACTAGAGGCGATAATCTCATCTAGTGATTGCTGAAGTATATGATTTCGAGTAATCAGAATGTGCTTAAGTAGTGCCAATGACCTTGTGTAGATGGATAACCAATCGTGCTGTAAGCAGAATTACCCATTCCAGGCATGTGAGGGCTGCCAACACCTGCTAGTGTCCAAGAGTGCAAAACATGTGCAATGTGAGCTTATTCAGGAACATGTGCCTTTGAAGTGACCATGATAAATTGTATCAAAATAACATATCATCAGATTAAGCAAATCAATGATGATGACATCCAGAATAAAAGATTTAAGAGTGAAACTGCAGGTATCTGCCTTCATTAACAAGTGACTCCATAATCTTCTTACCAGAATCCAGAGCGCCGAAGGAAAATGGGGACGATAGTTTAGCTCTCTTATCTGAGCCATGTCTGTCATCATCTGAATTTCAAAATCAGCAGGCCATGCAAAATTACTATATCAAGCACACTGAACATCAACAGCAAAGTTTACACAAACGAAACCAATCATTATCGTACCTCTCAAACGTTTAGACCTGGAGTTAGATTTTGCAAGATCAATGTATAGTGTCGATCCTTTCTCAAGATCAAACACCATCCCCTGTATATAAGGTTGATAAAAGAAATCAGAGGACCATGTCATAACTTCCAATATGCAGCAGCCAAGTAAATCCCACCCATAAGACATTCACCACAGAATGTTCCATAATGCTGTTTGCAATAATTCAATTCCAGGATACATAATTTAGTCTGAACATATCTTTCAATTTCAAGTAAAACTAGAATTCCTTTAATCATGACTTAAACATGAGAGGATAAACTACACCATGAGTTAACTGATGAATTCATAACACCGAAAACTAGTTTTCGTTCATGAAATATTGCCAAATTTATGCTTGTGCCAAAGCCCCACAATTGAAAATAAAAATATTAAAAAGATTAAGTTCATAAGCAATAGTGGAATAAATAAATGGGGAAAAAAAAAAAAAGAAAGAAAAAGAAAAAAGAAATGCTATCTACTTCATTATCACACATCAATTGTGTTTTCACTTTGAAAAAATTGATGTGCACCCATAGCATCATGGTGAGAGGTTGAAGGAACAAACATCATAAATTGGCTCAAAAGCTCCAATTTATAATAAAAGGAAATTAGTGACTATTGAAAGTCAAAGAATAATATAAGTCACAATAAGGTATGCCAAGGAGGCCACTCAACATCAGCTACTTTGGGCAATAGTAGATTCATTTTAAGGAGAAAGCATTGTCAGGATGGCTCTTGAGATGATATCAATAGACATAGAAAATTCTCTGACTGTTCAGAATGAAAAATTAAAATTAAATCCAATAATCCAACAATGCCTGTCACAAGCTTCCTGAAATGTCATTCCAAACAGTCAGGCCACCACACCGAGGGCCACAAACTGTGTAAACGCATATGACTATTCTGCAATGAATGAATGCACCTTGCTTGCCAAGACACTAAGAAATGTTCTTTTATTCCACCAATGAATTGGAAGTTACCATTTAAGCAAACATTAAAATATTACACCAAAAAAATTTCCACTTCCTATTTAATGTTAAAGACTGAAAATGTTTGAAATTTCCCCTTTGAACAGGTAATAATGCGAAAAGTTCAAATTATGTGCCTAAATGGCATTAAATACTGGCTCATTTCTCAGATAGTGAGAGTCATTACAGGGACATAAATATTCAAGACCTATTCAGTACTTATTTTATTATTAAAAGTAAGTATCAATCAATTTGGCAGAAAAAACCAACCATAAAGCAGAAGACAAACCGCAACAGAGAAGGCGAGAATTCTTACATTCAGTGCATGCATTGCTGCAACTGCAGATTGCTGATCTGAGAATACAGCAAAAGCAAATGGCTGCCATTACAAGGATACCACCCATCAGGATAGAGCACTTCACATAAGAATTCACTATTTTTTATTTCAAGAAAGTGCACATAAACACAACCAAATGCACTATGCGTGCACTCAACATACAAGCAGATGCATATAACAACACACATAATCATACAGACACAATGACGAACCAAGATCTCAAATTGGTTATCCTTCCATCAAAGAGAAGCTCATCAGCTTGCTATTATGCATCCTCATTGTTTATGAACAGCGGTGATTCTTCCTTAATAAGGATACTATATTGTGGAAAAATAAGTTTAATAGTACTCAGGGAAAAAAAGGAGAAGACCAGCATAAGACCCAACTAAAAGAGAAATGAGAACAGTGTTGCATAACAGCCAACCAAAGAGAGAGTCATTGACCAAGATGGATCAAAAACTAAGGCCTAAATAATAAATAGAAGGGATCAAACCAGAGTCTAGGGGACATTACTGGAGACCCGAAGGGAATGAAATAGAATACCTTTACTGAAAGTGCCGATACAGTATAAATTGGTCAAATGTCATTGGTAATAATTCTACTACCATGCCACAAAGGACCAAAAATACCTACTTGCCTGATGGATTGACATTTAATCAGCCAACCAGTTATGCATTCTCAGGTAAAAGTTGGCCTATCTGTGCTTTAGGTGGGCGCAGAGCGGGTATAAGCCATTAAAAATTGTTCTGAAACACACTTTCTGTCCCTCAAAAGAATGCTCCTCACAAATGATTCTTGTGACATATGCTATATACTATTAATTAGGCTCAGGTGGGTGATGCACAATTCCGGCTTTCTTTGAGGAGATCTTACAAGTTGTTGCTAAAATAAATAGAAGTATGTTTTATGGGTCTACGGGAACTACTCACTTCCTCGGTTGAGGAACTCCCCCCGGCAAGAGGGGGGGTGGGGTGTTCACTTGTCTGGTCTTGTAAGAGACCTTTGTATTGTGGCCCAGCTAGCAAGCTTTTAAGTTTTCTCCTTCTGTAGACTGGGGGAAGTTTAGAAGAGATTTGGACTCTATCCATTTACACACCACTAGGGAGTACATATTGAAGATTGTGAAGCCTCCTCCCTTTACATGTGATGGAAGCTGTTAATTGCTATTTGTAGAACTGTAGAACATGTTCCTTGACGCAAACTTGATTAACTTTCTGTACAATCTTTTGGTACGAGTTGGGATAGTGAGGAGTTGCTTATCTGCTAAAAGAATTCTTCTTCCTCCCAGCTTCATTCAATCCAGTCACTGCTTGCTACTCTATAGTTGATTATGGAGTACGCTGGAATTGACATTTACGATCCTATCACTAAAAGCATTTCATCTTCCCCAAGTGTATATTCAATTCATTGCCGGGGAGTAGAGCCAAACCAATGCTTAAGCATAAAGAGATTTTCGAGCCAGCCCAAACCAGTTCCAACTTATGAGTAGATTTTTCACTATTTATGCATAACCCATAGTATACTCTCAGAGGAAGGCGATAGAGTCATGGAGACCTCAAGCATTAGAGTCAATGTTTTTATTCATGAAGGTTTAACAGATGTAAATGTTATGGTATTGAATTGCCTTTCATCATTATTATATTAAGTGAGAAGGAAGCTGTTAATGCGGAAAGTGAACACAGCAACAGCAGTAGATTCTCAATCCATTTCCAGGGGAAGTTCGAAATCTAATCATCACATGCAAAACTTGAGTAACCATAAGGACTTGGTTCCTAGGAAAACAGCAAGCTTAGTCTAAAACCACCTCAACAAAAGTGGGGGCTTCAGAAAAACATTTCTTTTCAAAAGCTGCTTCTTTCTGCTACATTGCCGTGATCATTAAGCATAAAGAAAACAAAATCCACTTTAGAAACTGAGTGGTTTAAACATAATCCTCTTAACAGCTAGCTGAGGACAACTCGATTCCCATAAAACACTCCCATCCCTATCGGTAGAGTCTACTCCCATCCTGACCTGAGTGACAAGAAGGTATACCCCGACTTGAACCAACAAAGGCGCTTGATTACCCAGTCCAGTAGTATCCTATCAAGTCCCCTTCTGTCCACACACAACACACGCCATGCGAAATCTACTTCGTTGTATGGCTACTTAAGTCTTCAACTGGATTCGGGATCAATGATCAAAATCCATTCGAGTTCATCAAACAAGCTCCATGGAAACAATCGAATAAGCTCTGAACGAGTACAGACAGATGCCATCACTAATCAAAGTTCCAACCTTTTAGACCTTCACAACAGAAAAATCCCATTTTTTTCAGCCGTTCCCATGTAGACACTCCATTACAACATTCCACACAGAAAATAGAGAGCGCGCATTACTCCAGTCGCCCAATCTGCTTCGGCAAATTCATTTCAATTCATACTCGAAGAAGGAATCAACCTCGATTACCAAAAACAGCACAGCAGCAAATTCAAACTAACAGCCTCACAGAAGAAGAAGAAGCAGGACGGAAGCCGCCGCACCTGGGAATTCTTGCTAGGGCTCCTCAAATGCGAGGACTCGTAGCCGGGGAACTCCCGGAACAGGTTGTAGATCTCGCGGGCCTTCACGTCTTCGGGCAGGCCGGCGACGAACAGCGTCCGGACCTCGTCGTACGCGCCGTGCGGCACGACGGGGGCCCCGTAGGAGGGAAACGGAGACTGGTGGAGGTGCGGCAGGTAGGGCTGAGTCGGCGGCCCCGCCGCGGCGGCGGCGGCGGCGGGGGCTGGGGAGGGGGCGGCGCCTGGTAGTAAGCGTAGGCGGGGAGGGTCCCCGGCGGCGGAGGGTAGTAGGCCGCCATGTCGTCCATCGGAGATAAGAAGCGGAGGGCGGCGGCGGAGGGCCCTTTTTACCTTCAGCGGATGGCCGCTGCTTTTCTAGCAATCATCTTCGAGTGCAAAAAAACATGGCATGGGGGACTGATCGTTTGATCATTTGTTCTGGTCATCGTTATAATCCAAGTTTCACAAAAAGAAGATGGAAATTAATAATCACTTGATTTTGCCTCGATATATAATAATGTTTTCAAATTTACAATTTATTCAATGCGATTTTTGAACTCTTGTTAAATATTTGATATAATTCTTTTGTTTACTTAAACGATTAATTAAATAGTATCTCATGACGTGATATGTTATTGACCTATTAGTCTCTCAATTTTATCTATAAAATCATATCCAAAATGCTAGCGAATCGTCTGAAACCATGATTACTTGAGTTGATTTCAAAGGAGTGACTGACAGACAAATACAAGATAACATTTTGGTTGTCCAAGAGGTACTCCATCAGCTCAAGATTAAGAAAAGGAAGAAAAAAATTCAGGCAATCTTAAAACTGGATATGTAGATAGCATATGATTGGGTTGAGTGGGATTTTCTAGAGGCCTATCTTCGCCAAATGGGATTCCATGGTAAATGGGTACAGTGGGTGATGCAATGCATTACCACGGTCTCCCTCAATGTTAAATATAATGGAGAACCGCTATCCTATTTCCATCCAACAAGGGGGCTCAGACAAAGAGATCCCCTCTCTCCATACATGTTCATCCTTTTGGCTAATGTTTTATCCATCCTTATCCATCAAGCTGTCGACATGGGAAATCTAACGGGGATCAAATTAAACAGGTGGTGTCTTACCCTATCTCATGTATTTTTTGCGGATGATGCTATATTTTTCTTAGATGGATGGCTCCAAGAATGCCAAAATTTAGCAAACATATTGCATCAATACTATTTAGCAACGGGACAAGCTGTGATTAGAAATAAATTAGGACTCTTCCTCAGTAAAGCTTGCCCTATTAGTTTAAAGCAAAACCTGGCCACAGAGAACTAAGAGTACATGTGCTTGAAAAGACTAGAAAATGTCTGGGTATATCGTCTGATTGGAGGGTTTCCAAAACAGAGATGTTTGCTTGGATTCTAGGGCGTGTTAATGCAAAGCTAGAAGGATGGAAAGAGAACCTCATTTCTAAAGGAGGGAATTACTGAAAACAGTGGTACAGGCACTATGCCATGTCTATATTTAAACTTTCTATCTCTATATGTAAGTCCATTGAGCAGAAAATAGCCAGGTTCTAGTGGCAGAATAATTGTAGCAGGTCGGGAATACATTGGAAGAGTTGGGACTTACTTAAAGAGTAAAAGGATAATGGGGGGCTTGGATTTAGAGATTTACTCACCTTCAACAAAGCACTTATGGGTAAACAAGTATGGCGACTTCTCCAAAATCCATCATTCTTGTGGAGTAGAGTTTTCAAAGGACTATATTTTCACTCTAAGTAATTGTGGCATGCAGAAAAAGGACCTAGGCCCTCCTGGGGTTGGCAAAGTCTACTATTAGGCAAGATTTCATTTTAAATCAGCTTTAATGGTCAGTTGGTAATGGGCAAATGATATGAGTCTGAGAGGATAAATGGCTATCAAAAGCAATCATCGGCGGGCCAGCACCTAGAGGAGAACCTGAGAAGGTGGCCAGTTTCATAATACCAGAACAGAACACTTGGAATGTTCCCCTACTCCGCAATAGCTTTGATGACCAGACTATAGAGGACATTCTCGCCCTACAATTATGCCTAGCCTCCATTACCAACCAACTCCTCTAGACAGGAATGCAAATAGGTTTATATACTGTGAAGAGTGGCTACAATTACCTCAGACATAAAGATCACAGCAATGCTAGCACCCGCGCATCCTCATCCTAGCAAATGCCACGCTAGTTATGGAGACAGATTTGGAAAGTGAAGACCACCCTAAAAATTTGCATATTTTTGTGGTCCTTATACCACAACGCACTATCTACAAAGGACAACCTATTCCGACGATGTATTATCCTAGGCCCGGTATGTCAGCTTTGCCCATCTCAAATCCTAGAAACAACAAAACATATATTTCTATTATGCCCATGGACACAGCATATTTGGTCACATCCCCAAGTACAAATCAACATCTTAGCACACAGAACACATCAAATGGATGCTTGACTAGCAGATTTACTCGAGCACAAGGCCAACTTACCTGGTCTAGAGACTATCGCATCCCTTTTTTGGCAGATCTGGAAAGCACGCAACCACTTCGTTTTCTGCCAACAACGCACACACCCAGAACATCTTGTTGAAATGGCTCTCACAAATGCGAAGATTATTCTTAGTACTTTGTAGTCGGCGTTGGAAACAGGGACACCCTTGCTGAACCTTAATCGGTTGTGGATTCCTCCGGAGCCTAGCATCGTCAAAATCAATCTTGATGAGGCTTTTCCAACAGAGTGTAACACGAGCGCCATCGCGTGTGTTTGCTGAGATCACTTAGGCACCCTGATCGATGGTTTTACCAACAGCGTCCAAGCTTCCTCCCCACTACAAATAGAGATTCAAGCCATAATATTCACCCTCAACTATTTGCTGCAAAGGAAAGGCCAAAGCTCACCTGTTGGTGCAATACAATTGTCTCGTCCTTGTGGAAATTGTGAACCATTGCCGTTTGCCGCTGTGGGAGTGTCGAGCATTGTTCGCGGACAGCACGTCGCTGCTCCTCTGCTTCCCCAATCTCCGCATACAGCATTGTAGACGCGAAGCCAATTCTATTGCTGATTGGGCTGCCAAGGCCCATGGCCGTGGAACCCTGTCCCTAAACTGGGCCTTTTCACCTCCCCAAATTCTCTTGGATATGCTATGTACTGAAGCCCTCACTAAGGGTTGTACTATTTTACCTACTTGAATGACATGCTATGTCTTCAAACCAAAAAAAAAAAAAAAAAAAAAAAAAAAACTCAATAGAAAAAATAAACAAATGGTTTGCCACACGTCTCTGTCTCAGACTCTTGACTTTTTGCCACACAATTATTTGATTTTAAGATTTCGGAGCATTGTTTTGATTGACACGGGTTAGTTTGCCAAAGCACATAACATACAACACAATTATTTGGTTTTAAGATTCCGGAGCATTGTTTTGATTGATACGGGTTAGTTTTTGTCCTCCTGTGTTGTATGTTATGTGCTTTGGCTAAGGTTGCTTTAATTTTATAATTTGTGCTTGCCTGAAATGGTTCCTACCTATTTTGTCACCTCCATCCGCCAATCAATAATATTTTGATTAATTAGAAATGGTTAAAGAACTTTGATCTGCATATAGTTTAAGCGCCACATTCACGGAAAAAAAATGCCCAGATTATTATTAATGGATTAGGTATGGGGTTGATTTACGATTATACGAATAAACTAATATTGCATCAAATCTTATTTGGAAAAATCATGGATTATGATCTTCAATGTATCTATTTTTCTAGTTAATTGTCATACTAAAATTTTTGCTCTCTATGATTCTAGCGAACACAAGAAGAATTCGCATCAACATTACAAGTGCAGAATGATGACATACTATCTGATGATAAAGGATGTGAAACAGAAGCTACTGGTGATGAAACAAAATGAAATCGAATTGCTGAAGAAAATGTGATTAAAACCGAGGGAATGAGTGGTATTTAATTCTGTAGGGGATCCATTAGAGTAGCATAAAAGATGCATAAACAAGTGGGATTGGCCGTCTCTAGGAGGAGCTAGAAAAATGCAGATGATGATGAGGTAACATACTTAACTCTTGCATGTTCTCTTCATGGAAAGAGTCTATGTGGATGTGGCTAGTATAAGGATCGACTTTAACTTGTTTGTTGTTGAGGGAGGAGGGAATGAAAATCTTACCTTTGTTGAGAAAGATTGTCAAAATTGTATTGTAAAGGCAAAGAAAATTAAGACTTGGAACTGGAGGTGGCGAAGCCAATCATTACTGTTTTGTTAGGATGAAAACTAGGAGTGGCCTTTTTTCTATGTGATGGAGTTGGATGATAGTTCCAGTCTAAAGAATGTTCCTGGGCAGATGCAAGAAGTCGGGCTTTATATTAAAGTTTTGACGAAGTAGTACCATCCTTCGGTACTATATATTTGACCAATCAATATGATATGCCTTTTGCACCCTTCGTGGGTGTGAATCATCATTGTCAATCCATGCTTCTTGGTTGCGGGTTGGCGTCAAATGGGAATACTAACGCATTCGTTTGGTTGTTCAAATCATGTCTCTTTTGGATGGGAGGACAAGCACCATTTGCTATTATCACCGACCAGAAGATGGCAATGCAAAATGCTGTTGAGCATGTAATCCCTGATCCTAAGCATCAATGGTGCTTATGGGATATCATGAAAAGAGTTCCTGAAAAATTGGGTCGATATTCTGCATTTCAACTTATCACTCAACATAAAGGGCGTCCCACATCAAAGTGGAAGGAATCAAATGTAGATCATGTTGATAGAGTGAAGAAGCAAAAGACTAGGGCTCGACAGACCAAGCAAACGAAAAGCGAGAAAAGCAAAGTTGTAGTTTTGAAAAAAGTAGTTGTAAATTTATTGATATCCTTTTTCTCTATTTCATATCATAAGATGTACTTCTTATTTGGTGGTACTTTGTTTTCGGGAGCCAAAAGGAAATAAAAATGGAGTCTCCACGCTTTTCCTTTTTATTACAAAAAAAAATTTCATTCTTAAAATGGCTTCTGTATGAATCACAAGTGAGAACTCAAGTGTAATGTCGGCTAGCACACATGATCTACCAAAAGTTTCTTCTTTTCAAGTAGAAACTATTCAAACGCATGGAAGGTCCTGTCATCCTTAAATTAGTCTTCTCTTTGAGAATATTCTACACAACATTTGCGTTTTGCAAATAACAATCAACGTATGTTCATCAAGGACAACTCGTACCTATGTGAGGATTGGACTTGATAATCAATGACGAAGTACTCATAAATGAGTCAACCATAGTTATCTCTGTTCAATTTAAGAAAATCTCATGTATTATTATTTCATTCGGTTACACAAATATCTGATCTTTTACATTTCATAGGATTCTTTGGAATTCCCCTTTTTCCACGCTTTAATCTTGTGGATTTATGAAGTCATTTGAAATTTCATTCAATGGTAGGCTGATAATCTTAGTACCAATTCACGAATTTTTTTTTAAAAAATTTAAAGGGACTAAGTCATGGGACATCGTTAACCTCATAGTACTATTAATCTTTTGAGGATCCTAACACGCCTTTTTCAATAAAAAAAATTATTGATCAGTACATTCACCTCACGAACATTCATTTCACATGGTAACTGGTGCATTTGGCTATTTTCCACGAGACAGAGGAAGATATTGAAAGGAAAGGAATCTCTTGTAGGTGGAGAGAGAGAGATTCTTAAATTTTGTTTGCGATTAACAGTTGAGACCTGCAAAATCCTAAACTTCTATTGTATAAGAATACTCTAGGCTATTTTATAGAGAAGCCTTTCTTATGTATATGTTCCTTAAAATCGTCACCCGTATCTTCGTGAAGAGAGTGAGTCTTGAAATCACGTCCTCTTTGAATACCGTTTTCTCAACAAAGCTACCAACCATTTCTGATTTGTAGGCCATCTTTCCAAAGCAATTCTAGCAAGCAAGAATTTTTCTATCTGTGCACCCACAATCAATCCGACAAATATCGTGTGTAGCAAGCCAGCACTACAATAACAGCGGGTACCATTTGAGCTCGTACTACACCATAGTCATGGTTGTCATGCCTTTCCTGTGGAAGATAATGATCTTCCTTTTAATCCATTTGAACTTGACCAGCTTTCTCTAGCTCTGTTTGATCTGGACCTTCTTCTTCCTTTGAAAAAGGTGGAGTTCCTTTGAAAAAGGTGGAGTATGTAAGGGGGTTGACCAAAATTTGACGAGACGTTGTCATGGGTTTGTATTCAACATTTTGTATGCCCTCCTCCCATAAATATCCATTTATATAATCAAACAGATTGGATAACTGTGATATCCTGAAATTTGACCCATGTTTTGAATATATGAAATGGTTATTTCACTGACGAGCCTATGGTCATTTTACTTGGAACTAATCATTCATGAGTTAACTAATTTATTGGGTGAGGTCGTAAAGGATTGAGAACACGACAAACTGAAGAATTCGATCAGAAATCGACTACTCGACCATAATAATCAACAAAGGTCAATACTACATTGATATAAATCGATTAGCAAATGGATATAAGCCGATTCAATGGAAGTACATAGTCGAATTGCGGGTGGTTCCGCATGATTATGATATTCACGTCAAACGGCAATAAACCGATTTTCTATCGATATTATATTTAGGATACGTTAATGAACCCTCGCAGTTATATGACAACTGAGGGTTGTCTATGATTCGGAGATGCACGAATGTGGATCGAAAATTATCGACCACAGGTCAAACGCGGTAAAACCCTAAAAGCTACCCGATAGATTAGGTCATACTAAAGTCACGTTCGATCGATTTTAGGCGCGAAATTTAATTCGATTTCAAGAATCAAACTTTCGAGCATGTCACGATTTAATTATTGGATGTCGTCTCATCTTTCGCCAAAATTTCGACGAGTCCGAAATTTTTCGGAAAAAAAAGATTTTCGGACCAAAAAAAAAGAAAAGGAAATGAAATTCGGATGGGGATGAAAATTTGAATTTTTCTACCCCAAAAAGGCATTAATTTTGGGAAATTAGAGTTAATTTGTGATTGGGTGACCAAGGATGAGCATAGGAGACTTTGAGGCATGTGTGATGATGGAAAATTTTGAGATATTTGCCCAAGAGTTGTGATTGGTCCTTATTTCTCTCTTTTTCTCTCTCTCTCTCCCACTCTTCACCCTCACTCACGCACACAAGAACCCCCCTTCCCCTTTTGCTGATTTTTCCTCTGCCCATCTTCTTCCCTCAGCCTCATCTCTTCTCTCCCCACCATTTTCCTTCCCACACCGCCAACAAGACCATTCTGGACGAGCTCTAGAGGAACCTCGGGCTCAGCACATCCCGGACTACAAGCTTGCCTTCGAGCACTTCCGCGTCCACGCCAGCCTTCTCCCCTCCATTCTACTGCCGCACCACCCACCCGTATCTTAGCACCACCGCTGGTTACCATCACTAGCCCAGCAGCCCCTTCGTGTCCAGCCACCACCCGCCTGTTTCACCACCTCACCACCATCACTGCAACTCCTCACCAACACCATCGACGTTCAGCTCCTTTGCATCTAGCACCACCGCACAGCCGCCGCCGCTGCCAGCTCCACCGTCTAGCCATCCCACCAACTTTGTCACCCCATCTCCGCCCGCCAACAACCACCACCATTTCGACCCCAGCATCCATCCATCGTCTGCCCAAGCCGATGTGGCATCCCAAAAATTCAAAGCCAAGCCATAAGGTGTGTTAAAGTCTTTAATTAGGTAATAAAATTTCTTAAGGTTTATACCTTAGCCATTAGTCTTTTAAGATTAGATGATTTGTGCATATGTTTGTGAGAATTTAAATTTGATAGATTATGATAATAATCTATGCTTGGCCATGCATTTTATAAATTAAATTTCAATAGACAAGATGTCACAAGACTTTGGCCATGTGGAAATTAAAATTTAAAATTTGAAATCTATAAAAGAAATAAATTAAAGATGAATAATTGAAAATAAAATTGATTTGAATTAGGTTTGGGCCTTAGGCCCAAAAAGGGGGATTTTAGTGGGCCAAGCTAGTTGGCCCAATAGAAGCCCATGGAAGGGGGCTGTCGCCGGCCCATTTAGGCCCAAGGAGATGTGGCCGTCGGCCACAAAGGAGGCCCAAGAGGAAGGCCCAAGCCCAAGCCCATGCATGAGCTTTGCCAAGTGGCAAAGAGGAGTTCATGCATTGGCCAATTGAAGGCAATCTCATGATTGCTAATGATGAGCTCTAGGGGGGATAAAAGGGAAGAGAGAGAGAGGGGTGGCCGGTTCCCTCATCCGGCCAAGAGAGTGAGAGAGAGAGAGAGAGAGAGAGAGAGAGATTTCGAGAGAGAGAGGGGGAGCGGCCGAGAGAGAGAGGAGGAGCCGAGGAGGAGTCGCTCGCCGTTCGTCCGCCGTGCTCGCCGCCTTACGCCGTCGACCGACCGGTCTAGAGGCAAGTGGGAGTCCTCTAGCTGCTCTTGCATGTGTGTATGTCGTTTGCATGTTGAATTTTTGGGTGTTTAGGTGAGAAAAACCGAAGCATGGATGGTTTATTCTTGAATGGCATGGCTGTTCTTGCTCGAACAGTGTGAGTCAGAATGTTGTGTGAGCTTGCATGCATGTTTAGAGTCCGATTTTGGCTTCGATTTCTTCATGAGAGTTGTAGCTAACATCTGGAACTACAACATACTGAAATTTCGTGAAAAATGATGGATATTTGAGGGGTTAAAGTCTCATCCTACGGAGACCTCAGATCTGGAAAGATTTTACTGACCTCTTGTTGGATTTGTGATTGCATGTTGGTTTGTGTTGAGAATCTCTCTTCTATTTATTTATGAAAGTTGTAGGGGACATCTTAAAATACAACATACTCAAATTTAAAGTGAAATGAACAAGTATAACCTAGTAAATCGACTAGATCTTGAAGACGGTAATTCTGGAGATGTGTTTTGGGACACCCGAGACTTCATGGACTTAAATGACGACTATACTATGGTTATTTGACTTGGATCTATTCATGAAAATTGTAGAGAAAATCTTGATGTAAAACATACCTAAATTTCAGAGGAAACGAAGAAGAACAGGTAGGTGAAAACTCAGTATTTCGGAGAAGCATGCACTGGACGATGCGGTGATGGATCCAGAAGCTTCGTGAGATTGTATAAAATAATCTAAAAATAATTTAGCTTAGAAGTATTCATGAAAGTTGTACGAAAATGTCTTGGCTATAATTCGGTAAAATTTTGTAATTTTTGGATGCCGTATGGATATTTTAATTGAATTTCTTCGGAAACCGTGCATTCTGGTTTCATCCGAAAATTATATGATGTTTTGTGAAAATTGGGAAATTGTGTGAAATGCTATTTGGCCATGTATTTTGTATGAAATTATCATCCTATCGGCTTGTTTAATATTTGCTGTAATTTTTATAATTTTGGGAATTTGTTGATATTAAATTTAATATTTATGGAAATGACAAAAGTTGAAATTGAAATAAATAAATAAATAAATAAATAAAAGAAAAATAAAATAAAATAGATTATTTTATTGGCCATAAATTCCATTAAATTTATTAATAAATAATTTTATCTTGTTGCATGTATGATAAGGTCTTGATGTATGCATGACATTGAATTGAGATGCATGTGTAAATTCCATGCCAAGTATGACTTGTTTGATGTCACATCATATGCCATGCTAAATTAAGACCGAAATTGGTAAAACATGGATAATGATAAGTGAGGAAGTGGTTGTGGTGGAGGATGATGCCCGGAATGTATAGAGATGCATTGCCGGATGGCCCTGGGAGATTCAGGATGCCCGGAACGTGGGGGTGCCGGAAGCCCTGTCGGAGGTTTCTGCTCGAAGGGAATGCCTCGCGATGCCAGGATTTGGGGTGCGGGATGCCCGGCCAGGGAGTGTAAATGCCGGAAGCCCTGTCGGAGGTTTCTGCCCGAAGGGAATGCCTCGTGATGCCAGTTGGGATGTGAGATGCTCGGAATGTGGGGGGCCGGATGCCCGGTGGCCTGGGATGGCTGAATGCAGGAAGCCTCGGAGGTCTTTGCCCGAGGGGATAATGAAATTGATGATTTGAGAAATGGGTGATGTGGTGATCAAATTGAAAGCTAAAAGTGGAAATTAAACCATGGCATGATATGCATGATGATATGCATGATGATAATGGTGATGATGATGATATGTGATGTGAAATAATGATGATCACCCATGGCATGATATGCATGATGATATGCATTATGGTGATGATGATGATACGTGATGTGAAATAATGATGATCACCCATGGCATGATATGCATGATGATATGCATGATGATGATGATGATGATGATGATGATGATGATGATGATGATGATGATGATGATGATGATGATGATGATGATATGTGATGTGAAATAATGATGATCACCCATGGCATGATATGAATGATGATATGCATGATGATGATAATAATGATGATATATGGTATGCATGATGATATGCATGATGATATGCATGATGATGATGATGATATATGATATGGCATGATGACATGAGTGATGTGATGATGTCATGATGATGATGACATGTATGATATAATGATGCCATGATGATGATGACATGTATGACATGATGATGCATGATAGTATGCGCATGACTTCAAGGTAAGTAACGCCTGCAATGCATGTATGATTTGTATGATGTATTGAGTTGTTATTGGATTCCTTATCTGTTGAATGGTTGTACTCACCCTTTTTGGGACCAACATTTCAGATTAGCAACATGCCGCTTCCTGCCGTTACGCGGGGCGTATTTTACGGCATACCTTAGGACGTAGAGGTCGAATGCGAGGAGTTTGATTGTCCTTTAGTTCCTGGTCTTGTGTATATTTGAGTGCGCTGTCTAGTTATGTACGACTTGGGTCTGGCTGGGGGCCCTATTGTCCAAGAGTTTATATCTATCCATGTTCGACGCGACGGGGTGATGCGTGGGATGCTGCCACCGCCACCGCCTGATGCACCAGGATGGGTGTGAGGGCCGTGCGTGACAAGTAGGAGCTGGATCTTTTTGGGGATCGTTAGCCGACACTGATGATGGGGATTGTGCACGCGAGTTGTAGAGGGTCGATGGTTCTTTTTGGGGTTTTAGGCCGGACGTGGCTGAGTCCTGGCTTTTCCTTTTGATGTACCGACCCAAAAGATGTCCCATCTTGAAAATATATGTAAATAAGTGTCGTGGCTAGTTTATAAAATCATGGTGATTAGTGGTGTGTATTTGTATCATGATTGGTAAGGGGAGAGATGGTGATGTTTTATTTTGCTTCCGCTAATGAGTTGTGCTGGAACCGTTTTTAAAAAAAAAAAAATTTGTGTCGACTAATTACGACGCTTCTTTTAAGACGAAAGGTAATAAGGTGTAACATTGGCGCTTGTGGCGACATGCGAAGGGTTCGGGGTGTCACAGCCGAGCCCCCGTTGGCCATGGCATGATATGCATGATGATATGCATGATGATATGCATGATGATGATGATGATGATAATGATGATGATATATGATATGGCATGATGACATGAGTGATGTGATGATGTCATGATGATGATGACATGTATGATATAATGATGCCATGATGATGATGACATGTATGACATGATGCTGCATGATATTATGCGCATGGCTTCAAAGTAAGTAACGCCTGCAATGCATGTATGATTTGTATGATGTATTGAGTTGTTATTGGATTCCTTATCTGTTGAGTGGTTGTACTCACCCCTTTTGGGGACCAACATTTCAGATTAACAGCATGCCGCTTCCTGCCGTTACGCGGGGCGTATTTTACGGCATACCTTCGGACGTAGAGGTCGAATGCGAGGAGTTTGATTGTCCTTAAGTTCCTGGTCTTGTGTATATTTGAGTGCGCTTTCTAGTTATGTACGACGTGGGTCTGGCTGGGGGCCCTGTTGTCCAAGAGTTTATATCTGTCCATGTTCGATGCGACGGGGTGATGCGTGGGATGCTGCCGCCGCCACCGCCTGATGCACCAGGATGGGTGTGAGGGCCGTGCGTGACGAGTAGGAGCTGGATCTTTTTGGGGATTGTTAGCCGACACTGATGATGGGGATTGTGCACGCGAGTTGTAGAGGGTCGATGGTTCTTTTTGGGGTTTTAGGCCGGACGTGGCTGAGTCCTGGCTTTTCCTTTTGATGTACCGACCCAAAAGATGTCCCATCTTGAAAATATATGTAAATAAGTGTCGTGGCTAGTTTATAAAATCATGGTGATTAGTGGTGTGTATTTGTATCATGATTGGTAAGGGGAGAGATGGTGATGTTTTATTTTGCTTTCGCTGATGAGTCGCGCTGGAACCGTTTTTAAAAAAAAAAAAATTTGTGTCGACTAATTATGACGCTTCTTTTAAGACGAAAGGTAATAAGGTGTAACATTGGCGCTTGTGGCGACCTGCGAAGGGTTCGAGTGTCACACCGAGCCCCCGTTGGCCATGAGCTCAGCCTAGCAGAACCGCAAACGTCGAGCCTCCGTTTAAGCCGCAATTGTCACATTCTTGATGCCGTTGCGTCACCCTCACCGCGAGCCCACCATCGTCGAAAACCCATGAGTTAACTCCCTAATCATTGATTAGGCCGTTAATTGCACTTAAGGGGTGATTAGATTAGCAGTAATAGTGATTAGTCTTAATTAAGCTTGGTTTAGTTTAATTGAGATTAAGATTGGTTTAGATTAATTTTAATTGCGATTAGTTTAAGTAATTATGATTAGCTTAATTAATCATGGTTATATTAATTAATTGGGTTTAGTTTAATTGATCGTAATTTATTTATTTAACCGTCATTTATTTAATTAATTGCAATTAGTGTAATTAGTGACGAATTACTCGTTACGTAGAATTTTACCCTCATTTTCTTGGATGAAAATATGTGTGACTTTGTGTGTTTGTATGTATGATATTATGCAATTGATTGCTATATTGTAGTTATCGATTATTATTATAAAACTCGGTTTCATAGGCAATTAAAAGGAAAAATGTGAGGTGTCAGGTTTGGACACCAAATCTTACGTGCTAGATAAAACCGTGAAGTTTTAAAATAGGAGTGTACTAAGTTTGACGGTTCGATTTTCAATACGTGACCACGCATGATTATTTTACCGGTTTTTTAAATATGGAAAAATTGCCCAGTTTATTATTTGAAAAGGAAGTGTTGTGTTCTTGGCTAAATAACGACAACAAAAGTTGGTTTGATTGATGGTGTGCTTGAGTGGTCACATAATCGAACCTGTCACCCAATGGGAGTTTGGGGACGATGCCCGATTTTATCGGATGCCCGGCGAGGGTCTGGATGCTGAGTCGCAATTGAGGCCGAACCGAAACTCCTTTATGGAATGCCGTTTAGGCGGGGGTTCTAGATGATGCCGTTCCTGATGGGGTGGGATGATGCTTGGTTATGCTAGAAGATCACCAACACTTGTGTTGGCCATGGCCTGATGAGTCGTAATAATTGGAACATGTGTGGTGACAATGCGCATGAAATTCTTGTATGTGTTCTGATTATTGATTATGCTTGTTGTATCTATAATAGCATATGTGACGTACTAATATGTAGGGGTGCGCCAAAGCAAAGTGAGTTTATGCTTGGTGCGTGCTTAGACCCCCTTCGAGGCGAATTCATGTCCTAATCGAGGTTTAGGCATTTTAACTCGCTGAGATTTTATCTCATCCCATCGTTGTCAAACATTTTCAAGGCCGTAGCGTGGAGATCCGCTGAGTGTGGATGTGGTGGACACGACTGTGACACTTTTTGGCTGGCCCTATCGTTAGTGAAGTTTAAGTTAACCCTAATCCCTAAAGGTTTTTTAAAGGGTCGATAGGAAGTGGCCATAGAAAGGCTTGTAATTATTAAACTTCCTAGGGGTAACAGTTAATAAATAAATTGTGGTTTTTGGGAAATCGTTATTGTGTTTTACTATCCCTATTTTCTTGATTGACTGGGTGTTATATTTAATTCACTTCCGCATGCGTTTAATTGAAAGATAAAAAGAATAGGTCAGCGACGCGTCCTGTGGTGTCGCATTTTTAATCGACCGTTGAGTGATGTGCGCATACTCGGGGTTCAGGGCTTGACATACCCGTCTGAAGTGGTATCAGAGCCTGGTCAAGGTTTGGAGTGATAAGGTGCGATGGGTTATGGGACAGTTAGTTAGGAAAAAAATTTCCTTACACTTATGCTTGTGATTGATTGATTGTTTTGTGCGGGTCGCTCAGATTTCTAATTTTGTATTATAATTGAAAAGAAGGTTTCTGTAAGGACCCTACAATATGAGCGATCTTGAGCAGAGAGCCCTTGGAGAAGGGCCGTAGTAGCTTTAACAGGTGCAAGAGGGAGGGCACCGAGATGAGCGGGTGCTAGAGGGAGAGTGTTAGCTTCAATTAGTACCGGGGGAAGAGTACCGCCTCAGGCTGGTGCTGGAAGAGGAGCATAAGGTGATCCTAGGTTGGATGGGATAGTGTAGGTGCTAGAGACTTTAGGGAACATGATTGGTCAGCAAGCTCAGAACCAAGCTGCTGCTACCGCCGCCGCCACTGCTGTCGCCAATGCCGTTGCCGTTGCCGCCGCACCTGCTGAAGTCCCACCAGGAAATGGGAATGGTGAACGGCTTATGCATAAACTAGTGGAGTAGTTCTTGAAACTGAAACCACCAAGGTTAATTGGAGCAGGCAATCCGAAGGCTGCAACCTTCTGGATCCAAGAATTAGAGAAAGTCTTTGCATTGCTAAGGTGCTCTAAAGAGGACAAGGTAGTCCTGGCTATCTACCAATTGCAAGGTAATGCGAGTACTTGGTAGGAAGCCACCAAAGGGAGCGTGTATCCTGAAGGTACGGTCCTAGAGTGGGATACCTTCAGGCCTTCTACGGAAAGTAATTTTCAGATTGCGCGCGGGAGCAAAAAATTGCTAAATTCCAACGTCTCCATCAGAATCAAATGTCTGTGGACCGATATGAGGCGAAGTTTGCTGAGTTTTCCAAGTATGCATCGAGACTAATCGAGGACTTGGTGAATAGGGCAAGGAGGTTTAGAGATGGTCTGAGGCCAGAGATCAGGGACTTGCTGGTGCCGCCGAATCTCAAGAAATATGATGAACTGTGAGAGGGCCCAACTAATTGAGAGGAACCTAAATGAATGGGCCGTCGCACCTAGGTTGCGGTTCGTGCACAACAGGGACAGCAGCCAATTCAGGAAAAGGCCGATGACGAGAGGAAAGTATTCCATTCCTCCCAACCGAAAGGGTGGAATCAGAAAGCTGGAACCCAACCCGAATGGTGTGTGCCGATTCTGTGGAAGAAAACATAGACCAACCTTGTGTCTTGCTAGAACGGGAGCGTGCTACGGATGTGGCCAGCACGGCCACTAGGTAAAGAATTGTCCATGCATGCCCATGGGAACACAGGCGCCACTGCCACATATAGGGCAATTGGGAAGGAGTGCATCACAGAACGCACATGAGGGTATTTGAGTAGGCCTCTAATGCAAGGGGAGGTGTATGCTGTCACCTGAAGAGAGGTGGAGGACTCACCAGACATGGTTACAGGTATGGTCTCGTTGAATGACCATCTTGCTTATGCTTTATTTGATCCTAGAGCTACCCATTCATTTATTGTTGAACAATTCGTTAAGTTAGTAGGATTAAGTTCAAAACCATTGGAAGCAGTCATTAGTATATCCACCCTGTTAAAAGATAGATTGTTGTCGACGATAGAGTGTCCTGGTTGCAAGTTAATGATTAGTGAGCGAGAGGAAATGATAGATTTGATTGTATTGGCGATGTTTGATTTTGATATGATTATTGGTACGGATTGGCTCACAAAGCGACGAGCTATTATAGACTATTATCATAAATCGATTTAGTTTAACCTGTTAGCGGGTGAACGTTTCGAGTTTATTGGAAGTCGAGGAGGACCCTTGATTACCTTAATCTCGTCTCTTGAGGCAACTCGATTGTTAGAGGTAGGTTGCCAAAGTTATTTGGCAACTGTAGTTGATACGTCAGTTGAGGAACCAAGAATGAAGGATATTGCCGTAGTGTAGGAATCTTGTGACATTTTTTTCCTAAGGAATTGCCTGGTTTGCCCCTAAAAAGGGAGATAGAGTTTGTGATTGAGTTGGCCCCTGGGACAAAGCCAATTTCTAAGGCTCCTTACCACATGGCGCTATCAGAGTTAAATGAGCTGAAGGTGTAGATGCATGAGTTGTTGGACAAGGGATTTATACGTTCTAGTGCATCGCCTTGGGGAGTGCCAGTTCTGTTTGTAAGGAAGAAGGATGGTTTGTTGCGTCTTTGCATTGACTATCGGCAACTCAACCAAGTAACGATCAAGAACAAGTATCTGTTGCCAATGATTGATGACTTGTTTGATCAACTGCAAGGAACTTCGATATTTTCTAAGATTGACCTGACAACATGTTCCCATCGGTTGATGATTAAGAAGGAGGATATACTGAAGACGGCTTTTCATACGCGTTACAGCCATTATGAATTCACCGCAATGCCATTTGGTCTGACCAATGCTTCAGCTACTTTCATGGACTTGATGAATCGTGTGTTCAATGAGTATCTGAATCAGTTCATGATTGTGTTTATCGACGACATCTTAGTGTATTCAAAAAGTCCGGAGGAGCATGAACGGCACTTAAGGATGATGCTTCAGACCTTGCGAGAGCACGAGCTATATGCCAAGTTCAGTAAGTGTGAGTTTTGGCTAACTCGTGTAACTTTCTTAGGTCATGTGATTTCTGGTGAAGGGATTTCCGTGGACTCGATGAAGATTAAAGCTGTTATAATTTGGCCGAGATCAACAACGGTGACAAAGATCCGAAGTTTCTTGGGATTGGCAGGTTATTATAGACAATTCGTGGAAAGATTTTTTGCGATAGCCATGCCCTTGACTCGATTGTTGAAGAAAGAAGAGAAGTTCGAATGGACAAATAAGTGCGAGGGTAGTTTCCAAGAGCTCAAGCAAAAGTTGAATATCGCACCCGTGTTGATGATTTTATCTAGACTTGGAGGATATGAGATTTATAGTGATGTGTCGTATAGATGATTGGGCTACGTTCTAATGCAACATGGGAGAGTTGTTGCATACATGTTCCGTCAGCTAAGGCCTCATGAGTTGAATTATCCAATGCATGACTTGGAACTTATAGTGATCATCTTTGCCCTGAAGATTTGGAGGCATTACTTATGTAGAGAAATTTTTTAGATTTTTACGGACCATCAAAGCCTAAAGTACTTATTCTCTCAAAAGGAGTTGAACATGAGGCAACATCGTTGGATAGAGGTTCTTAAGGACTACGGCTGCGTTTGGTTCAGCATTTGCAAGGGGCTTTGAGTCCAATGCAAATGCTGAAAACCCAAAGCTACATGGGGAAATGCACTTGTGTTTGGAAAAAAATTTTGCAAATGGAATTTGAGTTGAATGTGCAATTGGTAAAAAAATAAAATCGCAATGGACATTGATAGGTATAATGTGTGTGTGTGTGTGTGTGTGTGTGTATCTTCTTTTTTTAAAATTGAACTAAACCCTTCGCCGGATCGGCGAAGGGCTACGGTTGCTGACGAGCCAAATCTAGCACCGACGGCTATCAATTGAGGTCGCCGAGGTCGAGCGACCTAGCCGAGGGTCGCCGAAGGTCACCCGACCTCGAGCGACCCTCGGTGAAGGTCACTCGACCCAGGGGCCACGTGACACAGGCGACCACCACCTGGGTTGGGTGACCTCCGGCAAGGGTCGTGCGACCCAAGCAATCGCCGCCTGGGTCTCGTGGCCGTAGGTGGCCCTCACCTGGGTCTTACAAGAGTCGCGCAACCCAGTCAAGGGCCACTTGCGGCCGCAAGACCCAGGCAGCGATCTCCTAGGTCGCTCGACCCTCGCCGAAGGTCCCCTGACCTCAGGCGACCTCAGCCGACGGCTGTCGATGCCAAATTCGGCTTGTCGGCAGCCATAGCCCTTCACCAGATTGGTGAAGGGCTGCCTCATTTTTCAATTAAAAAAAATAATCAAGGGAAAATTTGAAAATATGAAGACTAGTGAGGGTAGTTTTGGAAGGGAAAAAATAATTTCAACATTCGGCGGAATGCTAAAAGCCCAAAGCTAGTCCCTACTAGTTTTGGAAGGGAAAACATAATTTCAGTATTTTGAAGGCAAGTTAAAAGCTGAAAGTCAGCTTCAAAGTTAAACCAAATACAGCCTACGACTGCGACATCTTGTATCATCCTAGAAAGGCCAATAAGGTCGCGAATGTGTTAAGTCAGAAGTCATCGATTCCGCAAATGATGGTTCAAGAGTAGATCCTACTTGGATGAGTTCGAGATTCGGATTTCAAATTTGAGGTAGGCCACATTTCAAGTCTCATGACTACCCTCATAATTGAACCGAAAGTGCATGTGAAGATTAAGACGTTACAGTTGATAGACCCTGAAATTCAGAAAGTTCTGTAGGAGGATGTGGGAAAGAGGAAAGCTGACTTTCAAGTTACTAAGGATGGAACATAAAGTTTCGTGGGCGATTGTGCGTACCCAACGATAAGGAGCTTAAGGAGGAAATTTTGTCAGATCCCATCGTAGTAATTATTGCATTCATCTGGGCAACACAAAGATGTAGTAGAATCTGCGCCAACACTATTGGTGGAACAGTATGAAGGTGGATATCGCCAAACATATTGCCAAGTGTCTGACGTGCTAACAAGTGAAAGCACAACATTGCAAGCCTGGAGAACTTTTGCAACCCCTAGAGATTCCCAAGTGGAAATGGGAACATATCACAATGAATTTTGTGATAGGATTACCAAGGAGTCAGTGAGGAAACGATTCCATATGGGCTATAGTCGATAGGTTGACGAAATCCGCTCACTTCATCGCCGTACAAAAGAACTTTGCATTAGACAAGTAGGCTAAATTGTACATGTGACAGATAGTTCGTCTTCGTGGAGTGCTAGTGACGATCACGTCAGATCAAGACCCAAAGTTTACAGTAGCTTTTTGGAAGAGTTTACAAACTACCCTAGGAACAAAGTTGCAATATAGCACGGCCTATCTTCCATAAACGAATGGTCAATCTGAGAGGACTATTCAAACCCTCAAGGATATGCTACGAGCTTGTGTATTGGACTTCAAAGGAAGCTAAGAGGAATAGCTTATTCTAGTTGAGTTCGTCTACAACAACAGCTAACAGTAGAGTATTAAGATGGCATCATTTGAAGCGTTATATGACAGGGCCTGCAGGACTCCTGTCTATTGGGATGAAGTTGGAGAATATAAGATTACAAGCCTTGAGTCGGTTCAACAGTCAGTCAACACCATCAAAGTGTCACCAATGAGGGGTACTTCACACTTTGACAAGAAAGGAAAGCTAAGCCTAAGGTACGTCAATCCCTTTAAAATTTTGGAGCGAATCTGGACTTGTCTTGCAATGCCGCCGAGACTTGCTCAAGTACATGACGTCTTCCACGTATCGATGTTGAGAAAGTATGAACCTGATAGACGTGGAAAAAAGAGTGTCGTACATGGAGACTGATTTGGATAGTGGATCAAAAAGAGCAAGTACTACACAGCAAGACAATTCCCTTGGTTAAAGTGGTTTGGCAACACCACAGAACGGAGGGAGCCACATGGAAAAGCGAAGAGTCGATGAGACGTCAATACCCTCACCTTTTTGTTGAAGGGTTGTAATGGTAAAAATTTCGAGGACGAAATTTTTATAAGAGGGGAAGAGTTGTCACATACCGAAATTTGACCCCTATTTCAAATATATGAAATGGTTATTTCATTGACACGCTTATGGTCATTTTACTCGGAGCTGATCATTCATGAGTTAACTAATTTATTAGGTGAGGCGGTAAAGGGTTAAGAACATGACAGATCGGAGAATTCGATCAAAAATCAACCGCTTGACCATAATAATCGGCAGAGGTCAATACTACAATGATATAAATCAATTAGCGAACGGATATAAGCTGATTCAATGGAAGTATGTAGTCGAATTGCGGGTTGTTCCACATGATTACGATATTTGCGTTGAACGGCAATAAACCGATTTTCTATCGATATTATATTCATGATACGTAATTGAACTCTCGCGATTTTATGACAACTAAGGGTCATTTACAATTCAAAGATGCACAAACGTGGATCGAAAATTATCGACCACGGGTCAAATGCGCTAAAACCCCTAAAAGCTACCCGATAGATTAAGTCATACTAAAGTGGCGTTTGATCGATTTTAATTGCAAAATTTAATTTGATTTCGGGAATCAAACTTTCGAGTGTGTCACGATTTAATTATTGGATGTCATCTCAACTTTCGCCAAAATTTCGACGAGTCCGAAATTTTTTGGAAAAATGATTTTTGGACAAAAAGAAAAAAGAAATGAAATTCGGATGGGGATGAAATTTGAATTTTTCTACCCTAAAAAGGCTTTAATTTTAGGAAATTAGAGTTAATTTATGATTGGGTGACCAAGGATGAGCATGTGAGACTTTAAGGCATGTGTGATGATGGAAAAATGTGAGATATTTTCCCAAGAGTTGTGATTGGCCCTTGTTTCTCTCTTTCTCTCTCTCTCTCCCACTCTTCTCCCTCACTCACGCACACAAGCCCCCCGGTTCTACTGATTTTTCCTCTGCCCATCTGCTTCCCTCAACCTCATCTCTTATCTCCCCTTCATTTTCCTTCCCATGGCACCAGCAAGACCGTTCTAGATGAGCTCTAGAGGAACTTTGGGCTCAGTATATCTCGAACTACCAGCTCGCCTTCAAGCACTTCTGCGTCCACGCCAGCCTTCTCCCCTCCATTCTGCTGCCGCACCACCCGCTTATATCCCAACACCACCGCCGGCTACCATCACCGCCCTAACAGCCCCTTCGCGTCCAGCCACCACCCGCTCGTTTCATTGCCTCACCACCATCACTGCAACTCCTCACCAACACCACTGACGTCTAGGTCCTCTGTGTCCAGCACCACCGAGCAGCTGCCGCTGCTGCAAGCTCCACCATCCAGCCATCTTGCCAGCTTCATCACCCTATCTCCACCCACTAGCAGCCACCGCCACTTCGATCCCAGCGTCGATCCACCGTCCGCCCAAGCCGAGCCCCCTTTGGCGGTGAGTTCAGCTTAGCCAAACCGCCACCATCGAGCCTCTGTTCGAGCCGCGATTGTCGCGTTCTCATAGCCATCACATCACAGTCGATGTTGCCGCGAGCCCACCGCCATAAAAAAAAAACCAGTGAGTTAACTCCGTAATTGTTGATTAGGTCGTTAATTGCGCTTAGGGGTGATTAGATTAGCACTAATAGTGATTAGTCTTAATTAAGCTTGGTTTAGTTTAATTGAGATTAAGATTGGTTTAGATTAATTTTAATTGTGATTAGTTTAAGTAATTACGATTAGCTTAATTAATCATGGTTAGATTAATTCATTGGGTTTAGTTTAATTGATCGTAATTTATTTATTTAATCGTCATTTATTTAATTAATCACAATTAGCGTAATTAGTGATGGATTAGTCGTTACGTAGAATTTTACGCTCATTTTCTTGGGTGAAATTATGTGTGATTTTGTGTGTTTGTACGTATGATATTATGCAATTGATTGCTCTATGGTAGTTATTGATTATTATTATAAAACTCGGTTTCATAGGCAATTAAATGGAAAAATGTGAGGTGTCGGGTTTGGATGCCAAATCTTACGTGCTAGATAAAACCGTGGAGTTTTAAAATGGGAGTGTACTAAGTTTGACGGTTCAATTTTGAATACGTGGCCATGCACGATTATTTTACCGGGATTTTTAAATATGGAAAAATTGCAAGGTTTATTATTTGAAAAGGAAGTGTTGTGTTCTTGGCTAAACAACGGCAATAAAAGTTGGTTTGATTGATGGTGTGCTTGAGTTGTCACATAATCGAACCCGTCACCCAACAGGAGTTTGGGGACGATGCCCAATTCTATCAAATGCCCAGCAGGGGTCCAAATGTTGAGTCGCGGTTGAGGCCAAACCGAAACTCCTTTATAAAATGCCATTTAGGCGGGGGTTCTAGATGATGCTGTGCCCGATGGGGCGGGACGATGCCCAATTATACCGGAAGACTATCAACACTTGTGTGGGCCATGGCTCGAGAGGTTGTAATAATTGAAACACGTGTGGTGATAATGCACATGAAATTCTTGTATGTGTTCAAATTATTGATTGTTGCGACCTAAATTTCAGGTGCACCACCTAGAGTTTAGACTAATGGACTACTAAGTTTTAAACATAGCTCGAGCTCTCCCAAGCCCATGCCAATTCGCGACTTAGGTTCAAGTTTTTTTTTAATTGATTTTATCTAGGAGTCACCACTAATCAGTTTATGGTAGGCCAATTAGACACCTAAGTAAAATGATGGGAGAATTATTTTACTCTTACGAACCAGAGACTTTGGGTACGAGGACTTGGTTACACTAGATTTCTCTAATGCCATTTTAGTACCATTCTTTTTATTTTTCAAAATGTTTTTGCAAACAATTCGGATTTGTTTTAACCTAAATCACTATCTATATAAAAAAAAATCTAATCTAATCTATTCAAAAAATTATCTAAAAGTGCAACCGTAAAAAATGCAATCCTAATTTACTAAACCAACACACTCCGATGCAAGATTTGATTTTTGATTTTTTTATATATTTTTTAGTGTTTTTCAAGACAAGCATTTATTAGATCACATCTAAACTAATCAAGATATCCATCAAATAAATTACTAAAATAATCGAAAAAATAATCCGTTGTCTCATGGGTTAAATTAACGATTTCTTTAACCATAATCATCACAACATATAAGAAAGTTCAAAATAATTTAAAATTTGATCCAAAGTATTACGGGTAAAATTGATAATTATAATGATTTAAGAATTAAAATATTATCAGAATGCCCCAAAAATCAATATAATTAAAAAAATGATCCGATGT
Source organism: Eucalyptus viminalis (assembly GCA_014182385.1). Lineage (NCBI taxonomy): Eukaryota > Viridiplantae > Streptophyta > Magnoliopsida > Myrtales > Myrtaceae > Eucalyptus > Eucalyptus viminalis. Next base: position 22,751,745 of record CM024533.1, read on the forward strand.
CTTATGGATCAAATTAATAATCACAAAAAATTTGGGCAAAAGCTTAAGGATAATTCCTAAACTATTCAAATAATTAACATTGACATACCAATGTTCAAGTTTACACAATAATAATGAAACTTGATAAAAAAAATTAAAAAAAAAAACTACCTAAGATGGGGACTCAAGGGAGGATAGCAACGCGAGGGAGTGCAGTAATAGGTTGGTGTGTCGGCAACTACTAGGTTCACCAGAAGGAGGTGCGGAGGTGGTGTTGCTAGTGGAGCGGCAAACGTCGGTTGGGCGGCACTCGGGCGGAGGGCAATGATCAAGGCGAGAAGAGGTGGCTGAACGAGCGCAAACGGGCAGAGGTGCAGCAGCGGACACAGTGACAAGCTGGACTTGATGACGGGTGGGTAGAGGCGTGGTCGTCGGGGCTGCAGGCGCAGTCATCAAGATTGTGGTCGTCAAGGATAGGCAGGGGTGCATCGGTAGCTGCTGTGGGTGATCGATGGTAGGAAGGAAGCAGGGGCATCAGCTAGGCGATGCTCGAGCGGAGACTAGCAAGTAGTGAAGGCATGGGCACAGTGGTGCTAGGTAGAGCAAGTGCCAGGCATTGGTGCAGGCGCGGATGAGGCGCAACATAGAGGGGTGTCGGGCGCTAATTCAAGTACGGTAGAACGGGGGTTGCAGAAGCAGCAGGGGTGGCCGCAGTGGATAGGAGTTGGTGATGCTCGGGCAGAGGTGCGAAGCGGTGGCAATGGCGCGGCAGGGCAGAGGCGTTAAGTAGTGCTCGCGGGTTGCTGCAGGTCACGGGCTTCTGGGGCACCATGACCGGCAAAGGGAGGCTCAAGCCGCTATCGGCGGAGTGGTGGCAGTGGGTGCTGCTGGTCACACTCGAAGGGCAGCGGCGGCAGTCGACCAGCAGTGGCGAGGAGTTGCACGAAGAAGATGACATTTGCTTCTTTTTTCCTTCTTTCCCCCTCGCACGTCCCTCTCTCTGCACTTCTTGCTGACTTTTCCCTTTTCTCTAGAGCTTGTCAGGACAAGAAAAGAGAAAATGGCTTTCTTTATTGATTGAAGATGGACCAAGATTTTTTATTTTTATTTTTATTTTTTATTTTTTTCAGAACTCTCTCACGCTTGCATTTTTTCCCTTTCTTTCCCAAATTTTTTCACGAAATTTTCTCTTGAATTTTCTTAATTCGCCCCCTATGTCATATGTGCACAACACCTTACATAGGAGAGGGAATTAGATTTTGGTGGAATATTTTACTTCCAATTTTGCTTGTGCATATCCCCCTGAATATATCATTGAAATATACACACCCTGCGCAATATTCCATTTTGTATATTTCAAATATTCCATCTAAAAATTTCCTTTTGACCCAAAAATATGTCCATCGGTGTATATTACCTGAATATGCGAAAAATCTCACCTGAATATGTGAAAAATCTCATGTCGTATCAATGCTCACCGTCGGTCCAATGCAAAAATGGAATAAAATAAAATAGATGCTCCTAAAACTATATGTTGCAATTTTAATTCTATTTTTTTTAGGGGTTAAAATTTAATCCCTAATTTTTATGCAATAGATAAATAACTGGGTCACCAAAATTTAGGTGTCAACAGCCGCTTCTCTTTAAAGGTGAGCTCGTAGAGGTTGCTTTCAAAAACAAATTGAGACCTAAATTTTGATCATGCATGCACTGAATGATTTTTTTATTTGAAAATGAATTTCATTTTTTAATGCAATTTATGTGATGCATGGAAATGCTAATGCAAATGGTAAAGGAACTTACCTAAAATAACTTACTTTCAAGGTAGGTAGAGTAATTCAGGATAGTAGGTGTTACATGTCCAGGACTCGTACCTTTTTGCGGTTGCCCAAAATAGTAACAAGGCTTTGTAAGGAGATTGCTTTTCCTAGGAACCGTACCTTTCTACGGTCGCCCAATATAGCAATGTTTTGTTGTGTCTAGAACCCGTACCTTTCTAAAGTCGTCTTGACAGAAAAAATTACTTTTCCAAGACCCGTACCTTTCTACGGTTGCTTGAATGGCAAATGGATTTTCCAGGACCCGTACCTTTTTACGGTCGCCTGTCAGAGCCATAAACATTGTCTAGGATCGGTACCTTTCTATAGTCGCCTAAACGGGAAATCACTTTCCAAGACCCGTACCTTTCCATGGTCGCATGAATGAGAAACGGATATTGTTTAGGACCCATACCATTCTACGGTCACCTAAACGAGAAATCACTTTCTAGAACCGTACCTTTCTACGGTCGCCTAGAATGAGGTTTTGCTTGACTAGGACTCGAACCTTTCTTCGATTGCCTAGTATTGCGGCATAAATCATCTGACCAAGACCCAAACCTTTCTTTGGTCGCCTTAATCATACTAAATATGGAGAAAAATCTTTGGGGACAGCTCGACCAAGTCGAGTGTCGGTGCACTTGAGAGAGAATACCTCCTAAGCATGCCGATTTGATAGGGGGACTCTAGGCTACGGAAGCACGCCAAGTCAATATAAAGGACACCGGGCTATAGAAGCACGCCGGGTCGATGAAAAGGGACTCTAGGCTACGAAAGCACGCCAGGTCAATATAAAGGACACCGAGTTACGGAAGCATGCCAAGTCGATGGAAAGGGCTTCGGGCTACGAGAGCATGCCAAATCTCAAGACTTCAAGGAGTAACTTGAACATCAAGAATTACTTGGTCTTCAAGAAAATATTATCTGTCAGACACGATTATAGCAAAAATTGGTATGCATTCATCAAAGAGGTAAACAATTTGAGCTACTTTAAAATGCACTTTTCAAAATTCAGTGAGATTTTCATCAATTGAATCAAGGTTTATGCATAATGACTTTACCATATTTGCATCACCCAAATTTTCACATGAGAGAATTGTTGTTCAAGACAATGGCATGGATTTTTTAAGAATACTAAATGAGAGACTTTCAGTTAGAAAAGAGTTTCACTCACTCTTATTCAGAAGGGCTATTTTAGGAGAATCACTCCATCTCACTATCATCATACCAACAAAGGTCCAAGTATTCTCGCAAGTGATATGACCTTACCAATTTGAGAGGTCTTTAATAGGGACCGTAATGTGGGCTTGGTCAGAGGCTTAACAAATGGACTCTTTGAGTCAAAGTAATCGAAAGAACAATTCTGTAATCATATTGGGTTTACAAGTCATGAACCCTACAAATGAGAAAGAAATAATCTTGTTCGCACTTCTTCGAGCAACGCTTATAAACATATGAATTACCATGTTAATTCAAATGCCTTAATCTGAAGAGACTTTGTAAGGGACGTAACATAGGCTGGGTTCATGGGTTGAGAAACAAAATGATCATTAGGCTAAAAAAATGTGTAGAGGGTGAAAGTTGATGATCATATTGACATTACCACCAGTTTTCTTTTTCACCATCGAGGATTGTCTTCATAAGGCGCCCCATTGATTGTAAATGTGGCACCCCCTGAACGGCCCCTGATCCGTTAGGGTCGCCACAAATACATTTCTATCAACCTGAAAGTCTATTACTCGATACCATGTTATTTTCAAGAAGTCCATGAGTCTTGGGGGTTTAAATCTTTTAGATCGCTCCCTACGCAGTTTATACGGTGGAAGCGTAATCCAACAATTCCCTTCCCTGTAATCAGGAACGATGCACACCAATTAAATATTTTATAAGTTAAAGTTGAAAACTTTTATTTACATAAACCAGATGGACATCTTTAGTCGGTACATCAAAATGCCAAGATTTTCTATACCCGGCTACTTTCAAAAGATACCCGACTTTCCAACAGTTATATCCATAAGTCCATTAAGCAGTGTTGGCGTCCAAAAATCTTGCCTCTGCTAACCCTCGCTCACGATCACACCCATTTGTCCGGTCTGTCTGCTGGCGGCGGCGGTGGTAGCGGCCCCAGCATGCGTCCATCTCGACGGACAAAAATGGCCAAATACTCCTATAGTACGGGGCCGGCAAGAGGACCAACATCAAACACTATCAACACCCGCACTCGTACAAAAGACAGCCCTTGCACCTCGGGATGGTGATGCTTTGACCTTTCCACTCGCAAGTCAACCGGGACTCCATAAATGTGCCGGGAGGTACGGGTAGCATAGGCATCTTGTCTGATCTGAAATGTTAATCCCAAAAAGGGGTGAGTACAACCACCCAGTAGTTGAAGATCTACCAAGCTATACTATGCAAGCCATCACAATCCAAGTCCATGCAAGATAGATAAAATAGGTAATCAAAGAATGAGTATGCATCAAATCGATAAAACTTTTCAAAGCAATGGCAATGCATTTTCAAAACCAGAATGTATCATTTTAGTCACAAAAGTCCCGATTATAGGGCCAAATTGTAATGACACGTCCCATTCCATGCCACACAATTCAGTCCCATAATCAGGCATAGTTATTAGCATGGTCGTTATTTTCAGAAAAACTCAGTTCATTTTCATTTCCCTATGTCTAGCCCAGAGGACCAGTGTTTGTGTCCCTCCAGGATTTTGCACCCAACCTAGTGTTGCAAAAGCCTTCGGGCATGTATTCAAAAATACAACCGGGCATCCAGAGCGTGTTACATTACACCCCCAGGCATCTCACACCCCACCTAGCGACACAAGGAATCTCTGGGGCTTGCCATGAAAATGGTTACCCCTACCCTCCGGGCATGTATCATAATATAACCCCTCACCCTTCGGGCATGTATCATAATACAACCGGGCATCCCAATACTCTCGGGGAAAACCTCTAATGCACTACGGACCGTAGGCATCCAAGGGGCATTGACTCATTCGAACCTCTGGGCATCCCAACTCCTAGGGCATCATCGACTCGAGGGTCCAACGGTATCAAGCATATATCTCAGCCATGGTATATCAATCAAATCATTTCAATGCCAAAATAGTTTAATACAACAACAACAGGCTTTAAAGCATATGCCATTTTCATGTCAATGGAATCAATCCACAAACTCAACCGCAAAACAGTAATCAACTCATAAATCCATTTCCACGGCTAACCTTTAATGTATTTCGAAAATCCATGTATAAATTCTCGGGTTGCACTTGCGCCTCACGGCCAAAATCAAAGAAAGTTATCAAGCGCAAATAATTTGAAATCAGCACATTGGAAATTCAAATGTACACTCCCAACTTCAAGGTTTTCAAAGATTGGTTCTTGCAAAAATTTGAAACTTCGAGGGCACCAAAACATTTTCTTTTTCATTTTGAATCATTGATGAACGCCCCCCGGTATGTAGAAATTCCAGCAAGAGTTAGGAGGTTTTTCCAAGTTAATCTATGGCCAAGTTTTGTTCAAAATGATAAATGAGTTTAAAAACTTGTATAGTGAGTCCAAAATGTCAACCCGATCTCCAATGGTTTTAAAAGAATTGACACAAAATTTAGAATATGAAAGCACCATATATTTTCTTAAAACATTTGAGGCCAGTGCCGCGGTAGATAAAGCTTCAAGTACAGATCGGGAGGTTTTTCCTTTTCAACTCAAATCAATGGTTGAATTCTTCAAGATTTCATAGTCATCAATTCTGTTTTAAATGTGATAGTGCTAGTATGAACACCTAGAGGGGGTGAATAGGTGTAAAAACAAATTTTACGAGACTTAGCAACTTAATTCGATTTTAATGAAAATCGAAGACTTAAGATATAGAATACTTGCAATAATATATGAGACTACGAATTAAATAAAGAGATAAGGGAAAGAGAATTGGAACATGAAGTTTATAATGGTTCGGCTTAAACCAAGCCTACGTCCACTCTCCCGCACTGACAGCCCACCGGCTGGATTTCACTTAAGAATCAAAAGAGATGTTACAGTCGCACGTCCTTGATTCCACAGTGTAGAGACTCTGCTACACTTCCTCAAGGTCTTACAAGTATCTAGACACTCTTTTGAATGTAAGTTTATGCTCAACAAATGAACTAGCAAAGAACACGGAGCTTCAAACTTTGGAATTCTTCTATTTCGCACTCACTCGTATAACAAGAGCGTTTTCCTTATATACTCCTCCATGCCTTCATAACCGTTGGCACATTCCAAAGGAGTTCTTCTAATATACCCATTGGGCAGAATCAATTAGGAAGATCTTGAGTCATTATTTAAGGAAAATGAAGATAGCCCACCAATCCTGCTCACCCATACAATCAAGATCTAGGTTTCCATAAATAGAACCTTTCAAGTATACTTCGCCAATCAACGGATCTATATTACTCAAATTATTTGTAAAGTGAATAATAGATCTTCACGATGTTATCTCCAGCCGTGAGATAATCTTCAACCAATTAAATCAAATTCTTAAGGATATACTCGCATTTGGATAAGACTTCATCGTCGGTTTAGAAATTGTCAATGAGGACAGACTTTAAATCTTGAGTCTGGTGATCTTCAGACTTTGATGAAAGGAAACGTTTTGTCAACTTCAAAACAAATAAGGAAGTTTTCTCCAACAATCTCCCCATTTTTTATGGTGACAAAACTTTCCTACAGATTTGGACTTTTTGACCTGCATGACAACACTTAAGCAAACCAAGATTTCTTATAGATGAAAATTAGATATTATGATAGAGATAGTAGCAAATCTGCAACCACAGAAAACTTGTTAGTCTTGTAACACAACTATCTTTAACATAATCAATAATAGCTTAAGCATAATCAGTCCAAGTCCAAACCGGTCAATTCAAAACCACACCGGACAAAAGATAAAACTAAATCAAAATGTCAATAAAAAAGATAATAAGTCATCAAAGCTGCATGAAACCTCTCCCCCTTTTTGTCAATAGCAAAAAGTGGAGAATGGACTAAAAAGAGATGGATAGAGAATGGAGTCAAAAATCAAGGCTGTTTGGGCAGGCGAACAAGCTCGAATTCTCCCATAAAATGCACGGTCTTCTCGAGCCTGTCAAAACTCTGCTTTAGTGATTGAAAATCCTCACCTGCACATTAGACTAAACTTGAATCTTCAGGGCATTCAACTATTCATGCAAAGACACTGAAGTGGTCTTAAAGGCATTCTTGAGATCCTGCATCTCATATCCCATGGCATATTGCTGTTTTTGAACGTCCAACGGAACTTCCAGCAGTCTTGAAAAGTTTGTTGTTTGAGCATTTGCATCACTAGGACCAGCAAAGTCAAACTTAGGGATTTTGAGAGATGATGGAGCTTCCGCAAATTGTCCACCATGACTGTCTTCGGATAGTGCGAGGCATACACATCCTCAGGGTCTGCTGCAGAGCGACTTACATCACTAGCAAGTAATGGTGAAGAAATACCTTTTGATCCAGCAGCTTCCCCTGTTTCGGTGCCCTCGGGTGGAGTAGGTAAGTTTTCCTCCTCTGTAGACACACTAGACAGAGAGATAGCCAAGGTTGGCTCGAAAGAGTCTTCTTGAGCTTGATCTTGTTCTCCTTCTCTCTCTTCTTCTTCCTCTTCCTCTTCTTCTTCTCTTCTTCTTCCTCTTCTTCTCTTTCTTCATCTTCTTCTTCCTCTTCTCCTCTTCTTTCCTCCGTCTCTTCTCTCTCTCTTTCCTCTTCTTCGGCTCTTCTCTTATCTCATGAAAGCTGACAAAACTCTTTAAGTTTCTTAAGGCTGATATGGTCAGTGCATCCTCATCCTCTTTATCTTCATCTTGCAAGATGAGAGTTCTTTTCTTCTAAGGGAGACACAAAGAATTATGCCACTTTCTGTCGATGAATTGGTTGGGACTCTTCAGTCTTATGAAGTGGAGCGAATCAATGAAGATAAAGATCCTAAAGGTAAGAAATCTATTGCATTAAAATCTAATGATGATTCGATGTCACGATTCTGAAGACGATATGAATGATGAAGAGCTTGCTCTCATGATAAGAAGATTTAGAAAGCTAAACAGAAAGGAAAGAAGATTCAATCCAAAGAAACAAATTTTTCAAAAGCAACAGTTTAAGTCAGTTGAGGATGATGAATCCAATAAAGATGTAGTATGCTTTGAATGTAAGAAAAAGGGACACATCGGACCCAACCGTCCCCTTCGAGGAAAAAAAGAAAGGAAAAGCTGAGAAATATCGAAAGGCACTTAAAGCAGAAACTTGGAGTGATACGAATGTGAGGAAAGTGATGATGATTATGCCAATATTTGTCTCATGGCACAATTAGACTCAGATTCAAACTCCGAGGCAGGACTCGGTTCGGACAGTGAATTCGAGGTAAGTAATTTGAATATTCCTTTTAGAGTCTCTAGATACATTGATAAATTGTGCATTAGTCTCAAAACTTCTCTCAAAAGGATTTCCGAACTCAAAAGAGAAAATTCTGCACTAAAGCAACAGGAAAATATTTGGAAAGAAAATGTCAAAAGTCTAGACAAAAGTGTTACTACTTTGAAAGAAAATGTAGACAATCTTTCAAAAGAAAATGCATTCTTGAAAAATGACATCTCAAATATTTCTAAAAGATTTTCTATAGGATCTGAGAAACTTGAAAAAATTCTTTCAGCACAAAGACCTTACTTCAACAAATCAGGTTTAGGAATGACTGCTGAAACAATTCCTCTAATTGATTTTCCTAAAGTAAAGGAAAAAATTAAGCAAAGACCTACAAGAGATGTTTACAAAAATCATTTCCAAAAAGTTTTTGTAAAACCAGTAGGTCGCGGTGCTCTTAGATGTTCTAAGTGCAATAGCTCAAATCATTTTAAAGAATGTCATATGGTTTGGAAACCTGTTAAGAAGGTATGGGCAAAGACCGTATATTACACTAACACCAATCGACCCAAGAAAATATGGGTACCAAAGAAAGCTTAAGTCTCTTTTCTAAATGCAGGTCACTATTAAGAAAAAGATTAAATGGTACCTAGATAGTGGATGCTCAAGGCATATGAAAGGAGATTCAAATTGCTTCATAAAGCTTGTTCAAGTTAATGGTGGAAAAGTTTCATTTGGAGGAAACAGCAAAGGAAGAATTGTGGGATACGGAACTGTAAAGATTGAAAGCCTCACGATCAATAATGTTTTCTTAGTGGAAAGACTTAACTACAATTTGCTAAATATTAATCAGCTGTGCGACACCGGATTCAAAATCAATTTTCAAGAGAGAATATGTTTAGGAACCAGTAAAGACTCCTCTCAGTCTTTCACGAGTTGAAGACATGGGAATATCTATCTCTTGGATATCAAACCAGATGAAACCCAATGTCTAATCTCAATTCAAGAAGAAGCAAATTTATGGCATAGAAAACTTGGGCACATCAACATGAAGCAAATAGCCAAAATTTCAGCAAAGAAGCCTGTTCGTGGTCTACCCAATCTGTCATACCAAAAGTCTGATCTATGCACTCCATGCGTGTTGGGAAGACGGGTAAGAAACTCATTCAAACCAATAAATCAAGTTTCCAGAATCGTGTACTGCAGCTTTTGCATATGGATCTCTTTGGACCAACCGAACTCGAGCATTGGAGGTAAGAAATACTATTTAGTGATTGTGGATGATTATTCACGATTCACTTAGGTATATTTCCTGGCAAGTAAGTCTGAAACATTTTCTTATTTTACAAAGTTTGCTAAAAAGGTCCAAAATGAGAAATGGTATATTATTTCAAGTATACGGACAGACCATAGAGGTGAATTTGAAAATCAAAACTTTACAAAATTTTGTGATGAATCTGGTTTTCAGCATGTGTTCTCTTCTCCATATACTCAAGAGCAAAATGGAGTCGTGGAAAGAAAGAATAGGTCGCTTCAATCAAGAAATGACTAGAACTCTTTTAATTGAAAGTGACATCTCTTCTCGTTTTTGGGCTGAAGTGTTTCTACAATGTGTTATATTATTAACGAGTCTTTCTAAGGCATATTCTGGAGAAAACTCCCTACAAGTTATTCAAAGGAAAGAAGACCATTGTTTCATATTTTCATGTGTTTGGATGTAAATGTTTTATATTGAAAAATTCAAATGATCAAGTTGGTAAGTTTGAAGAAAAATCAGATGAATGTATTTTCCTTGGATATTCTATCACAAGCAAAGCTTACGAGTTTACAACAAGAAGACTCAATCTGTGGAAGAATCAATGAACGTCAAATTTCAAGACTTTTTGCAAAATCAATCTATTCATACTCATCTTGAAGAATCCTAACCTGCTCCAGACTCTACAAAGTCTAAATCTCCAGAAGCAGCTCAACCTTCAGAAGACGAGCAACAAATGATCAATGAAGATTCAAATGAGGAAAAAGATCAACAATCTGACAAATCAACCAGCAACTGGAAGCATAAGTCAAGTCATCCCAAAGATCTCATTATTGGTGATATTAATGAAGGAATTCGCACAAGATCCAAAAGGCGCGAAGAGTCTAGTGCTGTGGCTCTTATTTTTGAAATAGAGCCCAGGAGCATAGAAGAAGCTTTAACTGATGAAAGCTGGATTGAAGCTATGTAAGAAGAACTCAGGCGATTCAGCATTAATGATGTCTGGGAATTGACTCCTAAACCGAAAGGTAAGTCTATCATTGGAGCTAAATGGGTTTTTAGGAACAAGATGAACGAGAAAGGAAAGGTCCTAAGAAACAAAGCAAGACTCGTGGCCAAGGGATATACGTAAGAAGAAGAGATAGACTATGATAAGACTTATGCACTAGTAGCAAGGTTAGAAACAATTAGATTATTACTTGCTTTCGCTTGTCATAAGAATTTCAAATTATTCCAAATTGACGTCAAAAGTGCTTTCCTAAATGGATTTATCCAATAGGAAGTCTATGTGGAACAACCACCCGGTTTTGAAGACCCAAGAAAACCAAACTCTGTATTCAGACTGAAAAAGGCTTTATATGGTTTAAAGCAAGCGCCTCGAGCTTGGTATGACAGACTAAGTAAGTTTTTAATTCAGAACGGTTTTGTCAAAGGTAAAGTAGATACTACATTGTTTATCAAAAGAGAAAGCAAAAGTTTTCTACTTGTTCAAATTTATGTTGATGATATTATTTTTGGATCTTCTAATGAAAGTCTTGCAAGAAATTCTCTAAGTCTATGCATGATGAGTTTGAAATGAGCATGATGGATGAACTAACCTTCTTTCTCGGACTTCAAGTGAAACAACTAAAGGAGGGTATCTTTATTCATCAAGAAAAATATGCTAAAGAATTTGTCAAAAAGTTTGGACTAGAAAATTGCAAAAAGACTAATATACCAATGTCAAGTTCTTTGAAGCTGGATAAGGATGAAGAAGGAAAGAAAGTTGACCGAAGCTATATAGGAGTATTATTGGTTCACTTCTTTATCTAACTACTTCTAAACCTGACATTTTGTTTAGTGTTTGTATTTGTGCCAGATTTCAATCGACCCTAAAGAATCTCATTTAAGTGCTGCAAAGCATGTCATCAAATACATTGCCTTAACTTTAAATTTGGGTATCTGGTATCCTAAAGAATGAGACTTTACTCTTCTTGGATACTCGAGATGCGAACCTAGCCGATGCGAGTTGATAGAAAGAGCACCTCGGGCACCCGTCAACTACTTGGAAGCAGGACGGTGTCTTGGTTTTCAAGGAAGCAAAGTACGGTAGCTCTTTCTACAGCGAAGCGAGTATGTAGCTCTTGGAAGTTGTTGTTCACAAATTCTGTGGATAAAACAACAGTTAAGAGACTTTGGAATTGAAGATTCATGCACTGAAATCAAATGTGACAATACTAGCGCAATCAATCTCACCAAGAATCCGATTCTTCACTCAAGAGCAAAACATATAGAGATTCAACATCATTTCATTAGAGATCATGTTCAAAATGGAGAAGTTTCGATTCAATTTATTGACTCAAAGAATCAATTGGCGAATATATATTACAAAGCCTTTGGAGAAAAATCAATTTGAAGTTTTCGTTCCGGTCTAAATATCTTAAAGTCTCGAAGAAGTTCGGACTTAGGACTAAAAGTCTAAAGGTACTCAGACTCAGACAATCAAGATATACGACTATAAGTTATTTCTATTTTAGAAACTTATCTCTCGGATCAAATCTTGGAAAGGTACGATCATCTATCCAAAATTAATTAGTGTAATTTGCCCAATTTTTCGTGATTAGTGCAATCCTTCCTTTTCGAAAAAGAAGTCATTTTTGAAATGACAGTTATCTAATTTTTGAAAAGGTAGTCATTTTTAAAAAAAGGCATATTTATATTTCCTTTTTTACGACGTTCCGTATGCCTCGCTTCGACTGCCTTATATAATGTCAGTTCTTCTTCATTTTACTCACAAAAACCCTAAGAGAGCACTGATCTTCCACTTTTGTCTTCTTCTCTTGTTTAATCCTTGAAAAGTTTTCATCTTTCTTGGGAAACAAGTTTGGAATCTCTCAAAGACTGTGGAAGATGTCGTCCTAAAGAAAGTCTTCGAGGATCGCAAACAGGGGACCACAGCAAATGTGTGAGGGGCCTACGCACTTTGATCTCACCGAGGAAGAAGAATCTCCTAGACAGCAGCATAGCCCATAACATTTTCAGCAGAGTCCATCTCCTCCATCTAGACATCAGGATGTTGTACATCAAGAAGAGGAAGAAATCATTGAAGACACAGAACCCGTAAGAACTCTTAAGCCCGCTTTTACGTACAAGCTTTATCGTGCTTTGAAGAGGAGTGGTACTCCGTTGAACTACATTGATGAATTTCTGAAAGTCAAAGGGTATATAAATGAAACTTTCTTTTTACACACAATGGAACGATTGGGAATTGCCCCTACGGGGTCGGCGGAAGAGGCATTGGCAAATATCCCAAACGATCCATGTGTTGGAGGGCTAAGTTAGCCTGATGGGAATGACGATGATAGGATGTACAGTCAGTTTAAACCTAGAATGGGTGTTGCAGCAAAAATCCGAAACAAAAGGACGGATTTGTTTCGTTCGGAGGAACACAAGCAACTGTACTCTAAGTTGCTGAAGCGTGGGGTGATAAACCCTAGAAATGTGGACTTTGATTTTCTTGACTCTGTGAATGTTAATCTGCGAGAAAAATTCAATTTTCTGCAACTTGAACAGTTTTGTTCTGAAACAACAGAGGCTCATGCTGAACTTACTGCTTACTTCTATTCGAATCTTAGTTTCTTGGATGCGAATAGGTTCTCTTTCAATGTTCGAGATCAGGACTATGTGGTTGACATGAATACTCTGGCTGATGTGATTAGGGTTGAAAGAGAGAGATATCAACATATTAGTGTCTCTATTGCTCATGCAACGTTGGAGTTTGTTCAGGATAGAAGGACGGAAGGAAAGATTTCCTATTTGAGAATGAATGCGTCCAACATTTTGCTTCACAAGATAGTGATTAACGGTCTCAGACCAAAATCAACTTCAAAGATCGACGTTTCAAACTTGGAGGCAAAGTTGATATACGCCATCAATGCTGATAAAAAGTTCTCTCTTCCACACACTATTATGTTCCATATGTACAAAGTAGTGGTGAAGGACAATTGTCAACTTCCTTACCCAACTCTTGTGACCAAGTTATTCAGACATTTGAACGTTTAGCCTCCCCGAATTCTTTGTGTTCGAACGTTCGATCAAATGGTGGTGGGATTGAAAATGGTCTCTAAAATGCGTCTGAAGGAACTCAACAAGGCTTTGGAGCAGTTCAAAGTGAAAACCCCTGTCAAGACTCATTCAGTCTCTTCGGCAGCAAAGCGAAAAAGGAAGGAGCCCATAGTTGCTCCATCCAAGAAAAGAAGAGCTCTCATCATTGAGAGTGAAGAGGATGAGGATGATATCACCATTTCTACAATGGCATTGAAGAACTTGAGTCGTTATGTTCCAGAATCAACGGAGAGATAGGAAAAAGACACGGATGAGACAGAACAGAGGACTGGAGAGAGAGAAGATTTGGAGAAAGAAGCAGAGGAGAGAGATGCAGAGGAGGAAAGAATTGAGGAAGAAGAAGAAGAGGAGAGAGGAAATCAAGCGGAAGCAGAGAATGAGGAACACTTTTCTCCAACTTAAGGCATGGAAACAGGGGGAGATCCTGAGAAAAGAGGAACGTCCTCATTCCCTGCCACCAGTGAAAGAATAAGTCGTTCTCCAGCAGATCCAGAGGACATCTATGCCTCTCAATTTCTTGAGGAGGGACATGATGTTTCATCACCTAATTTACGTGACCATGCTGATTTGCCATCATCTGCCTATACTTCGTCTAATCGTGCAGAAGCTAGTACTCAGATTGATAATTCAGCAGACTTTCGCAAAATACTTGATGTTCTCTTGGAGATGCGGAGTCAAATATATGCTCTGGGATGCGAAGTACAGAACTTGCAAAATGCAGGTCAAACCTCTTCAGTTTCTTTGCATGATCAAATTCATGCCCTTGCTCTTCAAGTTCAAGCAAATGCCAAGGGTGAAGATGTGGCGCAACTGAATGAAGATTTGAAAAAGCTGGAAGGGATTGTTCAGTCAATGGGAGATTTTCAGCTTGTTCGTGTTCCCAAGCAATCTTAATTCCATTCTCTTTTCATCTCTACCTTTTTAATGATGACAAAAAGGGGGAGAGTTGTGATGCATATTTGATTTTGAACTTTGAACTCACTTTTTGAACTTTTGTGTCGATTATGTTTGATTGACTTGACTTTTGTGTTTGGCTGTTTGGATTTGAACTGGATTTGGATTTGACTGTTTGAACATTTGTTTATCTTAAGTACTATTGATATCTCATGGCTTTGTTCATTTACAAGACTAACCTACTTTCTGTGGATGCAGATTCTAGTGTTATTTTTACTAAGCCATTTATCTTTGTGAGATATCCATATTTGCTTGAGTAATGTTTTGCAGGTCAAAGTTATCCAAATCTGCAGGAAAGTTTTGTCACCATCAAAAAGGGAAAGATTGTTGGAGAAAACTTCCTTAAGTGTTTTGAAGCTAACAAAACGTTTCCATTAGTCTAGTCTGAAGACTTGCAGACTCTTCCACCAAAATCTGAAGACTCCGGACTGCCAGACTCAAGACTCAAAGTCTATCCTTATTGACAGTTTATAGACCGTCGAAGAAGGCTTATCCAGAACTGGATGTTTTGTTAAGGATTTGATTTTATCGACTGGAGAAGATCTCTTGGCTGGATACAGCATGTCGAAATCCATTATTCAAATCAAGATTGATTCAAGGATTTTGGATTCGTTGATTGACGATGTATATTTGGAAGGTTCTACTTATGGAAACCTAGATCTTAATTGTATGTGCGAGCAGGATTGATGGGCTATCGTCATGTTCCTTAAATAGCTCGAAAATCTTCCTAATTGATTATGTCCAACAGGTAGATTGGATGAATTCCTTTGGTAAGTGCCAACGGGTATGATGGCATAAAGGAGTAGATAAGGAAGACATTCCAGTTGTTCGAGTGGGTGCGCGATAGAAGAATTCCATGTAAGAGTTTTCCTAATGTGGACTAAATTAATTGATATTGTAATTTACTGTTTTTACGGTTACCGTAAAACAGGGTTGGTTTAAAGAGAGATAGAAGATTTTTTAATTAGTCTAATATGGGCTGGCTAGTGTGGGCCGAGTTGAGCCTGGCCCGTAATGAGGGGGACTGGCTAGAAACTCTATAAATAGTGCTCAAGTCTCTCCTCTAACCCGAATTCTCACATGTATCCTCACCTAAGGGGCGTTTACCTAACGCTAAACGTGAGGGGGCTGCCTCATTGATCCAGTGATATGGAGGGCAATAGAGAAGAAGGACTTGATGCGTGGATCCCCTTGATATATGTGGGTAATCCTTTTTCTGCTTCCGCTTTATGTTCGATAGATCCTAATACAGGTGCGTTAATCTTTCTACTCAATTATGCATGTTCTTGTTTTGGTTATGGAGATCTTGGGGTTGCGCAATTTGCGTCTAACATGTGGTATCAGAGCAACCATAACCTTAGAACTCAAACGCAATTGGTTTTGCCCTAATTTGTACGGATTTACCCTAATTTGTACGGATCTACCCTAATTTGTACGGATCTACCCTAATTTTTATGGATTAGCCCTAATTGGTACTGATCTTGCCCTAATTTGTGATTTTCGAGACTTTTTGTTCAATTAAAATTAAATTAAATCACAAATTTGGATTGGGGGAGACGAGACGAGCAAGAGGGTCGGCGGCGCGTCGCCGGGGGATGCCGCACGCGCCCCCATGCTCGGCCACGCGCCGCCTGGGCGTCAAACGAGCGCCGCGCGTGAGCCCCACGCGCCGCGCACTCAGGCGGCGCGTGCGGGCGCGTGGGGGCTTATTTTGGCGCGTGGTTGGCGGCGTTAGACTCGTATGGTGATTTCCTATCTTGTGGTATATTTATTTTATATATTTGATGGTTTTATTGATGTGAAATTGCATATGAAATCCTAAATACGTGTATTTTTAGTGTATTTTTGCGTATTTTTATTGTATTTTCTGTGATTTTGGAAATACGGGTGATGGGTTACTAGTATATTATCACATAATAAAAGGTGTGATTCATCAATAAAAATCAAACTTTATTGTGAACTGAAACTGGATTAATGAGATACAATTCGTATGAGATTGTATTTGAGCTATATATTGAGCTGATGAGAAACAATAAAGATTATGAAACTTTTGTTACTCAAGTATACTCCTTTACACACTGGTAATCTTTGAATGATAGATGACTTATGGACTCGTGACCAAACTGATGTACTGATTAACACATCTGCTGAATGTGGGTAATGCATGTCAATTAAGTTATTGCATATTATACATGAACTCATCTAGTCACTTGTTAATGTCTATCAAGTTGAATATTTTTTATGGTTAAGGAGTATGACAACATTTATGCAGAGCAATAGTATCTACTATTAAATTTTAGATATTTGGTTATTTGGTTTGACTCAATTAATAGGCCACTGGTTGAAGTAATGATATTTGTTACCTAAAATTGATTAATAAATCAGTTGTTGGCCTTGGAGTCATTTTTGCCTTATGAATTCATGAGTGATAATGGATCAGCTGTCAAGTTTGTTGATTTGGTGCACCCTGTATTACTATTGATGTTAATTTGTGAGAGATATAATAGATCAGCATTCTTTTTATGTTGTTCTGGTAATATGTAATTGGGATGCATAAGAGATGTTTTATTCTCTGTTATGAGAAGTTTATTGTGTTACTGTGATCAATATATATATATGATTAATTTTTTTATTAATGAATAAAGCAATGTAATTAGCATGATATGTGATTTTGGTGATATGATGCCCCTATCACTAAAGTTAAATCACATATATATGGTTTATGTGAGGAGTAAAGCTTATATCCCTAGTATGAGAGAATTTCAATGATTCAATTGAGTAGTGACCGCCAAAGTGGCACGCTTGATTGGGTTTGAAAAATTTTGGTCTCGTATGATGATTGGGATGTCTCCTGGTCTAATGCGTAATCATACTCCCAAAGGAGGTGATTGTGTATTAGTTCATGGAGAGATACATGATAGTGTGGTGGAGTGACTGATTCTAGTGATTCATATGCCCAAAGGTGATGAATTCACAAATAATTGGAACATATTCTCATAACCCTTATCATGTGGGGAGTGTACAATTACATGTCATGTATTCTGCCCAAAGGTGATTATGTGACTTTGCATGTAACTCTCTAGATGTGTACTTGTACGTCAAGTTACACAATGCTCACATGATGCTACTTATATTGTGACATCCCGATTTTCCAATTTTGGTTTCAATTAAATAAGTCGGGCATTTCATCTTCGCGTCTATAGCTTTCTTCTCTGAGTTGGCCACTCACGAGATAACTAGTCTATCAGGTGAAGCCGTTAAGGAATCTAAACGCAATAGACTTGAGAATTCGACCATGAATCGGCTACTCGACCGTATTAATCTGCAAGGATCATTACGACACTGTCAGAATCGAACAGAGATCAGTAATAGATCGATTCGACTGAGATATGTGATTAGAGTGTGGGTGATTCCACCTGATCGCAATATCCTCGTCGACCGGCACTAGACCGATTCTTCTGTCGTTTTGGGTACCCTGTGTCCGTAATCGAAACCTCGAGATTTCTACGACAATCGAGAGTCACCAAGGTGTCGAAGATGCACTGTGTGGTTTGAGAATAATCAACCACAGGTCAATTGCACAGAAAATTCCTAAAAGCTACCCGGTAGATTAGGACGCGCTAAAGTCGCGCCAGATTGAATTTAACTGTGAAATTGAACCCGATTACAGAAATTGGAAGTTCTGTCAAGTCACAATTCATTTTAGGAATGTCGACTCATCTCCATAAGATTTTTCAACAAACCGAGATTTTTGGCGGAAAAGCAAAGTAAGGCCGTTTTTGTTCGGGATTGTCAGAGGGCCGTTTTTAATCGAATCTTCGGGATGCAAGTTGGATCATTTGACGGGGAAATGTCATGAGAAGGCCGAGGACACATGGGTTGATTTATTTGAGCTTCAATTGAGCTTCAATTGATTGGAATTAAGAGAGAATTGAATGGATTGAATGGGGGAATGTCCAAAATTCGTAGCTCCCATGGCATACCACATTTTGCACCTATTGCCAAGCTTGTAGAGGAAGATTGGAGGAGAGAGAGTGGCTGAGGTCATGTGGTGTCATGGTGGGGCAAAAACAATGAGAAGATGGCAAGTGTTGAGCTCTAGAGAGCCCAAGGAAACCCCCACTCTTAAGCAGCTTCTTCTCTAAGGCTTTCTCCATTGTTGTTGAACGAGAGAAGCTCAGCAAAAACCAGAGGAACCGAGCAGCATCAGCCCTCCACCGTCGCATGCCCATCGGACCCCATTTCCTCCTCTGTTTTCCCCTCGTTCCAGTTTCTGCTCCAGCCGACCTTTCGCCAAAGATCCGAGTAAAAAGTTAACTTCCCGGTTGAATCAGCAAACGAGCCACCCATCTCCGCGAAGAGGACATCCAGACCGTTCCGGAGCACCTCGCCGCTTGCCGGAACGATTCTCCTGCTGTCCCGAAATCCTGAGAGAATCTGCCACTCGCCGGACCGTCTGGACCCGCCCGGTTCCGCCTGTTTCGCGTTTTCTTGCTGTTTCGCCCCTTTCCGACCCTTCCTTTGCCCATCCCAACCTCCTATAAGATCCCCAAGACCCCCGGGAGCCGCCGGTTGCCAACCACCCGCTTGCCGGAGCTCCGATCGGCCCGTTTTCGCCGTTGAAGTTGCTGGTTTCTTCTCTGCAGTTCAGCCCAGATCAGAAGCAGAAAACCAGAAAGCCGTGAGGTCTTCAAGGCCCGTTTTCAGTGTCTTCCCGGCCTCCGTTGGTGTTGCCGCTTTAGGGTTTATCGACCGCCTTGGTGTCGGGGTCGCCGTGAACTCACCGGCGCGCAAAACCGGTGAGTTTATCCTCTAATTCTTGCTTAGTGAGTTAATGACGCTTAAGGGGTGTTTAGATTAGTCTAATTAGGTTTATGTGATTAAATTAGATTATTTTAATGTAAATTAGATTAGTTGTATGATTAGTTTAATGGGTATTTAATTAGGGCTAATGGTATGATTAAATTAGTGTAATCTTGTTTAAGCCCTAATTAATTATTTTTAATTAATTAATTATTTCGAATTTATAAATATTATTTTATTAAATTATATTATTATAAAATAATATTTAATTATTTAATTTTCGGAATTAAATTTAATTATTTAATAATTTCGAAAATTATCTATGGGATGGCCGGTTGTTAGAATTTCGCGCCGATCACGGCGTGCGGTGCGGTCGGTTTGTGTTAATTGTATGTTTAAATTGAGAAATTGAGTGATTGATGATTATGGTTAATAATTCCAAAAGTGTGGAATTGTGTGAAATTGATGAAGTTTTGGTATTTAACTTGAAAATACCTGGTGTTGGCTTTTAGCACCGTAATTGGTTTGTATGACTAGTTTGAATCGATTGGATTGATTGATTGATTGAATTAAGGTATGAGTTGGTTTATTATTGAATTATCAGCTTGTGAGAGCAATGATTGTTTATCAGCTTGTGAGAGCAACGATCCATATATCAGCTTGTGCGAGCTATCATCTATGTATGTATCAGCTTGTGCGAGCCGTAATTGTATTGATGGATGAATAGATGGTATGGTTTAATAGATGATATGAATTGATAGATGTGTGGATCGTATGATATCAATTGGATTGACTGAAATGATAGACCGATGGGTATGTCGGTAGTTTCAGATTGTGCGAGCATTGTTTGAATATGAATTGTACTGACGTGTAGGAAAGGGACTGAGGCGAGGTAAGCCCTCTATCCTATTTGTGTGGCTAGAGCGCCCTGAGGCGTATTTTCTTCCTAATTGAGTTTTAGATGGTAGGACTCGCTGAGACGTAGTCTCATCCCGGTTGTGGGATAATATTTCAGGTCCCTAGATGACGGTCGTGGAGGACCGGAAGTCCTGGAGTTCGGAAGGTGGAGGCTGAAGAATCGGTGAACGTGTCTGACAAGTTGGTCATAAGACAGTTCCCTAGTTGTTGAGCCTATCTATTTTGTAGACAATCCGGTGTTGTATATAAACCTATGTGTTTATAGAAAGCTTGTTTGGTTGTGATCGATTGCCTGCTTTTCTATCCCAAGTTAAATGTTGTCAGGGGATTTGTTTCGCTTCCGCATGTGCAATAAAAATGAATGGGTCGGCAACGTGTCCTGGGAAGCCGCATTTGTATCGACCAGAGTGGGATGCTCGCGCGCTCGGAGGATCGGGGCGTGACATATATACTGCTTGTTTTTCAGTCACCTTTTCTGTAAATGGTAATTCCGTCATCATTGAGATTTTTACTGCTTCAAATTTTAAGTTGTGGACATATGATTTGTTGCTTGAGAAAAGAGCAATTGAATTTGCTTACTGTCCATGAAGCGTTCCATTCTGGAACACTTGAAAAGAGGTTTGCCTGCGGATTGCACTGCTATAAGATGATGGAAGCCTTAGTTGCTTGAAATTATATCTTGTATGATATTGAAATTAGGACACATCTGCAAAGATTGTGTTTAAGTCCTAATGACATATACATCTCGTATATGATTAAAAGGTTGTTTCCAAAAGTTTTTTTTATTTAAGGAAAATGACCGAGATAAATGTCTTAAAAGGTTGTCAGGTTTAACAGTGGCCGTTAGTATTTTGGCAAGTATGACAATGCGAAATAGCTTAAAGGGTCATTTGTCAAATACTTGGTAGATTCTAGGGTGGTAATTTAATTACTATACCTGAAAATTCTGACAAAAAGATTTGGTCGAAAGGCATAAATGCACCATATTGAACATGGTGATGAGTATGATTAATAAGACTAATTTATCTGGTCTTTTGTGGGCTGATATTATGAAAGCAATTTTTTCATATACAAAGGGGTATTGATTTTATGACCCTAAAGAAGGTACAAGAATTATGAAATCACATACTCTAAAGTTTTTAAAAATTGACGTAATTGTAGAGGATAACTGCTCTCAAACTATTAAAGATAATAGTACGATGGAGGTTACTATGTTTTTGTCTTTACCTATATAGATAATTATGGAATCTCATGTACCATAGACTAAACTTGTTGAGGTTCAAGGTACTATTCTTGATATAGTTTATAATTAAATTTCTTAAATCTCTCAAGTGCAGAATGAAGTGGTTGCAGCTTTATTAAGGAGATTTGTTAAGGAAAGACGATCAATTATACCATCGAGACTATATAGTCTATTTGTGAGAGTATGATTACAATATCTACTATATGATTGATGTAATGACATATTTATAAATGTCGTTTCTTATTCTCAATCAAGTATGTGATTAAATGCCATAAAAGGCGATATACAATCTATGAAACATCATAGTGTTTGGAAACTAACTTACTTGCCTAAAGATTACAAGTTAATTAGTTGCAAATTGGCGTACAAAATTAAAAGAATTTCAAAGAAAGATTGTGGAATTTAAAGCCAAATTGGTAATTAAAGTTTTAACTCTGAAAGAGGGGTGGATTGTTTATAGTGAAGAAATAATTATTTCTTTAAATATTCTTTCAGAGTGAACGTGGCATTAATAATTTATTTTGATATAAAGTTACGCCAAATAGATACAAAATATATATATTGTGCAACTGGATGATTTTGCAGCAGATTCAAGTAAACTTGTGTATAGACTGAAAAGTTCTAATTCATGGTCTTAAGCAAGTTTCCAGACAATATTATTAAAGTTTCATAGTGTTGTTATTTTGTTCAATTGGGAACAAAGTAATTCAATATACTGCAAGGTCAGTGGAAGGAAATTTATTTTTGCTTATAAGTTGTGACATTGAGACATCTTATATCCTTTGTTAAGGATTGTTTTTGCCATATTATATTAGATTTTCTCGGAGGACATTTGCTGATTGTATATTGGAAATATTCAATATACATTATTACAAGCCAGGAATTGCTCCTGTTGTTAAGGGTGATGGACTAAATCTATCACATTGTTCTTATTTAGATATTGAGAAAATCTAATTAAATGGTGTACCTTATGTCAGTGCACTTAAAAGTATAATGTATGCTCGAATTTGCACTAAACTAAATGTTGTCTTTGTGACGGGACTTCTAGGTAGATATCGGTCAAATCCAGGACATGATCACTGGGTTGCTGTCAAGAAGGTTTTAAGGTACTTAAAGAAGACAAGAGATTATATGCTAATTTATAGACATGTTCAATTTTTGCAGTTAGTAGAGTATTTAGATGTAAACTTTGCTGGCTATTCCGATGACATGCAATCAATAACGGAATACAGATTTATGTTAGTAGGAAGTGCAGTAAATAAAGTTCTTTGATATATTCTACTATGTATGCAGTGTTAGTAACATTCTTTTAGGTTGTTACTTGGGCTATTAGGCTCCAAAACCTCATGACGGAATTGATCGTTTTAACTTGATGGATAGACCCATATGGTTGTATTGAGATAACAAATTTGTAGTATTATTTATTTACTACAGATGTCTCAAGGGGTCTAAATATATTGTGGTAAGATATTTTTTACCATAAAGAAACAGTACAGAAAGGTGACTTATAATATAACATATTTTCACAGATGATGTGGTTGCAGATCCACTAACTAAAGGCCTACGCCCATGTGTATTTTAATAACATATCGTTAACATGGGCCTAGGAGTATCTTCGGATACTGTTGTTTAGTGGGAGCTATTTTAGCTTTAATCTGATAAAGTTCACATATGTGGTTCGTTACACTTAGTAACGGTTTGATATGTATCAACTTTTGCATTCAATAAAATATTTTGAATGTGTTGTTATTATGTTGAATACATATTGGTAAAGTCTCAAGGGATTGTATAGACCTTGAGTGAAGGCTAGGGGCATCCGGGCATCCGGTTATTAGCCTTGTGCATATGTCTTGTGATACATAAAGAAAGGTTAACCATAAGGACAAGACATATGTGGGTTCATTGGAACCATAAAGCATTCTCTTGTGGCACAAGTTTTTGTGACACCTAAGGTAAGAAGAATGGTGACCGACAAATGGGATATCTCTATGAGAGACGTTATCCATTTGACACACTACCATATTGAATCCATATCAATAAAGTTGAGAACATTCGTGACCATGGAAGGCTGTGTGTGTATACACGCAGTTACCGCCATGATTCGGTGTTTAAGACTTTATGGGATAAGATTGACTATTAAGAATTATCTCTGGACCAAATGTGCACACATACAGTACGATTTCAATTAATATAGTCCAAGTGGGAGAATGTAAGAGTTTTCCTAATGTGGACTAAATTAATTGGTATTGTAATTTACTGTTTTTACGGTTACCGTAAAACAGGGTTGGTCTAAAGAGAGATAGAAGGTTTCTTAATTAGTCTAATATGGGCTGGCTAGTGTGGGGCGAGTTGAGCTTAGCCCGTAATAAGGGGGACTGGCTAGAAACTCTATAAATAGTGCTCAAGTCTCTCCTCTAACCCGAATTCTCACATGTATCCTCACCTAAGGGGCGTTTACCTAACGCTAAACATGAGGGGGCCGCCTCATTGAGCCAGTGATACGGAGGGCAATAGAGGAGAATGACTTGATGCGTGGATCCCCTTGATATATGTGGGTAATCCTTTTTCTGCTTCCGCTTTATGTTCGATGGATCCTAATACAGGTGCATTAATCTTTCTACTCAATTATGCATGTTCTTGTTCTGGTTATGGAGATCTTGGGGTTGCGCAATTTGCGTCTAACATTCCAAAGTCTGAAACTCCTTATTCTTAGTCAATTAAACTGTTGAGCGAAATCTTGTACGCAAAAGAGAATCTATATCTTTGAGAGGCCTTGAGAAAGTGTAATAGAGTCTCTACATTGTGGAATCAAGGAAGAGCTTTACTGTAACAACTCTTTTGTTCATATTGAAATCCAGCCGGTGGGCTGTCAGTGCGGAAGAGTGGACGTAGGTTTGGATTAAGCTGAATCACTATAAACTCTGTGTTCATATTCTCTTACTTATGCTCTTTTACTTTGATCGTAACTCATTTAGTTGACAAGAAACAAATTTCCTTTTCATAATCTAGTATTGATTAGTGCTGCACACTTATCTTGAAAATTTATTTTTACACCTATTCACTCCCCTCTAAGTGCTCATACTAACTTTCACAGGGGTGATCTTCTTCCTTTCCCCTCACACTTGCTTGTTGCTCACACTCAAATTCTCTCGCTTAATCTCTCTCTCTCACTCGAATTTCTGCTCAGTTAGTCTCTCTCTCCTTTGCTCGCATGTACGAGCATTTTGGTCACTGGTTTTGCTAGAAACCAATCAACAAAGAGGGGGGTTTTCGGTAGCAGAAGGGGGTGAGGATAGGTGGAGGAAACGTGGCAATTTCCTTTGGCCACTTGAAGACACGATCAATGGCAACTGTCCAAGTTTTCTTTTTTGCTGGCCACTGAGACAAGCCACGGGTCTTCATGGAGGGGGTGAACTAATTTCCTTTAGTTGACTGCCACATGTACATGCGTGTGGCCGAATTCTTGCACGGAGAAGGGGCGCTCGATCGGTTGGCATGGGTCAAATGGGCTTCTTCGGTTGACTCTTATAATCGTGGCTTCCAATTGCCACACGAAGAAGGAAAATTTGGCATGACTAATTGATCCTTTGAGCATGGTCGCGCATGAGTACTCCGGTGGTCTCATAGGAAAATATGTTAGATGTTTCGGGACGTTAGGTGGCGATGAAACAGTGGTCAAATGCAGTGCCGACGACGACAAATGTCGCACAAGTGAAGAATCGTGCATGGTCCTCACGCACGGTTCAATCTCTCTAAAATTTGACTCTTAATTTCTACATGTGCAAGTGCTGAAAATAACTACTTACATGGCTTCACGGGGTCGCAACAATGTATATGGGAGATTCGGCTTGTAGGGTACATAATTAGACGGCTAAACAAAATATATCTTCATCTTATGGCACAAACCTTGGTCTTACTAGAGATAGTACATAGGGACAAGGCTATAACTCATTCGACGGTTGAACCACTTCTAAATGTGACCCCTCGGTCCGATGGTGGTAATGAAACCATGTCCGTTGTGGTGTCAATAATACCATCCGACGATACTTCCGTCACTCAGTCAGGGACCGTCGCATATTTGAGGGTCATCAAAATTTCCGAATGTCACAGTAAAAACTCAGCATTTGAGTTCTTTGAGTATTGCCCCATTGATAGTCCTTATCTTGACTCTCTTTTTTATCTATGGGCATTGACCTTGTTTTTACCAGGCACACCGTTTTTTCATGCCCTTAGTTCTCATTCATTTTTTCTTCACTTCTTTTTTCATGAGCATTGACTTTGCTTTTACCAGGCACACTACTTTTTCATGCCCCTTGGTTCTATTTTGAATGACCATATGGTACTTTTAACATTTGGACCTTTGGGAGGTCTTCATCTTCTATTAGCACTCTAGACCATACTGTTTGAACAATTGCTTTTTGTCTTGCCCCAGTGTGGGGGATGATCATCAACTGGGTTTAAAGAAATGAAATTGCAAGCTCAAGTGGGCTATGCGAAGAATATAAGTATGTAGGATAGCGAAAGAAATGTTCTTCATCATCCTAAGGCACTTAAATTAACACACGAATTCAATATAATAGCACGACTTGAAGATTGATGCAAGTGAGAGCAATAAAATTTCTTCTCATTTTCCTCATCTTATGATACCATCTTACCTCCCAATTGCCCCGATGTGGGGTGATTCTTGATAGGGGTAATTCGAAAGAAATCTCCACAAGTGTATAAGGCTTAAAGGGGTTAAGCAATGGATAACCTGTAGTGTGTCGGATAGATAAATAAACCGCCCCTCATCATTTTAGTTGTCGTACCTTTTGCGAGAGAACTCTTTACCTTGCAGATATGAATCTTCTTACACTCATCTCACAAGTGTATGAGTAGGGGATGTGTATAGGATATGGTTGGCCTTCCATCATCCCGACTCATCTCATTTAGTATGCTCAATCCATTCCACAACATTCATTAAATTAGTCCATCCTGATGTTCTTTAGTGGAATTGGTGGACTAAACATGTAAGAGTCACCATGCAAATCCCTCTTTAAAAAAGCTCAACAGCCTTAAGCATGCAAAATTGTCAGTTTCAAAATAGACAATTTACCACACTAAAAAAAAAAAAATTGATTCTAAGCATTCATGCAGGGGGTTGCTCCACAATGGGATTGCCTCAACAATGGATGTCTTTGGATTGTCCTTATCATTCAAGACTGAAAATCCACTTTTGCTCCCGCACAAAAGAATGTGCATGAATAAGATACTATGCAACATCAAAGTAAAAGCAAATGGATTATCTATTTTGGCTTGGGTCGAGATTTTATCTCAGTCGAGTCACTACCACAATCTGACATGCCCCCAATATATCCTATTAACTCTTTAGAAATGTGTTCTTAACAGTTGGGCCAATTACAACCTGATGTGCCTTTTCGGATGCTTTCTCATCAAGCCCAAAAAGTAATGCTCTAAAACATGAAGTAAATGAGTTAAAAAATTAAACAGGGCTAACCTCATGCATGCTTTTGGAAATGGCTTCAAAAAATGATTTATTTTTTATTTTTTATTTTTGAATTTTTTGATGAGGAAGCATGAAGAAGCCTAGTCCTTAAAATTTCTCCATATATATGATGTTTTCTTTTCATTGTTGGATATCATCACCGGGCTAGTTTGGCACACCCCATCATGTCCTCAAAACAAAACTTGTAATTTTATTGAAATTCATCAATCGAATTACATTTATTAAATGGTAAATGCAATGCTCAATCCCTAAACGGAAAGCGAAAAAGAAGAAATTAAAAACATTTCCTAGAAAGCAATAAAAGTTCCCACATAGGGGAATGTGCGAAAGCAATAAATGAGTCACTCTTGTGGGCTAAGGCCTATTTCTTCTAATGGTCCTTTGTCAACAGCACCTATAAGGAGGTCATCGAACAAACTCGTGATTCCATCTAATGCATCATCAGGGTTCTCTGTCTTTGGAGGTGCCGGATCATCCATGCCACCCCATCCATCCGGGACAATATCCCGAGGGTCAATGTAAAAGCTGGGGGGAGCCGAATACTTCATATAGTAGTTGAATTTGCCGCTTGGCTATCCCAGGGTGTCCATCACTTCTACTCTTCTTGCATCATTCTAGGAGGACCAGAAAACGTCTCGCGAATGTTGGGAGGTAACAAGTTTTGCCTCCCTCGCCCTTGCTCAGGTGGCAAGTTTTGCCTTTCTTATCTCTATCCTCTAGAATTTTCTTCACCTCTTCCATGGTGCCCTAATCTAGCAGAACGGGACCTCCAAGGGGCTTCAATGGGGTTTCGAATGCCTTAACCCCTTCTTCCAAGACCATATGGCATCATTTGAAACCTCAAAAGTGGAAATGAACTATACGATAGTTTTCCCCATCGCATATAAAACGAGACTTGACTACAAAACCTTTTGTCATTGATCGACAAAATTGCAACAAAGTATGTAAATTGCAAAGTGAGAGTTCAGACAACTTACCTTGTCCGGGAAGGGATGACAATCACATAAACACATGCATGAACTGTGAGGCTCGATTTCTATCTAGATGGCTTAATGAAGTGTAGCTAAGAGGACGATCTGACCACCATAGGCTCGCGTTCAACGTGTCAGGTCCTCCTAACTCTGGCTCAGTCAAAAGGAATGTCCTATAATCACGCAGTCTCACGGATATGGACAAACGCAGTCGACACCATGAAAAACTTTTGAGGAAGAAAAGGTCAACCTTTACATAGCAGTCTCGCTTTTGAGAAAGTATCCATTTCAACACCATCCTAAGAATTCTATCACAGCTGGATCGGCAGCGGGTTATGTATGCAATAGTGTAGTGCTAAAAACAGTAGAACATGCACAACAGTTTAAATGCAAATAATACTTCTAATTAGGGAAAAATAAATCAATTAATCCCAACACCTCCCTCTAAGACAAAGGTTAGCAAAGACTACTCCCCCTTATACCTCCCATCTGCATGAACATTTAACACTTGATATTAGGGACATACCTGGTATCCTTGGTGCCAAACAAAAATATTTAAAAAATAAAATAAAATAAAATTTGGCCTAAGTCCACTAAGAGTTTTAACACAAGCTATCGTGACCTAAATTCCGAGTGCACCACCTAGGGTTTAGGCTAATGGACTACTAAGTCTTAAACTTAGTTCGGGCTCTCCCAAGCCCATACCAATTCGCGACTTGGGTTCATGTTTTTTTTTAATTGATTTTATTTAGGAGTAACCACTAATTAGTTTACATTAGGTTGATTAGATACCTAAGTAAAATAATGGGAGAATTATTTTACTCTTACGAACCAGAAACTTTGGGTACGAGGACTTGGTTACACTGGATTTCTCTAATGCCCTTTCGATACCATTCTTTTTATTTTTCAAAATGTTTTTACAAGCAATTTGGATTTGTTTTAACCTAAATCACTATCATACAAATAAGGTGATCACACGGATGCTCAATCATTATCAAACACTCAATGAATCAAATAAATTGCACCCAAAAAAATAAAAAATAAAAAAACACACAAAGCAGGCAATTTTTTAGGTTTTCTTTTATCTTGAAATTAGAACTTTACCATAAAACATGCACTTTAACTACATGACCTAATTTTACTAATAAGCAAATTGTAATTAAATGATCCTAACATGCAAACTAATTGACATGCACCTAATATTTTTGTATTTTTTCCATTAAAATTCATAATAAAAAAACTAGTTAAACTATCTAAAAAGGAATAATTTTCTAATATGTTTTAGGGGTTAATTTGACTTAAACCCTATCCTATCTTAGAAAACTATTTTTTTAAGAAAAATAAGATTATTATTTTACTTAGGTATCTAATCATATTAACTTTCTTATATGTTGTGATGATTAGGGTTAAAATGATCGTTAATTTAACCCGTGAGACAACATATTATTTTTCGATTATTTTAATCCTTTATTTGATGGATATCTTGATAAGCTTAGATGTGATATGATAATTGCTTGTATTGAAAAACACTAAAAAAATAAAAATCAAATCTTGCATCGGAGTAAAATTAATAATTAATATGATTTAAGAATTAAAATACTATCAAAATGCCCCAGCAATCAATATAATTAAAAAAATGATCCGATGTCTTATGGATCAAATTAATAATCACAAAAATTTTGGGCTAAACCTTAAGGATAATGCCTAAACTATTCAAATAATTAACATTGACATACCAATGTTCAAGTTTACACAATAATAATGAAACTTGATAAAAAATTATAAAAAAAAAAAAAACTACCTAAGATGGGGACTCAAAGGAGGACAGCAATGGGACGGGAGTGCAACAGCAGGCTGGTGTGTCGGCAACTGCTGGGTTCGCCGAAAGGAGGCGTGGAGGTGGCATTGCTGGTGGAGCGGTAGACGTCGGCAGGGTGGCACTCGAGCGGAGGGCAACGATCAAGGCGAGACGAGGTGGCAGGCTGAGCGCGGACAAGCAGAGGTGCGACAGCGGGCACAATGACGGGCTGGACTCGACGATGGGTAGGTGGAAGCATGGTCGTCAGGGCTGCAGGCGCAGTCATCGAGACTGCAGTCATTGGGGATAGGGAGGGGTGCGTTGGCAATTGCTGCGGGCGAGCGACGGCAAGAAAGAAGCAGGGGCGTCAACTGGGCAGCGCTCGGGCAGAGACTGGTAGGCGGCGGTGCTGCGGGCTGCTGGCTTCGAGCGCGGGTGGATTGGACAGGCGGAGGAGCGAACACGGTGGTGCTAGGCAAAGCAGGCGTCGGGCACTGGTGCAAGCACGGATGAGGCACGACAGAGAGGGGCGTCAGGCGCTGGTACAGGTACGGCAGAATAGGGGTTGCAAAAGCAGCAGGGGTGGGCGCAGTGGACGGGAGCCGATGATGCTCGGGCAGAGGCATGGAGTAGTGGCGGAGACGCGGCAGAGCAGGAGCGGAGGCACGACAAAGCAGGGGCGGAGGCACGGCAGGGCAAAGGCACTGAGCAGTGCTCGCAGGTTGCTACAGGTCACGGGCTTCGAGGAAGCAGCGACCGGCAGAGGGAGGCTCAAGCCGTTGGCTTCGGAAGCTACAGTAGCGGGTGCTGCTAGTCGCACTCAAAGGGCAGCGGCGGTGGTCGACCAGCAGTGGCGAGGAGCTGCACGAAGAAGACGACCTTTGCTTTTTTTTTCTTCTTCTTCTTCCCCCCTCGCACGTCCCCTCTCACATCCCCTCTCTCTGCACTTATTGCTAACTTTTCCCTTTTCTCTAGAGCTTGTCAGGACAAGAAAAGAGAAAAAAATGGCTTTCTTTGTTGATTGAAGATGGACG
Organism: Eucalyptus viminalis; assembly: GCA_014182385.1. Taxonomy (NCBI): domain Eukaryota; kingdom Viridiplantae; phylum Streptophyta; class Magnoliopsida; order Myrtales; family Myrtaceae; genus Eucalyptus; species Eucalyptus viminalis. The sequence continues at coordinate 22,782,537 of CM024533.1, forward strand.
AAGGTTTCTTTCTTCTCTCTTTTTTTTTTTTTTTTTTAGAACTCTCTCACACTTGCATTTTTTCTGTTTCTTTCACGAATTTTTGCATGAATTTTTCTCTCGAATTTTCTGAATTTGCCCCCCTTTGTCGTACGCACACAACACCTCTATAATGATATATGTGACGTACTAATATGCAGGGGTGCGCCAAGGCAAGGTTAGTTTATGTTTGGCACGTGCTTAGGCCGCCTTCGAGGCGAATTCGCGCCATAATCGAGGTTTAGGGATTTTAACTTGTTGAGATTTTATCTCACCCCGTTGTTATCAAACATTTTCAGGGTTGTAGCGTGGAGATCCGCTGAGTGCAGATGTGGTGGACGCGAGTGTGACACTTTTTGGCTGGCCTTGCCGTTATTGAAGTTTAGGTTAACCTAATCCTTGCAAGTTTTTGAGAGGGTTGATAGAAAGTGGCCGTAGAAAGGCTTATAATTATTAAACTTCCTAGGGGTAATAGTTGATAAATATATCGTGATTTTTGGGAAATCGTTGTTGTGTTTTACTATCCCTATTTTCTTGATTGACTGGGTGTTATATTTAATTCGCTTCCGCATGTGTTTAATCGAAAGATAAATATAATGGGTCGGCAACGCGTTCTGGGGTGTCGCAATTTTAATCAACCACCGAGGGATGTGCGCGTACTCGGGGTTTGGGGTGTGACAATAACGATTTTCGCACATCTCAGCATGACACCGGAGATTGCTCGGACATATTTGATTGTCTATTTCAAGCATCTGATTTGTTTCGGCTGGCTAAGGCTATTGCAGCATGACGACCCACAATTGCTCGTGGATTAGATGGAATCCGCACTTCCATAAGTTTCCTTCGGATGCTCTAGGGCAAACTTGACAACGACCCATCCGTTCTGTAGAAACTTGTCTACTTTGTACAGTGTGCTAAGCAGGGGACTCTCAAGTCAGACTCTCGCTCTAAAACTTTGAATGCTTATAAGCGTGCTATATATATGACAGGAACTCTTCGCGGGTGGACATTCTCCTAATTGGAAGACAGATGCCTTAATGGTTTCTTCATTGTAAAGAGGTTTCATATCTTTCAATCTTCCCCAGGACTTGTATGACAACTTCTTAGGAATAGCACTCCATGTTGTCCTCGGCCTGGAGGAAGGAAAAGTGGCTGATGCTTCGTGCGACATCCATATATTTCATATATGACCAATGGACGATTTAGCATGTGAGTAGCTTGATTTCTTTGGAATCCAATCATGTGTGGCTTGAATATCTCCTCCATAGTAGTTTGTATGAAGTTGAGAAGCATCTGTGAAACGATTGGAGCCATTTCTAATTTTGCTTTAGAGCATTGAAAGGAAGCTTAAAGAAGTGTTGATTTCGTCTAAAATGCCAGCAACAGCAGGATGTTGTTAGGTCGTGCTCTAACACCGTCAATTGATAGAAAATAACTGGATTTTCAGGGAAAGAGAGTAAGACAATTTGATAGACACCGAGAAAGAAGATATTCCAAGAGAAACAGGTGTAGAGGAAAGCTGAACAACTTAACAAAGAAGACTAAGATAAGATGGTCTTAACTATGCCGAGACCATGGATTCCACTTGCGCCAAACTATTGTATGCTTGTTGGCTTGCTAAACATGCCTATTTGGATTGGTGACGACTTGTTGAGGAAGTGATTCCAAGAGAAGCAAACTGGATGATTTTGATTCCAATTCCTTTTTCTTTTCCCTTTAATAGTCTCTACTAGAAAATTTTAAATGTCTTCTCCTTCATTTAAATTCAAAATTGCTTTGAAATACAGGTTTTGCTTCATGCTTACTAGTAGCCTAGTACTAACATAGTTGAGGAACTGATTTTTCCTCTCTTTCTTTTATGAATTGTGATGCATATTGCATTAATCTAAATGGCCATGGTCTTCCAAGTTGATCTGTAGAAATTATCATATAGACCTCGGTCACCTCTCTTAATCTAATTAATGGTGCCAATACTTCATGCTCTAAAATTCTGACATTGTAGGTTTTGCTCAGTCTAATCTTATCTATATCTCCAGGAAAGAGTTTATGTGATTATCTCAAAGATCAAAAGGTCCATATAGGGAGAATTAGTTGATTCCTAGCAGATTGCATTGGACAGGTACAAAGTCTTGGGTCATAACTGGAGGCTTCTTTGAACTGTACTTTTTTTAGCTTGTAGCAGGTTGGTCACCTGCCTTTGTGCCATTGACAAAGTCTTACTTTACTGAGGGCAAAAAATGAGAGAGAAGTCGATGCAATGGAGCTTTATAATTGAGCCACACGATCACAAGGTTCCATTTCATCCCACTTCATTTAACATTAATTCTGACTTACATAGATTTCGCAGCCAAGTGTCTGACCATGTCGGTTTTAATTATCAAGTTTCAACAATAATTGTAAGCAGCAAAAAATCTTGTACACTAAAAGACAACTTCCAACATATTCGTGACCTTTAGATGAAGGACGAATATCACACACCAATCTCTCTAAGGGAATTACTATTCTATCTGACCAAACCGGCATTTTGAACATCTTCAACCTAGCTTTCTTCTGATCTCTGCCATCATTTTCTCTATCTTCTCAACTATGCTAGGGATCGAACCATCTCTATTCCTGTCGAAACAAAAGAGCGAGAGAGAGATGAATATTACAAAATAGAGACATCAACTAGAATGAAGCGAACATCATAATCCGGTGAGAGGGGCATATTCACGGGGCCAACATTTTCTAACTCAGTTCAGTCTTTTCTAGTTCAAAAGGGCTTTTGTAGCTAAAAAATTTATTGAATTACCAATATTATATAGACAGTGTCCTTATATTGTCTTCCAATATAGATCAACACTTCAAACATATATCCATTTTATAAAGACAGTTAAGAAAAATGTTTTAGTAGTTTCTCCTACTAAATTATCACTTTTCCAAGCAAGAATAAGATTCTTAGAACATTATATTTATGAAGGAACTATTAATACGGTCTGTAAATAAACTTTCAAATTAAATCAGAGATAAAACTAAGTTATAGAGATTCTTAAAAAGTCTTAATTATATTATAGATTTCTTTCCAAATATTAACATAATCAAAATATACAGAAAAATCTTGCACCTTGGACACCAACACACATATTGTTAAACAAATCAAAATTTATATTAAAGAATTACATTGTCCTCGTTTGGCTGACTCGATTGCAATCAAAATTGTAGAAAAAAAAATTCTTGAGATATGGTATGAAGGGATACTCAAACAAGTCCAAAAAAAAAGAGCAAATCTTTCAGTTTTTGTGTGTATATATATAGCTGAGCGACCAAATCCAAGTTTCAGCGTATAATCTTCAATTCATAATATCGACTTTACGGTATGACTTTACTATTGCTGGATGATGGACAAGTTGGTGCTATCAAATACAGATCACTTGATTAGATTGATATATTTTATGCATAGAATGCGGTCAATTTCTAAAATGAAGCATTAGACCCCACTTCACGGCGCAACTTTTGAATTTCAAGCTCTCTCTCGCACTCGGAGCATATGCCGAGATAATAATAGAACTTCAACGCAGAAATCGATGCAATAGGGTAGGTTGACTTGGTCGATTGCTGGGACCTTTCCTAAGGCACTAAGTTACTCAAGTCTCGACACTTCCTCTCCCAGGCAATAGACATTTTTTTTTATAGGTGAAGTAAATGAGTTTGAAATCTTACCCATCAGGCAGATGCATTCCATTCACGTTGGCAGCTTCAGATAGAGCCTCCCTCCATTTGTTGACCTTGCGCTTCCCATACTCGATCTCATGCTTGGCTAATGCTTTTCCATAACTCTGTTTCTGTCTCCTCAATTCCCCTGGTTCCACTTGGTAAAATATAGGTAGCATCAGCTGTTTCTTTCTGTTCTTCCTCTCTAGTATTTGCACCAACTCCTTCAGACACCACCAAGATCCAGCATAGTTTTTTGAGAAAACGACCACGTACATGCGAGATTTTTCAATGGCGTCCTTCAGTGCTGGTGGGAAATCCTCGCCCATCACTAAGTTCTCACTGTCCATGAAAGTATTTATGCCTTTCTGGACCAAGGCCTTGTTCAGACTCTTGACGAAGTTCTCACGGACATCCTTACCCCTAAAGCTTAGGAACACATCGAATCTTTTCAGTTCAGAAAGATATTTGGCGATTTCTTCGATTAATGTGGCCTCACATCTGACGGACAATAGAGACATGGATAACATAAGCTATGCCCAAGCTGTAGAATTAAATGAAGCGACCAATAACAATTTGGTCTAAGAATAGATCATGGTGATGTCCATGCAAAAGGACACGAGCACAAACTTAAGGAGACAATTTAATATTGCCACTCAACATGGGCCGTGATGGTGCCAATGTGGAAAGAAATACAAAATTGTCATGAGACATCATATTATACTAAGATATGTTAATCAGGAAATTTGTTAAGCACGCATAAGGAGAAACGAAGCACCCCTAAAAAAGAACGAACAAAAAAAAAGGAAAGATAATGCAAATCCATATGTTATTAATTATTATTACTTCAACTGAGGCCCGGCAAACAACCGACAAATTTAGCCAATTATCCAGGAGAAAAAGAAATAGTAAATTCAAAGAAACTGGTTAACCGTCACAGGGAACCGAAAAAGCTATAAGAGGGAAAACTAATGATGAGGAAATTTCATTTCCGAGTTGTTACTTCTCATTTTCGAATTATAGAGAAAAAGGAAAAAAAGCCTTGCGTCACTATCATCCATTGAATGATTGTGAGTATAAATAATGTGAAAGACTTGCCAAAAGAATGAATCGGTTGGTCGAAAAGACAGTTGAAGTTCATACGAGGCTTTTGATTGAGTAAAAAAAAAAAAAAAAATAGAGGAGAAATCCTGGAAGATGAGAATCATGTATCCATAGAAGATGATATGTTCGGCAGCAAACCTACTCACTAGTAACAAAGTATAATCTGATTCAAAAATGGTTGTTGGAGTGAACCATCGGTCAACTATGTCTTGTAGGTCAAATACTCATAGCCCAAGTTTGAAGAGTACTGAAATAAGTCTCAAATTTGAGGTCATTGAACGAACCCTACCTGAATTGAATTATGCGGAACTCTGATACATGAAAGTTCAATGGCAAATCTAGTACATTACATAAATTATTTCCTCGTTGATAAAGTCTATTTTGAAGATCAAGGGAATTTATCTTTGGTGGAGTCCATTTGGTATATTGTCTTGCCATATATGTATACACGCATATTAGAATGAGCTTTGTTAATATAACAGTCTTTAGGTTACTATGAGAATAGTAGCTTATTATGACCCTCATGTTCATGAAGAAGTGGGTCCTATAATAATTTATAATTATTTTTTATTTGGTTTTTTGTGATCCAAAACATATTGTTATTCTCACAGCAAATTAAAAGCTATCACCCAATTATTTCTTTATTGAAATATGGGCAAGAACATTCTTTATGCCTTTTTGATTAGTGCGAAGAAAAATTGCCTTGTGTAACAAGTTGTGGTCATGTGGCGCCTATACCCTTGAAGAATGGCCACTTGATTTGTCTCACTTAATTTAATCTCGAGAAGTGAAATTGGTCTCATCTGTAGGGCCACTAAAGTTTATATCCACAAATTAGCACATTTCTCCAATTAATGTACTAACGGGTTCACTAATATCATTTCAATTAGATAGGATTGTCTCAATAATATCTACAATCAATACCCATAATCGGACTGGGATTTGTGGCTAAGTTCCGATCGAAAACAGCCTTAATGCAACCTACGCAAATTCAGACGACATTGGCGAAGCTCACTAAGCCAGACTTGGACTGAGTTTGATGCCTGTTGTAGATTTTATGCATGACTTTAGTTGAGCTTGGTCGATCCATGGATGACCCTCAGTTGTCATGTAATCGAGTATGATTGATCAACTTGCCCTTAACTCACGATCGTTTGGGATTGGATTAGGGTCGTTCACAAACAAGATATTGACTGTGCGGCGTCACCCGCGACTGGTATATACCCAAGCTGAAATGATTTATACTCATCCATTAATCGATTCATGATGACATGTTATCATCCACAATGATCCTTATGGTCAAACGGTCCATTTATGGTCGAATGCTCCAGTCTATTGTAATTTTGATCTTGAGTCGCCTTCCTCCTAATCAACTAGTTAGCTCATTACCAATCTCTAAAATTAAATCACAGCCTATTCTCGTTACTGGCATATTGATCTTTAGTCCATTCCTCACGGACTAGACATAGGTCTAAATCGAGGATATCACAGGGTGACCTAGCTATCCAAGTGAGCTGCTAGCAAGGGCACCGGTGAGGATACTTGAGGATGCCGGAGTGAGGGACCATCATGGTGGATAGCTAGAGTGGTGGTAGGGTGCCGTCGATGAGAAACGCTAGGACATGGAATCTCGTCTAGGTGCATTTTTCCTAGTACATGGGAATTGTTAAGTTGGTTTTAATCCTACGCTAGTTTTTTATCCGGCATCTTATCTGAATGTATTCGGGTTTATCCAATTCGGAATTCGTCTCTAAATACTAGATAGGATAACTTTATTTCCTATATGGACTCAAATCCCACCACCAGATGCAGAAAAGTATTCTGAGTGACTTGAGTACAATTTATCTTAATTGTATCACTTCATTTATATTGGAATTCTATGCTGCTATCATCGTAGAACCCATCAACATAAACATGTCTTATTTTTTTCCTTATTCTATTTATTTTATTGTTTAATGGCATCTTTTCGCAACAAACGGTAGAGGAACAAGATTTTTAAAATGAAGATCTTGAAAAATCTGTACGGGATGGTGATAAAATAAATCACAAGTAAAATAATCCTGAAAATCATAATCCTATTCCTAAAGATATTGAAATTGACTCTGGTGATAAAAATCACGAAGATAAAAATTTGAAATTGTCAAGCGTTTGCATCTTGTGGTTGATTCCAATGATCATGGTCTATCAAGGGGTGGTTACTAAAATCTATGCAGAGTTGCTACGTGTACTTCAGAAGATGATTTCACAACAACTTGAATGGTTCACAAAGATCCTGCTTCTTACATGAAATTTCTAGAAATTTGCGAAACAAATGGAGGAGAGTTCCTTAAATACTGGAAAGTTAAGGAATGTATTCCCGCCTTGACAAAAGCTCTATCACCTGGAGATTTGACGTTAAAAAGAAGAAAAATATAATAGACTTGAGAAACACTTCTTTAGAGGAACTCTCTGTTTTAAATCCTTATCTCCATTGGGAAGGATCAGGATGACTAAGCTGGAAACTTGACACAAGCATAGCGGAAACTAGACTTCAATTTGTAGAAGCAGGGTTTGCAAACAGGGTCTAGACCTGGTTAGTAAACTCATCCATTGGTAAAATATGCCTTAAGCTGCTTAGAATATGGTCCTAGACATGCTTCAGTGATTGTTACCAGCACGTCAATGTAACTGGATGATGAAAGAAATATGCTATTTCCTAACAAATCTGGGAAATTCATCTCGTCGAAGATCAACAACTTATAGAACCAAACAAAAGCAGTGACAGGCATGTTTATAAGAATTTTATTACTACAGCCACTAAAATTGAATTCTTTAAAGCTGTCCTAGAGTGTGTAATAGGCAAAAAATAAGAGTGTGATCTGTTTGGTGATGGATGAATTTTCGACATGATTCTCAAGGATTATTTGAGCTTGGAAGAAAGAAAAGGAGAAGCCTTGGAGAGAGGATGGCAGAGAGAGCAATCGAACTATCGACAAAGTTCCGGGTTAAAAGAATAAAGGTTGTGTTTCCGGGATGATGTTTTTGAAGTCTGGAAGAAGACCGCTGAAACCCAAGATCAGCGATTCGAAGAGAAAAAGAAAAAGCCCAACGCCAAACTTCATGTGGACTGATTACTACGTCACCCACGATGTCATGTCAGGAGTACATGATGAGAAAAATAGCTTTTCTCAGAAAATGCAGGATGATTTGCTCAAAAAACGAAAAAGAAAATGCAGGATGAGACATGTACCGAGGAGACGGAAATGTGGGCCAAGTCAAATAATTATGCCATGTGTCTAACCACCGATAACGAAGAAGCGAGCTTATCGCGTGACAAGCACAGGAGTGAGTATTCTTTTAACTTTTACTATAACTATATAGAACAACATATATTAGATATAGAATACAGATATAGATTAGCATACCTCATTGTTTTTATGCGTTATGTATTGTCTTTTATATAGGGCAAACTTATTCTATCTGAATTTTGTGCAATTTTTCTTCTAACAAATATGTCAATTCATACATTGTTTTCTGGTCGGACGATTCATACATACAAAATTGTGGATTTCGTGGATTATTCTATATATTTTTGTAGAATTAAATTGTGAAAGTTGAAAATCAAAAAGGGCCTCGGCTAGCCAGGGCGTGGGGCCCAGGCCCACCCATTGGCCACTCCCCACTCCTCTTTTCTCCCCTCCGCCTTTGCCACTGCCCCGCCGTCACGTCCCCGCCACCATGGTGTGTCTGTCACCGCCGCCTGTCCTAGCAGTTGCACACCTCTCGTTCTCTGTTTTTGTCCCTCTGCAACGGACAGAGGAAAGTCTCAGCTATCGTAGCCAGACTCAGGCGACCATGCCCGAGGGTAGCGACCGCCGATCTGGGCTCGAGATCCAGATCTGGGGTCGCGAGCCTATATTCGTGGCCCGAAGCCGCTTGACGCAGAGAAAGGGAGGGGGCATGAGGTGACGCGGCTTGGGCGGCGTGGAGACATGAGCACTCGGCTTGGAGAGGACGAACGGCTTGCATATGGTGCTCTGTTTCGTGTGCTGCGTGAGTGTGCTCTGTGTTGTGTGAGTGTCTGATGAGAATGTGTTCGCGTGAGAGTCAGAGTGAGAGGCAAAATTACTACTTACCCATCATTCAATTCCCATCCGGACAAGCTACCCGCGTCAAAGAGAGCCTTCTTCCATTGCTTCACTTTTTCTGAATCCTTCCCGAACTTTGACTCATGCTTGACTATAGCTCTCCTATAACTTTCTCTCCCCGCTCTCACTTCTTTTGGTTCCACGTTGTAAAACACCGGCCACACGATCAGGCCATTTTGTTCATTGCATTCCATGATTATTGATAGCTCTTCCAAGCACCACACTGAGGAAGCAAAGTCCTCGGAGAAAATAATGATCGCGACTTGCGATTCCTTAATCGCCATCGCAAGCGAAGATGCTATCGCCTCTCCCTTCCTCAGTTCTTCACTGTCTACGTAAGGTAATATTCCTGTCAGCAGGTCTAGAGCTCTACAGAGATGTCCAACAAAGGTTTTGCGGACATCCACGCCCCTGAAACTTACGTAGACTTGCAAACTCGTCCTGGACTTGGAAGAAGAAGCCATTAGAATCAGGAAACAGAGGACTTTAACAATGAGAATGAGTTGACTACGATTTCGTACTTTGTTGGAGGTAGTTTGTTCAACGTTTGATCTTCGACCTGCGATTCCTTGATCACCTTCCATTAGAATCAGGAAACAGAGGAAGTTAATGATGGGAATGAGTTGACTACGATTTGGTACTTTGCTTGAGGTAGTTTATTCACCGTTTGATCTTCGACCTGCGATTCCTTGATCACCTTCCATTAGAATCAGGAAACAGAGGAGGTTAATAATGAGAACGAGTTGACAAAGACTTGGTACTTTGTTTGAGGTAGTTTGTTCACCGTTTGATCTTCGACGTGCCATTCCTTGATCACCTTCGTAAGCAAGGTTGGTATCCGCTCTTCCTTCCTCAGATCTCCAGTGTCGATGTAAGATATTCCTGTCAGCAGGTCTTCAGTGTCGGTGTAAGTGGATATTCCTGTCAGCAGGTCTAGAGCTGTGTAGAGATGCGGAAGTCTACTCATGACGACTCGCAAACTCGTTCTGGGCTTGGAAGGAGAAGCCATTAGAAGCGGGGAAGAGAGGAGGTTGCCTAGGGTTTGATCCTTTGTTTGAGGTAGCTTGTTCCCCATTTGATCTTTTTTGGGTGTATTGTTTATATCCAGAGGCGTGACTTTCTTTTTGTGGGATTTGGTTTTTCTTTTAAATAACATTATTGGGTATCGTTACGAAACTTTATTTTATGTGAATTTATTTTTAATGGAATCGTTAGTGAAGTATCTCATCTGGTTAAGATATTTCCTTGTGGCTTCCCGGAAATGACACCCGCAAAGTGATTGTGAGAACTGATTGCGCAAGCTACATTAGCAATCAATCACCCTTTAGTTATGAGAACTGAGCTACATTAGCAATCAATCACCCTTTAGTTATGAGAACTGATTGCGCAAGCTACATTAGCAATCAATCACCTTCCAGCCCACTTCCCTTCAATTTGGTCTTGACATCACCAAAGTGCAATAGAAAGAACAATTGGCATGGCACATTGGATGTGATCTTGGAACTAGAACAATATAGGCCGACATTGTGTTTGATTAGATTTGGCTTTTAGCTGAGAGCTATACTGTTCAAGGAGCTAAAAGCCAAATGATTTAATCAAACACAACGTCGGCCTATATTATTCTAGTTCCTGTGCCAGTTGTTCTTACTTTTTTCAAGGAGCTAGAAGCCAAACAATTTAATCAAACACAATATCGACCTATATTTTTCTAGTTCCAAGATCACATCCAAGGTGCCGTGCCAGTTGTTCTTACTTTTTTCGAGGAGCTAGAAGCCAAATGATTTAATCAAACACAATGTCAGCCTATATTGTTCTAGTTCCAAGATCACATCCAATGTGCCGTGCCAGTTGTTCTTACTTTTTTCGAGGACCTAAAAGCCAAACGATTTAATCAAACACAATGTTGACCTATATTGTTCTAGTTCCAATATCACATCCAATGTGCCGTGCCGGTTGTTCTTACTTTTTTCCCTAGACCCCCACCATCAACTTTAGCTTCACGCCCAAGTGAGGCCAACCCTTGCCGACCATGGCTTGTGGCCTGTGACTTGTGGCCTTTGGCCAGTGATCGGCAAGGTCTACTAGCAAAAAGAAAGGGTAAGAAAAGGGAAAAGAAAACAAATCCTAAAGATTATTTAAAAATTCAATAAATTAGTAAAATATTATAAAAAATCCTCATGTCAGTGTCGTCGTGCGACGTAGAATGGTTAGCGTTCACGTCAGTTGGATGAAATAAAATGATACTAATATGAAAATATTTAATACTAAATTGGTCCAATTAAATTATTTATAACTAAATTGATATTAATATAATATGTTTAGAATTTTATTGGTACCTTTTTTAAAAGAGAAAGTACTCTTTTTTTTTAAACTAAAAAAGAGAAAGTACTTTAAATTTTACTTCCATTTAATAGCGGGCGGAACGTCAAATCATATGTATAATCGATTGCAACCGGCTCAAATTCAGCGGCTGAAATTTTCTTATCTCCACATGACAACTGACAGTTTTGTGGTATGGTACAGCATTATGCCTTGAAAATCTCTCTCTCTCTCTCTCTCTCATATCCTTTTTCTTCTCTTTTGGGGGTACATCTCTTTTTTTCTTTTTATTTGTATTCTTCTCTATTGGACATATCCATTAATATTCTTTGGTTAGCTCCTTTCCTTGGTCTTATTTATAGATGACTTCAGCAAATTGAGTGACGTTGGCCAGTGTCTCATATTATATTCCCCCACGTCACAATAGGACAAAAGCTATTTGATTGAGAAAGTTGACAATACATTGACGCTCCACTCTAGGGGTGAGCATGGTCTGAGTTGGGCCAGCCCACCCCCCTAGGGCCTTGACTCGTATAATGTTGGTCCTCAATTCTTGGAACCGAGAACCAACCCTATTGAGTTTGGGATTGATGACCGAACTAACCTAATGGATTCGGTCCGATTTATAGAAAAAATCCGTTTAGTAACGCAATTTCAGTTTTCTATTTTTTGAACAAATTTTTAGTTCATAAATAGGTTTGGAATAGAAATATGAAATAAAATTCTTTTATTTTTCTATTTCTAAGATAAAAATAAGAAATAATAAAAAATTTATTATCGCTTGTCATCGCTACTAGCCACTGCTTACCCACCGCTACCCACCCGCTGCCACTTGCCCACCATCCAATGCCCGCTGGCCGCCCGTTGCTCATTGCTCACTGTTTGTTGCTGCCAACTATTCACACACCCAAAAAGGAGAAATTTTGTGTCATTATTAAATGCACATTTTTGCTTAGAAACTCGTCCATAAAAAGAAATAGAAAAATTAATTTCTAATCAGAAAATGAATTTTGGATGAATGGTTATCATTTATGCCTTATTCTCCTCCTGTTCAGATATACCCCATTTTCGTTATTGTTGCACTCCATTTTCAATTCGGACCGAGGAGAGAGCAATCCAATCTTTTTCCAGCCGGCACTAGGAAAAAGCATGCTCACTTACTTTTCCAATATAGAGATTCACTCTTATCGCGCAAAAAAGTTACTGAGTGTCATTACTTTGTTTGTTGACACTTATCATTTCAATATTATAAGATACTAGCGAGATGAGGAGTTCATAATTGATGGGTTGTTAAAAGTTGCTCAATGTCTTGAAAAATTACTAATAAAATGGATATGTTACTCATTGCTAATAAAAAGCATGTGCTTTTTCAGTATAAGAAGAAACTAATAAGGATAAGAAAAGTTGCTATAATTACTTTTGATATTTCGATACCAACAAAATTAGATGAAAACTTACTCATCAAGTAGAGAAGTTAGGTAATTGTTAGGAATAACGGATCCCCGAAAACCGGATTTGACACCGAATCGAATCCCTAAATCAATGCGGAAGACGAGGCCCGGGAAAATACGTATCACCGATCGTAAAACACACCATGGATTCGAGCGTACCTTGTTAGCCACAGATTAAGCACCGACACCGATAGAGGAAGAGAAACTGGCCCTGTTCGATCCGACGACGACAATTCGCTTGGAAGAAAGGAGAAAATTCGCCTTGTGCGTTACTGTTTCCTTTTCTTTTTGGAGAGAGAGAGCACACGGGAGAGAGGAAAGACGTACGTTGATTATGATTTCCAACAGGTACGTTTTCTCTCTCTCTCCTCCCTTTTATATGTCCCCCCATCCACGGGCCGTATTCCCGTGGGCCGAGCTTTTTGGGCCCAACTTGGGGGGACGGGCCTTAAGCCCAATACCAATAAAGCCTTCATCTCCCACTCGCACATGGTGGGCCGAACAGGATTCTTTTTACCTCTCTTCAACATTCATACTGGTGAATAATCCGTGCGACCAGCATACTTTAAGAGCTCGTTGCTATACATCTGTTAGGAATATATAGCAACTCATAATGGGCGTCACACTCCGAGTAGATTTAGTATGCAGTACCCTAGATCGATCGATCACATTTATATCTCCCTTGATCTCTTTTAAACAATGATATATATATTGTATTCACAATTATAATTATCACAAAGACAGTCATAATTGGTCGACCAGTGAATACAAAACCACAATGTGATTCTCCAAAATCGATCTTCCTCTTTCCTTCAAACTCTCAATTTCAGTCCAGCTTGCTTTTCTAGAAATGCCCCATTAGATCGAATCATCTCATGACCATTGGCAACACCCTAAGATAGCAAACACTAAATAGAAATCTTGAGAATAAGTAAGAGTCCTGAGGGGACTTAAAATTGAGGAATTCTTTTCCTCAAGAGTCTCACACTTCATAAAAGTTGAGATCAAACTTTTTGCCACTCTTATTGGTCGTCTCATGCATACGTAGTATGAAATACGTATTACGGTATTAACTCCTTTCCCATGGAGCGTATGTCTACACCTTTCAATACCGTACAGATGATAGTTCAGACATACCCAATGTCTAACTTGAGTTCACGTATCTACTCATTCACAAAATTCATCAGAACTCACATCTGGCATTATAGACAGATAAAGTAAAATATGTGGGGTATTTTACTTTCGGACATCGTAAGTATTATGTCCTCATCTTAACACTTAGTTAAGCCGACATACGTATTTTAAGCTTGAGCTCTCAATTATCACCTAGATAATAAGCTTAAAATCAGTCTCATCTCTATTTATCACACAGTAAACAGAGGCGATTACCCGTGTGAGTGGGCTAATCTTATATCTGTCCGACATACTTCTCAACTTAAAATAATGCACTGAACATTAAGATGCATAAAGATCATACAAAGATTCATAGGCATTAATCAATGAAAAACAAAATTTCATAAATGTGAACAACTCAAGGAAATTACAATTCAGTACATCAGACTCTACGTAATCCTAGAGATTTTACATGACCACAAAACACATCTCTAGATATTGGCTTTGCCATAGGATCTGCTACCATTCTATGCGTAGATATAACCTGTAAGTTCACATCCTTTCGTGCAACCATATCTTTTACAAAGTTATACTTGGTATCTATATGTTTGGTCTTGCCATGATATTTTGGATCTTTGGTGTACGCTATAGCTGCTTGGCTATCACAGTTAACCAATAATGGATTTGCAGCTTTCTCAATAACACCTAAATGATCCAAAAATCTCTTAAGCCAAACTCCTTCTTGTACCGCTGCTGATAATGCCACGAACTCAGCTTCCATCGTGGACAAGGCTATACACGTTTGCTTCTTACTGCTCCATGATATGGTGCCATTGTTCAGTAAGAAAGCAAATCCAGAGATAGATTTCCTTTCATCTAAATCTCCTCCCCAATCAGCAGTCTGAATAGCCTTCAAGTCGCAGATCATTTCCTTGGTAATTCAACTTGTAACCAGCAGTTCCCTTCAGATACCTCAGTATTCTCTTGACGGCCTTCCAATGTGCTAGACCTGGATTGGATTGGTATCTACTCACCATTCCAACTGCAAAACATATGTCGGGTCTTGTACACATCATAGCATACATCAAGCTCCCAACAGCACTATCATAAGGAACATGTTTCATTTGTTCCTTCTCTTATGGAGTCCCTAGACACAGTCTGTGGCTCAATCCTTCACCTTTTGCAATAGGAGTGTCTATGGGTTTACAGTCTTGCATACGAAATCGTTCAAGAACCTTATTTATATAGGTTTCTTGCGAAAGAGACAACGATCTCTTCGAACGATCTCTCGAAATCTTAACTCCAAGAATGTATGCAGCCTCACCCATATCCTTCATCTCAAAGTTAGAAGACAACCATCTCTTGACAGTATTAACCAACTCCTTATTGCTTCCGGCAATCAGTATATCATCAACATATAATGATATGATCACAAATTAATCCTTTGATCTCTTGATATATACACAATGATCCTCATCAATCATCATAAAATCATATGCCATTATGGCATTATGAAAACGTATATACCATTGTCTTGATGACTGCTTAAGACCATATATCGACCTCAAAAGTCGACATACTTTTTCTTCTTGGCCTTTCACTATGAAACCAGCAGGTTGTTCCATATATATTTCTTCCTCTAATTCTCCATTGAGGAAAGCAGTCTTTACATCCATCTGATGTAACTCAAGATCCAGACTAGCCACTATTGCCAGAATAATGCGAATCGAGGTAAATCTTACTACAGGAGAAAACGTATCTTCATAATCAATTCCTTCCTGTTGATTATACCCCTTTGCCACAAGGCGGGCCTTATGCCTTTCTATCGAGCCATCAGCCTTTCGCTTTATTTTGAGAACCCACTTGTTCCCAATAGCTCTGCGTCCTTTTGGAAGATCAACCCGGTTCCCAGAGACTTGGTTTGATTTCATTGACTCCATTTCCTCTTCCATTGCATGAATCCATTTTTCCTTACTAGGGCAATTCAGAGCATCATTGATATTTCTTGGCTCATCCTCATCTTGTGGAGCAACCATAAAAGTTTCCCCTTCAATGTCAAAACGTCGACGGGGAATACTTTGGCGACTTGTTCGCCGTATAGGAGATTGTACACTTTGCACATTATTCCCTATTATGCTCCCACTTGGATGAACTCCACTAATATCATTATCTTGATCCAATGTCTCAAATAGGGAGTGATCTTCCCTATTTCGCCCTTCTTAGGAAACTCATCCTCTAAGAATGTGACATCCCGTGATTCAAATTCAGTTATACTCCCACTTTCCTGCTCACCAATGAACACGTACCCTTTCGAGTGTTCCGAGTATCTTATGAAAATACTCTTCTTTCCTTTGGGACCCAATTTCCCAAACTTGTGAGAGGACTTATGTGTATAGGCAGCACAACCCCATGGCTTAAGAAAACTCAAGTCCGGTTTTCTACCTGTCCATAATTCATATGGAATGGAAGTAACTGATTTGGAAGGCACCCGGTTAAGTATATACGCAGTAGTTAACAATGCATCACTCCAAAAGGTGATAGGCAAGTTAGCATGCGCCATCATGGACCTAACCATTTCCAGTAGGGTTATGTTTCTTCTTTCCGCGACACCATTTTGTTGAGGAGTGTACGGAATAGACAACTGTCTTTCTATTCCTTTTTCATCACATAATTTTCTGAACTCACCAGATAAATATTCTTGACCTCGATCGGATCTCAATGCTTTTATTTTCTTGTCTAATTGATTCTCTACTAGGTTCATAAACCTTTTGAAACAACTTATTGCTTCAGACTTATGAGAAATCAAATAGACATATCCGAATCGAGTATAATCATCAATAAAAGTGATGAAATAAACAGCCCCATGCCTTCCTCTCACATTCATTGGACCACAGACATCAGAATGGATTAAATGCAGAGGAAATTCAGCTCTTTTCCTTTTCCAAATGGTTTCCTTGTCGTTTTCCCTTCTAGGCAATACTTACATATGGACAAATCGACTTTTTCAATATTGCCCAACAAGCCCTCTTTGGCTAGTCTATTCATACGCTGTTGGCCAATGTGACCAAGTCTAGCATGCCACACATTCACATCATTATCATATTTATTAGGAGACGTGAGAAGGGAATAACAAACATTAGCATTAACATAATCAATATCTAATACAATAAAACCATCCAGAAAATAACCATAACCATAGTAATTTGTATCCAAAAACAAATTCACACCTCTACTATAGAAGTTCATATTAAAACCTAATTTAACCAACACTAACACAGACACTAAATTCCGACGAATCTCTAGAGCATACAACACATCATGTAGGAACAAAGTGCGTCCACCACGCATATTCAGTTGGCATGTGCCAATTCCTTTCACTTCAGCCCTGGAGTTGTTTCCCACATAGATCCACTTAGTTCCAGTTGGTACTCGTCGGAATTCCACGAAGGATCCTCTATCCTTCGCTACATGGTCCGTCGTTCCTAAATCCACAGTCCACAAAGGATTAGACTCAGTTAAGAACACAGAACTCGACACATAAGCAAAGTTCTGAAAATTACAAGGGGTGCATACCTTCTTTGGCTCACGACAGTCGCGAGCATAGTGACCATTTTTGTCACAGTTGTAGCATTTCACCCTTGCAAGCTTTTTCATGCGAGGACGCTTCCCTCTTCCATGTTGGTTAAATTTGGGTTTCTTCCCTGAAGGACCTGCTTCTTCCTTGCCTTTCCCTTTATCAAACCAGTTAGGGCGCTTGCGCTTGGAGCTCGAGCTCCATTTGAGCTAGAACTAGCATGATACGCTTCAGCATCCGACTTAGCCGCCAACAGCGATCCTCTTCCAGCTCAAGATGACGCATTGCATCCTCAAAGGTTTTGATATTTTCATTATGAGTCGGTGCACCTTCATATGCTCCCAACTCGAGGCAAGGAACGAATCACTGCTTGCACTTGCTGCTCATCTGTGAGGACATGGCCAGCATCTTTCAGCTCACTTATCATGTTTGACATCTTTCTAAGATGTTGCTTCATGGTCTGACCATGAGGCTTCTTATAAGAGTCAAACCCGATAGTGAGCTGCCTCATCCTAGTCACCGAAGTATGACCAAATCTAGCTGCCAATGCCTCCCACATTTCCTTGGCATTGTCAAAACGCCGAAACTCTCGCATGACGTCATTTTCCATGCTGCTTAGCAACGTGATGCGAGCTAGAGAGTTCATTCTTTTCCACGCAGAAAAAGCTTCTTTGTCTCTTTTGTGCTGTGCAGTGGTTCCCTCTTCAGGTTCTACCATGGTCATGACAAGAGCCTCAAGTGCTTCTTGCTCTTCTAGCACATACTGGATTTTCATTTGCCAAATTTCATAGTTGTCTCCATTGAGCTTTTCACCTTTGTTCAGCTCGGCAACTATGCTCTTTGTGGGCTGAAGCCATTAATCTGGAACAAATCAGACAAATATGCACGAATTATTAATGCCTATCATTTATGCATCCCTATTTACATAGACCCATCATATTAATGAATAGTTTCAAGTAAGGCTTCAGAATCAAAAGGTCACTATGTTTCCAATCATCCTCCAAAATCCTAACTTAAAATTATTCATTAATATGATTGTCATATGCAAAATCAATTCTATGAAGCTACAAAAACTTCTAAAACTACCCACGACTAATTACCCACAACCAAAGAACAACGAAAGCAACAGATAATTGACATACAATATAATAATGCTTTCATATAATACAACCAATATATATGTTGTTACATCAACAACAATTAGGTAGTAAACAAAACATAAGATGTCCACAAAACACACTTAATTAAGTTCAGCCAATACAACTAACACCAAGTCAGCACACGAACTGGGAAAGATCCTCTTTTGTTCAATTTCTTGATCTTTTCACTTGAAACAATACAGTAATATTCATTTACAAAATCCATCACAATTTTCTTATAGGAAGCAGCTCCGTGACATCCCATATGCGATTCAACACATCTTGCCATTCGGGTGGAATAGTGTTTATGAAAAATCGCACCATCTCGATCGTGACATAGGACGACCGTTCCACATGACCTGTTGAATTTTCCCGTTGACTTCAGGACGTGATCAATTAAGTCACCTCTCTCCCATCGATGATCGCCGCTTCAGCTATCAACTTACAGATCTATCCTTTTGTTCACGGTAATCGCGCGAATAGGTGTGCGCAACCTCGGGGAGGCATAGTTCCACGCAACAAATGCAGAACAAATAAGGGATCACATTATAATCCACATAGACTTAATTAAAAAAGAAACACATTCTTTTCCCTTTTTTTTTTTTTTTGGTAAACGGTCAACGGTCGCCGGTCAACAGTCAACGGTCGCGGTCAACGGTGGTCAACGGTTGTCGGACGTCGGACGTCGAACCGGTCGGGCTGGTCGGACCGCTCGCGCGGACCGACCGCACGTGCCGCGCGCGTGCGGGGATGACGTCACGTAGACGTCATCCGGCACGTGCCGGGAGCGTGCCTGCGTCCACGAGTCGGGTCGGGTCGCCGGCCAGTGACCGCCCGGCGAAACGTCGTCGGCGATGACGTCATCGGTGACGTCATCCGAGCGGTTACCGACCGTTGGATGATGTCACGGTGACGTCATCACGTGACGTCACCACGCGTCGGTCCGCGGACCGGCGCGTGCCGGTTCGCCCGCCGGCGGCTTGCACACGCCGGTTCGCCGACCAGCGCGTGTGCCGCACGCGCTGGCCAATGCCAGCGCTTCGGGCGCGTCGTGCCCATGCGCAGCGCCTTCCGGCCGCGCGTGTGGGCGCGTGCGGCGTCGCCCGGCGGCGGTCGACGTATCGCCGGACTCGTCTCGACGTCGCCTTTCCTCCTATGCCATCACAATTTGATTTCGACTTACGAAAACTCGGAAAAATGGCCGAACAACGCTCGGGTGTCAGGATTTTTGCCCCGATCCGTACGGCCGAATTGCTTTTGCGAAAAATCAATCAAAAATCGTCAAATTGATCGGGAAAAAAACGTGAACTGGGCTCTGATACCAATGTTAGGAATAACGGATCCCCGAAAACCGGATTCGACACCGAATCGAATCCCTAAATCAATGCGGAAGACGAGGCCGGGAAAACACGTATCACCGATCGTAAAGACACCACGGATTCGAGCGTGCCTGTTATTGCCACAGATTAAGCACCGACGCCGATAGAGGAAGAGAAAACGCCCCTGTTCGATCCGTCGACGACAATTCGCTTGGAAGAAAGGAGAAAATTCGCCTTGTGCGTTACTGTTTCCTTTTCTTTTTGGAGAGAGAGAGCACACGGGAGAGGAGAAGACGTACGTTGATTATGATTTCCAACAGGTACGTTTTCTCTCTCTCTCCTCCCTTTTATATGTCCCCCCATCCACGGGCCGTATTCCCGTGGGCCGAGCTTTTTGGGCCCAACTTGGGCGAACGGGCCTTAAGCCCAATACCAATAAAGCCTTCAGTAACAAAAATAGTAGATAATTATGCACTTCAAGCTTTCATGATGACGATTATACAACCTTATATTTATCATTTCACCTTAATGACAATTCGATGTAAAGAAAAAAAAAAATCCATCATTCAATGTGATTATGTCATGCATGCTTCTTGAATCAACCATTGGGTTGATCAAGCCTTGATTTGCTTCGAGTTTCACTCGAATTTGGTTTCTCAAATCCGGCCATTGCTTCACTACTTCCACAAACCGAACTTAGTTCACATCAAATTTTGAATGGATTGGGTCGAATGTCCAACCACGTGACTCACTCTTTTGACGACCTCGATGCCAATAATTATGTATGCCTCTTGAACCAACCATTGGGCCGCTTGGGCCTTGATTTGCTTCGAGTTTCACTCGGATTTGGGCTCTCAAAATCGGGTCGTTGATTCACTTATTCAACGGATTGAATTCATTCGCGTCCAGTTATAGACTGACCGGGTCAAATGTCTAACGATGCCGAGTCAATGTTCTTAACGACTTCGATGCTGACACAGCGTTCAGCAACGTCAAACTCTTGCTGGGAGCAGCGTCAATACTGCAAAGGCAGCAGTAGCCCGGAAAAGCAGTGCAGTTGCACTGTTGTCCGCAGACCTTTTACCTCTTTTATTTATTTATTTATATTTCCTGCCTCTCTTTCTTTAAACGAAAATGCATTCGGTTCTTTATACGTACACTGTCTGTATTTCTCGTACATAGCATTTACGGAAAAAATAAATATAAATAAAATGTATACACTTACGAGATTCACTTCTCTTGTGCGCATTTTCTTTTTTCATATTAAATACTCACTTTCATGCACTCCTCATGGATGTGGGCAATTATTTTATTCCTTGTGTAACTATCATAATGAGTCTATAATCTAAATTGGATAACGGAATAACCACTTGATGTTCTTTTTCTTATTAGTTTAATGACAAATTTATCTCAAATTAATTTTTTAAAACCAAAAAAGCCAAACTAGCATATCTTTGATCAATTTAATGGAAACTAACGAAGAACAAATTTAACACAAATGTATCAATTTAGGATTTTTCGTGACATTAATCATTTCTTATTTTACCACGATACGAATTCTTTTCAAGAAAGCAAACGCCAAATGAACATTTTTGGTATCTTTATAGTAACTTGAAAAAAATGTTTATTCGAAAATTTAGAGAGGCGGTAGAAGAGGAAGTTGGTTGTTTGCACTATATGCATGATTAAGAAATTTCAATGCCATTACCCACTTCGCCATCAAAGGTCGCACGACCTTTGCAAACTTCACCAAGTAGAGCTTGGGCTCTTCGTCACCTAAACTACCATGAAACCCTCTCTCTTATGCTTAGGGCCTGTTTGGCAAATTTTGTTTCTGTTCCCCGGACCAAAATTTCTGTTCTTTTGTTTCAGGGAATAAAAAAAGAACAAAAACACGTTTGGTAAAACTTTTGTTCTCGAAAACAAAAAAATTATTATTTTTGTTCCTAGGAACAAATTTGGAACAAAAATAAGAAGCAGAAAAAAATTGTTTCTTGTTCCCGAGAACAATTCCGAGAAACAATTTTTCTCTCTCATCTTTTCTTCTTCTTCTTCCTCGTCGAAGTGTAACGCAATAGACTTGAGAATTCGACCAAGAATTGGCTTCTCGAACATGCTCATCTTTAAAGGCCATTACGACACAGTTAAAAATTGATTAGGGATCAGATATAGGTCAGTCCGACTAAGATGTGTGGCTAATCATGGGTGACACCACTAAAGTAGAGAATTCTTGCCGGTCGGCATTAGACCGATTTTTCTATCATTTTGGTACCATGTGTCCGTATTTGAATCCTCGAAATTTTCACGACAACCGAAAGTTGTCAATGTGTTGAGTGGGTTCATTATGGCTCGAAGAAAATCGACCATGGGTCATTTGCACTAAAAATTTCTGAAAATTTGCCTACCCTAGCCTGCAGTCACGCTAAAAACGTGCTTGAAATGAAATTAACTACGAATTTGAATCCGATTTCAAAATTGAAAGTTACGTCATGTCACAAATCATTTTAAGAACGTTGACTCAGTCTCAGAAGATTTTTCTGCAAACCGAGACTTTTTGGGAAAAAGTCTTCGTAGGGACGTTTTTGTCCAGAAAATGTCAGAGATCGTTTTTTATCGCAAAATTGAGAAACAAGTGGGATCAATTGGTGAGGAAAAATATCAATTGGATTGATGAGGTATCGGTTGATTTTATAGAGGTCGATTGGTGTTGAATTAAGAAAGAAATAAAGTCCAATTGGAGGGAAAATGCTTGAAATTCGTATGCCCCCCATCACCATGGCTTTCGGACCATTTCAAGGGTTGTAAATGGAGCCTTGGTGGCTGAATTGTGGCCATGGAAGACAGCCAAGCTTGGTAGACAAGTTGGACTTGGTCTTAGGGGACAAATGAGGGGAAAATGTGACCAAGTGGACCCCTTGGTCCCCTCATCCTCTCCCTTTCCCCTCAGCACCATCGATCACCTTCATCTCCTCTCCTTCTTGCTTCTTTGAAGTTCACAAGTCCAGAGAAGAAGCCAGAGCAGCTGTCGCCACCTCACATCACCATTCGCACGGCCGCATGCCGTCCACACCTCACGCGCACACAATCGTTGCTCCACACCCATCCACGCGACCTCGACGCCCATCGACCTATCTTGACATCCCAGCTGCTATTTCAGGACTTGTGGAGCTCAGCCGAAGTCATCTCGTCCCCGTTCAGCCGCCGTGAAGCACCACCAGTGGCTGCCGAGTACCCATGCTGCCTCCGCTGGTCTTGCCTCGTCAACTAGCCCTTGTTTCTCTCTTTTGTAACCAGGAATAGAGAGCAAAACAATGGGTATTCCAGTAGCTTGTTGGACCATTTTGAGGTTGTTTCGGGCCCCGAAGGTTAGGCTCACTTTGGATAAAGTTGAGCCTCGTTGCGTCCCCGTCGATTTGAATTGACCGAATCGCCGAACAAGTGAGTTTAACTCACTAATCCTCGCTAGTAGGTTAATCACACTTAAGGGTTGATTAGATTAAGTTAAATATGATTAGGTGGTTCGTTAGATTAGATTAGTGAAATTTAATTAATTACTGATGCATATTAGTCGGTTAGTTAGTGCAATTAGCGAGTAAATAGACACTAGTATTTATTTAACGAGTCTCGGAAATTTTTCAAGTCCATTTCGGCGTCCAATTAGGCATTACGGGCCTAAGTTGGATTTATTGGCATTTATTTAATATTTTTTGTAATCATTTAATTATTTATTTATTTCCGAAAATTAGACTAGGATAGTTGGTGACCGGAATTTTATGCCGATTGATGTAGTGTGGTTCGTTTATTTATTTGAGCTCTAATTTGTGCTGAATCAATTTAATTGTGATTTTAGGATTTTACTCCTAAATTAAATTAATTTCGGTAATTGATTGGAAAATAACCGAGCGTCGGTTACAACGCCCAAAGTGTTTTGGTGGACTATATAAATTGGTAGGAATTGTGGAAGTGAAATTATGGCATTTTGGCTAAGGCCAACCGTGTACCCATACACGAGTATTTTCATCGGGTATGATAAAAATAATGAATTGGTTGTATGGTAAAAGTGGTATACTATATTGGCCTGGGAGCTCTAATTTATCAGCTTTTGGCGAGCATATAAATAGTATACCATAGTATCAGCTTTGGGCAAGCAATTTATTATCAGTTTTGGATGAGCATATATAGTATACTATATTGGCCTGAGGGCCCTAAACTATCAGCTTTGGGCGAGCATATATAGATTAAGTTAAAAGTTTTAAGAATGGAGAGTTAGTACGTCTGCTTCTTTAATTAGAGAAAGGAAAAATAAAATTGGGGCTTCATATCAACCTCTTCCTCGAAATCAAAATTCCGACACAAACCATTTGGAGCCTCGTGGTGAAGATGGTTTGACGAGTTGAGGTCGACGTTGGTGATGATGCGAATCTTGGGGTTGTGGAAGGTGCGCCATCTAATATGTGCCTATGTAGGTGAAGACATTGAATCCAGCCAAATTAGGGTAAGGTTGCTCGAGTTGGAGAATTCTACCTCTTGCTTAGGCACTTTGGATTCCAAGGATTCTTGAAGGAGAAAAAGGATCGGTGGTTGACAAGCTCGCTTGTGCCACGTCTTTGTTGTGAAGGAGCTGTTCTGTCACGGAGAATGCAACTTTTGGAAGGCCTTAATACTCTTGTGACCAAGGAGAAGACCTTGAATATCAACAAATGCGACTGGTTCAAAACGGCCAAATAATGTGTGGACGTCACACTGAGATCTTGAATTGCAAATCATAAATGATTCTAGAGTCATTGAAGGAATGATGTAAATCTTCCTTTCGGTTTTCACTAAGATGAGAGTAATGTTTTACAACTTTAACAGCTGAATAGCTAAAATATTGAAATTTCCAATTTTACTAGTGACGATGCGTATGAAATTACTTGTGTTTTGCAATGAAAAATCCTTTTTAAAATGACAATGAAGATCTTCACTACCCATATTTTGCGATACCAATTGATGTTCTTAGAATAAAAAAATTATCGAAATTGTTAGGAAATAAAATTCATGTCTACCTCTAAACAAGCTTGGCTTGTTGTTGTGGATAGAGCCTCACAGCAATGACCACAAATATAGCCATAAAAGGCAAAAGATGGAATTGAGGCATATGCGAACGGCACGCTTATAGATATGAAGCCATTCGAGAGTGCGGATGCAAAGACCGAA
Source organism: Eucalyptus viminalis (assembly GCA_014182385.1). Classification (NCBI taxonomy): domain Eukaryota; kingdom Viridiplantae; phylum Streptophyta; class Magnoliopsida; order Myrtales; family Myrtaceae; genus Eucalyptus; species Eucalyptus viminalis. The sequence goes on from CM024533.1 coordinate 22,807,587, forward strand.
GCTCGGCTCGCTCCAATATCGAGGTGTTCTATGTTGCGTTTTAAGGTGAGTACAAATTGCAACGGAAGCCCACCAATTCAGAATCCTCGATCATTTCTGACAATTCCTCCGGCCCCTGAAGAGCTCTGTCTGAGCCAGAGTAACACCGCCCAATGGGAAATATTACTCTTCAAGGGACATGCGGATGATGATACCAGACTTCCGAGGAAGCAAATTTTCTTGATCCACTCGTGTAGAAGATGCTTAATGAATTATGCTTGAAGAGAAGGGGAAGTTCTGATTTCATCCCCGGAAACTTCTTGCTTTAGGACAGTCCCTTAATGCATGCTCAATAGGCTTCTGTCCTTGCTGTCGCTTGTTGCAAGGGGTGTCTGATACTAAAGTCCTCTGTAACAGAGGAATCCCCTATTTGAGGCATTTCCAGATGAAATGTTTTGTTTTCGTTGTCGTCTCCATTTTTCTAGATCAACGACCAAATCGGCCTAGCAGACTTGTCTAGATGATCTTGGCATGCGATTCCATCTGCAGATTCAAATCTCCATCCGTCATATCATTCCAACAAAAAGGTTGACTAAGTTTCCCAGTATAGAGTTCGGCATTAAACCGACGGTGGTGGGAACCTCTTCCGGTAAAACAAAAGGGAAATCTGGAAGATCATAAGCATTTTAATAGTAACTCGCTTCTTTCTTCCCTTCTTCCAGAGGCAAAGGACCGTGGACGATATCTTGCAACGATCATTCCAAACCAGTCCAGTTATGTTTCTAAAACAGCACTGTCACTGTTCCGAAGATGTTGTCTGATGCATTCCTTAAAATTCTTTCTCCAAAAGTCAGTTCTATAAGATCTCAGTGACAGATCCCTCACTTAAGTACTTGGTGGATCCTACCTTTCTTTGCAGACCCGCCACATAAATTTGGCAAGAACTTCTTTGCGGGTTCGACTCTAGCAAGGCCTAAGCAACAAAGTCCTTGTTTAACTAATCTAACCGATCAAACACCATAACGGGGAACTACGTATCAGCCACCACCATCTCCGGGCAAGAAATCCTACTTGTGCACAACCATCCGATGAAAGCAAAGCTTATCAATGCCCAGAGAGCACTGCTCGGCCACTGTAATAGACCTTTCCAGCGACGGAGTGCATTTTTCTGTTTCTCATATGCCTTAACCGGGAACTACTGTATTTGCGTGATGTAATTAACTATGGCCTCATTAAAGGGACTTGATAAGAGCTAATTTTCCAAGCTTAAGAAAGCAAACCCGATCTCCATCCTAACATCTTTTTTAATTTCAAACTTGAAAGAACTTATTTGATTGTTGTTATAACCCAGAGGAAACGTGAGATAGCAACTCTTGAAAGAACTTATTTGATTGAGAATTCGTACTGATGCGTCCTAATTGTTTTGCAATTTGAATCAACTGGTGTCAGTATGGAAAGGGAAATTTTTTATTTTGTTATAAACAATTGAATTATGACAAAAAATGTGTAGTCGTCTCTCATGACAATACATGAGATCACATGCATCTATCGTGTCGCGTGACATTCGAATTTTCTCCATACCATTCGTGATTTCCATCCTCATGTCATGCACCCTGCTAGCGTGCGGTGTCTAGAGATCTAAAGACTAAAATAGAGAAGGACTACCGTCATCCTTACACTCACAAAACTGACATCCCATGATCCTATTAAAGTAATTTTGAAAAGGATCAGCATCAAAGGGCCTTTCTCTCAAGGCTTTAAAGCACATCACCAAGTTTCTTCCTTTCCCACCTCCCTCGTCAACACCCTAGCCTCCCCCTTCCGGAGATCTGTCACGCTTGGGGATTTTTTTATATGACTAGCAAGTCAAGATCAATTGTGGGCATTAGATCTACATGAGAATTAATGTAAGAGCGGGCTAATGTACTCTAAGTAGAGGAAATCTCCATCTTTTCGAAAAGGAGCTGGCTGTCTATGATAGGCAACACATGTAACTCTATCCTCAAAATTGATGAACGAACGATATAAATAACTCCCTTGTAGCACTCTTACATCGAGTGCCAAAGTGAGTCAAATCTTGATTTACAGCACTCTTCTTGCATAGAAATGAAGATTAAGTACCTAAGCCTTTGAAACAGCAGCTCAGTGAAATCTCTCTTCAAGTTTGCTGATAATTCCTCAGCAAAAGTAACTGACTTTGCTATCTTTCTCCCACATTGTGCAAAGCCATGAAAATATAGATTAGTCAACCACATGGGAAAAAAGGCATAATTTAGCGAAGCCAATAACATTGTCATCATAAATGATTCTTGCATCCATCATAAAAGTAAAGTTTCTCCCTGAAACTCATTGATACTCATCCATAATGAGATACCTAAGACAGACAAGGAAGATCTTCCAACATTCGACATTTGAGCCACCTTTCATCGATGTGAACAGAATGAACAGTTTGTTTATAGTGGTCTTCTATAGCAGTTGAAGCCCCAGCACTATGTAAAAAGATGATATGGCTCAGAAGTACAAGTCTAGATATAAGGTAACCAACAATTACCAAGTACAATCAGTCTGGAGTAAAAGGCAGACAAACATGGGCGAGAAATTGACAGAGATCAAGAACCACCAGAAAGCAGGCCAATGTCAGATGAGTGAAGGATATTGCTTGGCCTGCATTCGCACTCTCTTCTTGTACTCGGTGACATCCTGTGAGAGATCGAATACAATGTTGACTAGAGTTACACGGGCATAACTAGAAATCAACTACTTCAGAGCATTTTTCCTCAGAAGGAACAAGAAAATACAGCAGTAAGAGTAATGGTTATCCTTGGAGCATCGTCAGTCATATGTAGTAGAACAAAACATAATCCCATTTATTTCTTGCATTAAGCTTTATCAGGAAGAGGGGACTAAAGGACTGCTATATGCTCTAGCAAATGCATATATGGCCACTTCAAATAAATTTTCTTGTACTATGTAATATCTGAGGTGATTCAGACAAAGCCTTTTGCAATCTTAGAAGGGTGACGTGACTGACTGTTGAGGCTCTTCAAGGATCTGGCAGTTATTTACAGATCGGTGGAAATTAAATGCATCACTGAAGGAGAATACCTGGATGAAGAGGTGATAACCTTCAGTCTGCGCAGGATCTGCAGGATTTGGCTGGTCTAGTAAGTCCTGAATGCCAACAAGAATTTGTTTTACCGTGATAGCTGGTCTCCAACCCTGCACATAAGCTAAATTCTTAAATAAACTCAATGGAAAGACACGACATGGTATATGGACATTTACATGAACTATGTTTTAATCAAAAGAAGCAAAATGACTCACGCTATCTTCATTGAGGATTGATAGGCAAACAGTTCCAGAAGGGTACACATTCGGATGGAAGAACCCTTGAGGAAATTTACACTTAGGAGGTTTGCTTGGGTAGTCTTCACTGAAATGAAGTGTAAGGGGATAGAAGCCGCCCTCCCAATCAGTCTGCAAAACAACAGATAGAAATTCTTCATATCAGCTACAAGATAAAATTCCCAGAAATAACTTCTCACTGTCTGTCACATTAAGTTTACAGTATAACATCTACTACAAACCACAACGAATAAAGCTAACAATCCTCCTTTACCATAAAGAGAAATATTTTCCACAGTATAAAACAACCTCAACAGTGACCTAAAGAAAAAGTACGAGCATATGACCTATGCTGGCAACCTAAGCTAAATCTGCAAATAAGTCACAACAAAGAGCAGATAATTACTTATTTAAGCAACAACTTGATTTGATAGCTCAAGCAAAGTGTTATAAAGCCTAAAAAATTCTTGCAGAAGAGGTCAGTGATCAAGTGGATGACCCTAGACACCCTATTTTATAGAATAGTATACTTTTCTTTATGAACAAAGATACATAAAAGAATGAGTATACTGTCCAATCCCATCCTTTAAGTCATGTTACTTGTAGTTGAAATTTTTACTGTTTAATTGTGTTTTCTGCTATCGAGAGTGCAATAGCCTTGCAAATTTGTAGCAATCTAGATGTGCTAGGAAGAAATGCAATTTGAAATATGTTCAAACTTTTCTTAAGGTGTGCTTGTTTCACTAAAAACTTTATGATAAAGGTTTCAAGGAAAATTGTTAATTTGTATGTTTTTCGTGGTTTATGGAAAGTGATTTCCTTGCTGCCACAACGGAAAATTGGTTTCCCCCAATTTAAGCTTCTTGTTTTCAGTCCATGTTTTCTGTTAATCGATTATTTTTTCGTCATCCAAACACTGGAAAATCAGAAACAATTTCTTGGAAAAAGTTCTTCACAAAAAAGGAAAAAGAAAAGGACTTTTAATTACAGCATGGATGGTCACAACCACATCTTTCAACAATCTGTCGTTAAAATGAGGAATGAATTTATCATGTCTTGAAAACCATGCTTTAGTGACAGTTCAAGATTGGTAAGAGTACATAAGAATTTCTGCATGTCTGTGGAATGGAAAAGATAGTGGTAATTGAGCAGGTGGAATTTCATAAAAAAATTTAAGAACAAACATCTAACTCACTGCCATAGGTTTAGAATATCATTAACTTAATCCACATAACATACAAAATAAAATATTTTAATGTTTATAACTTTTGTTACAAGTTAAATATCCCTTCCTAGCTAAGTCATCATGGATTCATAGAAAAAAATGCTGACTTAAACGGGTGCTTGGGAAAAATGGGTGATATTGGCAATCAAAAAGCAAAACTCCGAAATATTCACACTATGGGAAAAAACAAAAAGATACTAATCAGCCGAACTTGAAAGGCAGATCGAACAATTTACAGTTCTGCTCGCTCTGAATTCCGCATCAAGATGGGAACACCACACTTCTTCCCTTTCCCCCCTTTCCATGAATCTCCTTGAACATATCATTTTCCCTCTCATCACCCCACAGGCGCTACTCTCTAACTAGAGGCAGTGCCTCACGCAAACAAATCAGTCATGCAAATCCATCCTATCGAACAGCAGCGCCCCACGAATTGCATCCCTAAGGCTACAGGTCCAACTGCACCTCACCACAAGAAAGTCCAATCATAGGCATATGCATCAAGACTCCAATTCCATCGAAAAACACCCCCCCAACTCTCACACAACACGAGATACAACAGCAAACGATCTCAACCAAAACCCCGCAAGCCGGAGCCCGCGAAAGCGATCACAGAACGAACTAATCACGCCGGTCATCATATTCACACCGACCAAGCCAACAAAAAAACAACCAAAACGAACCCGGAATCGGGCTCCAATCGGCACCTCCTTCCACTTCAATTCAAGAATCAAAAGGGCGAGAGAGACGGCACTTACCCCGGCCTTCCCAGGTATTATGCAATGCCAGATCATCAGATTCACCGTGCCGTCGGGCAAAGTCTCCGGCTTCGCGACGAAACCCTAGAATCCAAACAAAAACAAACCCACCATCAAAAACCCATCGATTAAACTTCCCGAACGCGTAAAAAAAACATCAGAATCGCCGAACGAGAGAACAGCAGGAAGGGCAGGGCGAGGAAAATCGAAGAATCGGGAAACGGAAAAGGCAAAAAAAAAAAACGAAAGCGCGTACGGACATGGGGGTGGTTCTTGCGCCACGCCTTCCGCTCTTCGGTGAGACGCCCTCTCGCAATGCCAGACATCTTCCCCCTCTCTCTCTCTCTCCTATCTTCTCTCTCCTCTTCTTCTTCTTCTTCTTCTTCCTCTCTCTCTTCTCGCTCTCTCTCTGGGCTCTGCACTTCGTGTTTGTCTGCTCCCTTGTTTTTTTCTTCTTCTTTTACAGCAGCTGAAATGTGCCCTCGGGGCAGAGTGGGTGCGGTTTTTCTTCCTTGCGAAGGGAGGCGGGGGAAGATCGTACGGTCCAGATTTGATCGGGTACGGGAGCGACCACGGGGAAGGGGGCCGGGGTGGGAAGGGAATCGCTGACCGCAAGAAGTCAATGGGTGGCGCATTTCTTTTTCCTTTTTCTTTTTTAAAAATTATTCTCGACGATGCTCGCGTGGGGAAAACGCTACCGCGTTGATCTCTCTCCCCGGGGCAATTCACGAGGAATAGGATGGCGGACGTGGAATGAAATGGAAAGTTAGCTAAGGTTGTCCCTTTACTTTTATTTATTTATTTTTCGTATTTTTTTGAATTTTAGTTTTTTTTTTTTTTGGGCCATCGGGGAATTAGATTCCGTAACTGTTGACAAAAAGGAAAAGGGAAAAAAAGGAAGAAGAAAGTGCATCATGCATGTCCAAATCCATAGAGGAAAGAGTTTCTGCGTCATTGCCTATACAATTTAGCAAAAAGTGAAGGTGGGTTTAGAACTAGAAGGCCAGTGCTTGATATAGACGGTTATTGGATCTGGCTGAGTATTGGACATGGGGAGAAGGAGAAAGGAGATCGAATGAAGACGCCGATTGAAGACAAAAATGGATGATTAAGCAATTAGTGGCCACCGACCAAAAAAAAAAGAGAAAAGAAAAAGTAATTAGTGGCCTTGGGGGTTGTAATCGTCCATGGATAAAATCGGGGTATAAATAGGAGGCGTGTAATCTCGAAAATATAGTTCTAATTGTACTTAGCATTATTTTTGCTGTGGATGATTATAATTAAGAGTTATATATATGGTGGCATGTAATTACCTAGAGATTCATCCCCAATGTACTTTTATCGATTTATTAACATTAATGTCTTTTCGGTTTTCATCGTTTATAGTCGTTTAACTTAAAATTTATCGATCTTCTTTTTATTTACACCAATTGAATTCTTGTTCAATATTGCCACTTTCATAAAAAAACCAAATATCTAACTTTTTGGTGAAAGATTTTTCACTACATGGGTCGACACCCACTTTGGTTGAAACAGCTTAACACTATGTAGAGACTTCATTGGGTCTTCAATGTGTTGAACAAGTGATTTGATTGATGTTCGATAAAGCTCCGCAATTTTGAATCGGATTCCAACTCAGCGCTATCAATTTCTTCCTCTATAGCATAAGCTTCAACCTCGGTATCTTGAACAACTCCATCTATTAGTGGCCTAGTTTCATCTTTGGCCACAATCCCAGTTGCAGCAGCATTTCCCTTTTTGTGGAAAGCACCATCGCAATTGACTTTAACGCTTCCATATTGAGCCTTCTTCAGTTCTTTTCCCCGCAATAACAGCGTAACCTTCCCTCCAATAATTGACTCCCTTTGCTTAATATATTCCTCCAAAACACAAGTCTTCCTAGACTCTCAGTAGGCCTTGCTTCCCTCTTTTCATGGACGGCTTCATTCTTATCTTTCCACATATACCAGCATTTAAAAGCTACTTTTGTACACATTCTTTACTAAGACTAGTCGCTTGCTTTAGGATCTGCACTAGGCATCTACCAAAGGTAGTCACATTCTGCTTGTCAATATACAAACCCATTATTCCAAACCACTAGCCACAGCTTTGATTAAATTCTCCCTTCCAACTAAAGATAAATGACAATTTTTTCCACCCTTGTAACTTCTTGGCCACCCTATCTTCACCATCTTTAGAGACTCCTTGGATCTCCCCCATACTGTTGGCGAACCAAGGTATTCCCTTGGGTTCAAAGTTTCTGTAACCCAAAACCATTACAATCTCTTCCTCTTCCTTTTTTTTTTTTTTGTCTCCACATTAGAACTAAAGAAAATGCTCCACTTTCACAGATTCTTCTTTGACCTGAAGCTTCAATGTAATTCCTCCCAATCCTGCTTTACTCTCTTGCAATTGTCATTGGTAGCTTCCGTAAAGAGAATATAATCGTCGACAAAAGATGAAGTGGAAATAAATAGGCCATTGTCTTCTAATTTTTATGCCTCAAATCTTGTTATTCTCCACTACTCCCCTCAGGTTGACAAATAGCACATAAGCAACAAATAAGAAAAAGTATAAAGAGGGGGAATCCCTTAGTCGTGTGCCTCTAGAGACGAGCTACAAGAGACAATTTTAGCACGAAATATAACCCGCCTAATGCACTTCCTATCAAACCCCTTTTTATCCATAACCTTCTTCGGAAAATCTCACTCAACTTTGTGATTAGGAGCGATGGATATCTGAAATACCAAAACTTGATACAGGGGACACTTGAGTGTTAAAATCGAAGTAAAATGAATCAAGTAAGTGCTAACGGCGAGAAAATCCGACTAAAATGCTGATGTAATAATTTTCTGATGAGACAAGTGCAAAATGACATTGTTTTGCAAGCTGACGTGGTTAGACAAGTACAAAAATAACGTTGTTTTGCTGACATTGCTAGATAATTAATATAAATATAAATTTAATTTAATTTAAAACTAAATTTATTCATTAAAAAAAAAAAGAGGAAGAAAATGAAGATTGGAGGCGGCTGAGGGCCGATGACAACGGGAAGACAGACGTTGATGGTTGAGCACTCGCCTTGTGCCTTCTCCTTTTTTTAAAATATGAAATAAATATAAATATTTTAATTTAATTAATATTTATGTTAAAATTCAAAAAAACACAAAACGATATCGTTTTGGTTGTTCCTTGCTGACTCAACTCTCTAACGTGCCACGTAGTTGCATTATATTATTAAAAAATTGCTATTTAGGATTTTCGATCACCTTCACCAAACTTAACGCTAAAGTGTCCCTTTTTTCAAAAAATATGGCACTTAAAGTTGCGTTTGGCAACTTGACAAACAGTAGAAATTTCTATTCTTTTGTTACCGAAGTAGATTTGGAACATAAATCCATTTGATAAGTTTTTTGTTCCGAGAACAAATTTATTCTAGGGAATAGATTTTAAACAGAATCAAGGAGTAAAAAAAAAAATTGATTCTTTGTTCTCAGAAACAATTCTAAAATCAAACCAACACACATTTTCTTTTCTCTTTTCTCCTTTTCTTCTTCAACTACCGCTACCATTAGTTGCCACGGTTGTCATCGATCACTAACAACCCACTGGGCAACGTCCAACGAGCTCACCAGTGGCTAGGCAAGCCTCGCCTAGGCCTCCCCCGGCCATCGGTGAGCCATGGCTAGGTAAGGCTTGACCTTGCCCAGATTTGGCGAGGTCCAGCTCGCCTAGCCATTGACGAGGCTGAACCTCACCGGGTCATTCGTGAGATTGGTGTCACTCGACCAAGGCAAGGCCAACCTCGTGGTGGCCTAGCAAGGTCAAGCCCCGCCAACAACGGGGCAAGCTTAGCCCCACTAGATTTGGGCGAGATCACTCGCCCAACCATGGCTCGATCAACAAGGTGTGGCCTTGCTAAGGGTTGGTGAGGTTGACGGCCTTCGTCCGGCTAATCACCGGTTATCCCAAGGCTGACGATTAGCAAAGCTTGAAGAAAAAGAAGAAGAAGAGAAAGAAGAGAAAGGAAATAAAATTATTAAAAAAAATGAAAATAAAATTATTTGGATTAAAAAAATTTAGAACAGTACCAAACGCAATTCTGTTCCAGGATTAAAAATTTTGGACAATTACCAAACGCCTTTAAATGCTTAGAAATTGTTCTTGAGAATAGAATAAAAAAATCATTTATTATAAGAAATTATTTTCGAGGATAGAATAGTTATTAAACACATCCTAAGTATCACTTTTGTAACTTTTAGTACTTAAGTATTCTTTTATATTAAGTTTTGACACTCCAAATGTTAGTTTTCCCCTGTAATTAGTCTTATTAAAATCAATTTTCAGGGCACAAAAGTGTTCTCTTCCTCTCTTCAGTTGTAAGGTGGTGAAACACCCAATGAGCAATGATTATATTATCTTGAGTCCACTTCCTAGAAATTAAAGTGATTTACTTTGGGAAAATAAGAGTTTCAATAAAGGCTACGGTCTATTTATAAGCGTTTTGGGATCACTCTATACAAGAAATTACACAAACTTACAGGATGGAAGCAAGAAACTTCCTTAGGTTAGTCTATTTTGGCTATAAGAACAACCCAAGTATGGGATAAGGAACAAGGAATTTGAGACATAGAGAAGTAGTACGCCAAAACTTTCTCTAAAGGACCCAAGAAAAGTCATCCGGTTTTGGTGCTTTCGAGGCTTCCAACTGCAACAATAGCCATCCTTACTTCCTAATCCTTATCTTCCTTAGTCAACTTAGCATTCATATTATAAGTAACCACCATAGGTATGGTCTCCATAGCCTCTCTCCAGTCCCTTACTCCTAAAGTGGTAAGGCTTCATAACATCCCTGGAACATCAAAGAAATCCCTTTCATCATCTACCCAATTTCCTTCAACATCCTTTACTTCAAAATTTTATTTCTCCTTCTTTGCAAAGTTGTCTGGTGGAAAAAAGGTTGCATTTCTATCATTATAATTAATCCAACTAATTCTAACCCTTTGATGCCATAACATCTCCCTCATCCTTGTATCATTATTCATTTTTCAGTTCCCTCTCTAGTTCATCATTCCCCTCTTCATCTTTCTAAATATGTTTCAATTTCGATGTGACTTGATTGATTTGTCCTCTATTATTTGGAAAAAAATTCATTACTCTCCCTCAAAGCATCCCATAAAAGTTCAACTTTCTCATGATATTTCTCAAATCATCGTAGCCAACTGAATCACACCATGCCTTCTCTATAACCTCTTTAAATCCCCCCACTATAGTCCACCTTTAATCAAATCAAAGCATCCTTCCTCTCCCCTTTCAAGTCTTGATGCTAATCACTAGGATTGTCCTAGCGGCCACCCTTCTTGCATGGGAAGGGAGATGTGGGGAGTTTGATTCCTCATATTTTTAGGGCAATTAGAGTGGGAATGATTAGTTTCATGTGTGGAGTTTGACTCTCATGTTTTGTAAAAACATTGAGCAAAAATCTAAGAGTAAATTGAAAGCTTGAATAAGATAAACCCCAAAATAAATATAAAAAAAGTCCCGTTGCTCAATTTGAAGTAACACTAGACTATGATATCTGATCTATTGCAGGTTCTGGAAAAGTAGTGTGCAAAGCCATTGACTCACCCAATCCGAAGAAACTAAGCTCCCATCCGATCTTTCCTTTTATCTTCTGCTCCCATCTTTATTATTACGCCAAGTGAATTCCTACCCTGGAAAGCCAATGTCCACCAAACCAACCTCAGATTGAAGATCTTGAAAATTTATTACATTCCTCACTGCGTTCCTACTTTCCCCCCGTTTTTCATCATGGCTGCCAATCTCGTTCAAATCTCTCATTCACATCCATGGCTTCCTTACACTCTTTACAATTCTTTTTGTGGCCTGTTAGTTCTCCATTTTTCTTTGAAATCTAAGTTCATAAATCCAGTCGATTTTTCCTCCCTGCCTCTTGTCTACAGAAGTCATCCCTCCAACATTAGGCCAACCCTCCAGAAAGCATTTGAGGATCTACATAACATGCATATCTCATAATAGAAATGTTTGCAGTGCTAGTGAAGTTATTGTTTCTATTGCAGCGTGTCCCTAGTACTAGAAGGCTTGACTGTTATTTTGCAATCGTTTTAGTGCACTTATGGTTTTGGCTTGATTGGTTATTTTTGTCAATCCCAGGGGAGCCACTACTTGTTTAATGGTAACTCTTTCGGAGATTTACAACCACCAAAATCTCCTTGGCCGGGGAAAAAAGGGAATAGTGAAGTTTCTTTTCTGATATTTTCTGCTACAAATGTTGAGTAAACTAATCAGTAATTAGCGGAAGCACCTATTTGTTAGGTGGATTCGCATGCAAGCCTAGTTTGATTTCCCTGTTATCACTTGCACTAGGTTTCGCCAGCCATTGGTTCCTAGCCTCAAATTGTAAAGGGGATTTTACTTCTCGATCTAGAATTCAATGGCATATTCTATGATACTGTGCGACTATCACTGCTTTAGAAAAATATTTGGTGGTTGGACTGCAGCACTTTCCTGTCCGGGAAAGGTAGTCATGACGATGCAAAAGTCGGCACTAACTGGCTTTTCAAAAAAGCACATTAACCAAATGCTGATGGCATATTGTTGGGTGGCATGTAAAATATTATGATAAATTGGCTGCTTTGACTAAAAACTAGGATAAATCATCTCTCAAATTCCAGATTCTTATACAAAAATGTTATAGGTATGTTATAGGTTGCTCTACATAATTCCGTCTCTTCGTGCGTGGAAGCAAACTGAAGGTTTAACGGATGTAGTTATGCCTTTGCTCCACACTCAGTTTTCCCATTTAAAGATCAGGCGTGACGATGTTTCCACTTTGTAGGCACATGTGGTATTAGCCTTGTTACCACCTAGAGTACTTTATTTATCAAACCGTCCTTCAATGACAAACGATCGTAAACTGATGCAAGCCTGACACTAGACTTGCGATGTATCATGATTCTTGTGGGTGATATCACAAGTTTGAGCCTTCCTAGGTCTCTTGTTTCGATCAACTGCCATGTGCAAACAAACCAATACACGCACCTAGCCTTGCAAAACTAGGGCATTTTCCTTGTAATATAGGCTATAGCTTGTAATATTAGTGTAGCAAATCTGATGCCTCTCTCATTTGTAGCATCTGTGCCTTACGACATAAGTCACATTCAACACATTCACATAAACGTGACCAATTCCAAAGTGTTCTTCCCTACGTCAAGGTACCATCTTGATTAGGCCGTCTGCTTAGGGGAGGAAGTTAGAAGCGCCACGCTTCTACAGATCGCCATAAGGTTGATAGGAAAGGCCCTGAACAATCTTAGAAGTCTCGGCTTAGAAGCAACTTGCCGTAGTTGCGTGCTCACCATAGCAACTTAGATTGAGCCGATTCAAAACCTTCTTCCTTGTTTTCAGTGGGTAGAGGTCTTCACAAAACACTCTTAATCTTCATGTGACTAACGTGGAAACTGGAGAGTAGTTGTTGAAGCAAGAATTGTACAAAAAGTTCTAAATTCATTGTACGATTGTCAATTCAATCATAAATTTTTTCAATTTTTTCAATTTAATCTTAAATATCTAGACAACTTACCGGAAATCTTTGATGTAACGATCTAGCCATTGCCTAACGTCCTATATGGCATAGCCGGTAGTGATATCTTTTTTTTTTTCCTGAATTTATTTAATTTTTTATCCTTTGCCTTTTTCTCATGGCTTATGGCATCAAGGGTTGCCCTCGCTAGATTGGGTGAGGGTTGCAACACCCTTGCCAAATCTGGGTGAGGGTGTTGTGGCCTCACCGGCCACCCCTCACCCATAGGCAAGGCCCATGACCCTTGCCCTCGCTAGATTTAGGGGAGTGATGCCCTCACCCTCCTCGCCAACCATTGTTAAGATTGGCCACAAGCTAAGAGAAAAAAATGGGAAAAAGAAGAAGAAAGAAGAAGAAAAGGAGAAAAAAAGAAAGAAAAGAAAAGGAAAAAAAGGAAAAAAAAAGAACAAATTCAAAAAATTAAAAAATTTTAAAAAATTATTTATGTCGGCGCCAATTGAACTAAATAGGATAATGATATTAACTAGACTGTCATGTCAGTAATTTCTGACTAAATTAACTAAAATAGCTAAATTGATAAATTATGAAAATAATTATAATTAAATTAAAATAATTGAAAATTTTATGATTAAATTAGCCGTCATAGATTAACTTTAGAACGTTTTGAACGACTTTCCCGGCTGATAAATGAAGGGGGCATGGGTTGAGCACGTGGGCTATAGCAAAGGCAGCTACTTCTGGACAACAATTCACCCGATCTTTGATTTCGGCCTGCGACTATGGTTGGCGGAAAGCGTGCGTACACAATATCACTTTGACTGTATTGCAATCGGTCTCTGTCAGCGTTACGAGTGAAGAAAGAACGGAAAGTATTGCCAACCATGTCGCAAGACCGCGTCCAACATTTCTGCAGCCTTCCCACGTGTACTGATCACAACCATCGAAAGCAAAATGCACATCACGTCCAAATGATGCCCTTCGATGATGGACGAGGACATCGGCCGAAAGCACAAATTGCGTAAGGCATTTCTCATCCCGCGTGAGAAGCAAAGATGAGCTTTGGCTGGAAAGAAATGTGAGTCTCTCTTGCATTTCTACCGCTGCATGAGAATCTCCTGATGTCATGCTGGCGATGGATTGACGGATCAATGCTCCCTTGCTGTAGGTTGGGCCACCACATGGACAATCATCGACCCACCCCGCCCATTCCATATTGGTCACTGTAGATGGCCTCAGACCTGACATGCAACGCAATTAAATTCCATGAGGTCCCAGTCTCGGAGCAACGGTCGACAGTAGGAAAGTTTAGAACACGAAATTACTATGGCCATACGTGGTACGTCGAACACATCAAACATTGGCCAACTGAAAAGAGCACTGAACTTGGCAAACTGTTCCCCATAGACCCTTGCATGCGTACCCTTCAATTTTATCTCCAAAATTGAGAGCATGCTTGATTCGAATGCAATGATTTACTCGCTATTTGTCATGATATTCATCAATAACGTGATAAAGCCATCATCTTGAAGTGGCCACGGGTCTCCACAGCAGCAACCCACCCCGTTCAGCACCGCGCTCAATTACCTGGCCCCCCCTAAGTTTGTCGCCGAGTGCCCTTGATTGAAAACCCCACTCGGACAAAAAAGCAACGCCCGAGTGGTCCACCGGTACCACCACTTCACCACCACCATTGTCGCCTGAACATGGGGACGCCCACATCATGTGCTGCTTCCCTCTTTCATTGCCATGTCCTACACCCCCACACTGTCAAATCCCCCTCCAATTTCTCTCCCTTTTCCTTCCAAAAACCAAAACTTTTTTGACCTTTCGCTTTTGACAAAGCAGTCTCGTTCCCCAAGTTTCTCCCTCCCATTTTGCTTAACTCTTTTCACACTTTCATGCCCTATGCATCAGCATCTCCTATCATTAACCCGGTCTTGTCCGGTTTAGCTTTGTCCTTGCATGGTTGCTATCGCTCTTTACCTTTCCTAATCACCGAGAAAGATAAAGAAACGAAGGCAGCGAATGGGGAAGAAGTTGAGGACTCTTTTGTTTTGTGAAAGTCGATGAGAAACATCGGGACACGGCTCTGTTTTTATTAAAGCAGAGCGAAAACTTCGATGCCTTTCATTCAAAGAGACAAACGAGGAAAGACGAGAACAGTTTTTGAAGTTCCAAATCCAAGACCCCAACATAGTGTTTTTAACTTTTTCCAAGTGGTGAGCACATGTATTTATGTGCTGGCACGAACTTCGCCCGACGCAGTATAGTCATCGACTAGGTCTGACAGTGAGCCCCGCGCACTGCTGGGCCCACCCCAGCTGAACCGGTAAAGGGACGAGCTCGGTAAAGTACTCTCTACATGTCAAAACTCACACCTTCTAGCGAAGTATGCCTATATCCTGAGTATAGACTTTGCAGGAAGAACCCATCGAAGAGAATATGCACATTAACAGGTTCATGTCAAAGCACGACCCTTCAAATCAGGGAGAATGTTGTCTACGATATAGATCTAAACAAAATTGGCTCAGAACAAATGAAATTTTACTTATCTACCATCACATGGGTACAGCAGAAATCTCTGCAAGTCAAAACATACCCCTTAATTCACCGGCCAACGATATCCAATATCCTTTGTAAAATTTACCTCGTTCAGGCTTAATTTTTCTAACAAGCTGCTAATGCACGCTCAATCCCTACATCCCGTGTTTTCTCATCTTGAGAAATCTCGTGAGCAGACAAAAATCTACGCATATCCAACAGAAGCATTCTCCTCCATCATCACATCCTCCTTTATCTCCTGTATCATCTTCAAAACTTGCCGCATCACCGGCCTCTGTTCGGGCGATGTTACCCTACAGACAGTAGCTACTTCAACAAGCATCCCGAGTCTTTTATCCTCACTGTCTTCTTCCCTCATTGCCCTGACCCAATCCAGCATTTCACTAGGTGCAAGGAAGGGATGTTGCAACGGGTGTTTACCGGTCAGGAGTTCCAGTAAGAGGACACCAAAGGAATACACGTCGGATTTTGGAGTGGCTCGACCTATGGGCTTTCGTGACTCTGGTGCTTTATAAGCAGCAGAATCAGGATCTTCATTTAGAGGGCATTCTGCGAGGGCTGCAAGGCAATTGTCTGTGAGACAGGCCTCAAAGTCTGTGCCGAGAAGAACGTTGGTGGATTTCAGGTTCCCATGTATAAGTCTTGATGCTTGGTGAAGGTACGCAAGGCCTTGGGCTACATCTTCTGCTATTTTTAGGCATGATGTCCAGTGAAGAGGCTTTGCTCTTGCTGATCTTGAACCTGTATTGCAAATAAGATCTCCAAAGCATTAAAGAAATGGACATGTATGTAATCATAAGTTCTTCAGGCTGGTCTGCTTGAGCTGTATTCATATGCCTAGGCCAGAATTGACACAATTGGAGTAGGCAAGCCTACAAAAAGCTATTTTTTCCAAAGGCTAGGAGTATCAGGGCCTGGAAGTGTGAGTTACTATGCTTTGATAAATGTCGACATGCTAGATAATAGATAAAGTGTGGTAGATTCAACATTAATTTGAGGAAAAATGCTGGAAAGCACTCCACTGGAGCAGCCAGTTCACGGTCCCAACAGAGTAGAGATTGTCTAAGCCTCTATGTCTCAGGAATTTTTGAGGAAATTGAAGAGTATTTTATCACCTAACAAGATGTTAGAAGTAATAAATCAAAATAATCTAGAGCAAACGCCTCCGGTAACTTCCTCTTAATCAAAAGTGTCAAAAGAACTCCATAAGATTACAAAAAAAAAAAATGTATAACAAGCTCACAAAGTAGATGGCCACAAGAAATTAAAACACGCTTGTTCTCAATTGAAGTCAGTCTTTGATTGCTCAAGCATCCACATGAGACATAGCTCAAAGTCTCCCTGTTGGCCAACACAGGGATTGCAAAGAACAAGCAGGCAAAACATCAACTGAACCACGTAACAAATTGACTTTTGCTCTATCTTGCATAATTTAAGAGTATTCCCATTTCAGTTTCACAGTTGAATAGGAAATAGCAAATGGATGTCTGAGCTTCCATTAAAGAATTACAGCAAATTTAACAAATAATGGACCATGACGCATTGATTACAAGTTGATTTCAATCTGTACTGGCTGTTCACATCCCCTCACATTATTAGATACTATCAGTAGATTTTTTACTTGATACAACCACAATACAAAAGACCACTCTTTATCAATTTAATCAACGAGCTATCAGTTTCAGCTGTTGCTGATCTTACCAAATTAAAGCTTGAGCTCGAGTTGTTAAAGGCGACAACACTAGTGAGTGCACCTCATTACTTAACTGAATTTGATAATCTACTCCGTACTTCCAGCATTTCTCAAGAAGTCAACAAGAAATGCCCCTACTTTACAACTGAGAAGGAAAATGCATAAATGAGAGTTCGAAAAAGCTGCAACCTTTTGCAGCATTTATTCCAAAACATGGCCAATAATGCAAAGATAGCACCCGGGAATCACCCACTGTACCAACAAACAAACGACTGGCTCTAACCGCATGCAGACACCAACCCATCTTCCCAAGTAGGCCCTTCGATGTTACTGAATACCCATGAAGTCTCCCCAGTACAACACATCCGAGAAACCCATCAAAGAGATACCTCAAAAGAAACAAAGCCAAACTCATTGATGTTCAATGAACAAAGCAAAGCGTCCGATACATGCTAAAAGAATCGAATCAATGATCAAAATGTTATTCGCAAAATAAGTAAAATGTACATACCATGAATGAGATTATAGAGGCTGCCGTTGGGTTGATAATCGAAGACCACAAGCCTCTCCCCTCTGGCCTGAAAGAAAGCCCTCATCGGCACCAAATTCGGGTGCCTCAACCAGCCCACGGAGTCCATGTGCCCCTCGAACACCTCCTCGCTCGTGCCCGCCGTCTTGCCGGCATCGAGCCGCTTCACCGTCACGATCAGCTGGTTGTCGAGCACGGCCTTGTACGTCGTCCCGATGGTGCCTCTGCCGAGCAACTCGGCGGACGCTCTCATGAGCTGCTCCAGCGTGTACAGCTGCGACTCTCCTGCGCAGAACACCAAGCACCCGCTCCTCTGAACTCTCTGCTGAGCCTCTTGAATCTTGCTGTTGTACTTCTCTCGTAGCTCCGTCATCAAGTTCGGAGCCGCAGAATTCACGGCTCTCGCTTGAACAACAGGCTCGTCGGGCTCCGCGGGCCCTTTCGGGCCTGCGCGGGTCTGGCGTTTCCGGGTCTTGCACAGGATGAAGACGATCAACAATGCCGAAACCAGCAGTATGACAGCGAGCGCGAAGCCCAGGATCGCGCCGGTTCTCTTGGGCTTCCTCCGCGACGAAGACGCCGGCGACACGACGACGCCGTTCTGCGACTGCGCGCTCTGCGCCAGCGGAGCCGGCACGGAGCTGCTCCCATTGCCGCCGGAGGAGGTGGGCCCGAAGAAAGGGGCGCCCGAGGCGCACGCCTTATTGATCACCTCGCCGCAGAGCTCCGGGTTGCCGGCGAACGCCAACGGGTCGAACCGGGACAGGGTCGGCGTGGCGGGGATCGGGCCGGTGAGGTTGTTGCCGGAGACGTTGAAGGCTTTGAGCAGGGTCTGGTTGAGGGGAGGCAGCGCGCCGCCGAACCGGTTCCCGTCGAGGAGGAGGGTGTCGAGCCGGTCGAGGGCGGTGATCTGGGCCGGGATCGGGCCGGCGAAGGCGTTGCGGCCGAGGTCGAGGACGCGGAGGCGGCGGAGGGAGAGGAGGGAGGAGGGGAAGGGGCCGGAGAAGGAGTTGAGGCCGAGGGAGAGGGAGCGGAGGTTGGCGAGGGGGGAAAGGTCGGGGAGGGGGCCGGAGAGGGAGTTGTTGTGGAGGGTGAGGACGCGGAGCTGGTCGAGGCGGGAGAGGGTGGCGGCGGCGAGGGAGCCGCGGAGGCCGGAGGAGGGGGAGGGCGAGGCGGACGACGCGGCCCTGGGCGCACTTCACGCCCCGCCACTGGCAGAAGTCGAAGCGCTCGTTGAGGGTGAAGAGGAGGCGGTTGTCGAGGTCGGCGCTGGACTTGAAGGAGAGGAGGGCGACGGCGTCGGAGGGGAGGAGGGAGTCGAGGGGCGGGTCGGCGGCGGCGGCGGAGGGGGCGGCGGGAGGAGGAGGAGGGGGAGGAGGAGGAGGGAGAGGGCGGCGGCGGTGAGCGTCATTGCTTGGTTGGAGTGGAGTGGGAGTTTGGGGTCATGGGGGACTGAGAAAAAGGTCACGTGAAAAAGTGGGGAATATGGTGGAAAATGTGAGTGACTTTTTTTGAATTCGAACGTCGCTGCTGGGAAGACAGTTTTATGGATTATTTTTTGCTAGTGTTTGAGACTATTTCTTACTCTCTTTTTTCTTTTAATGCCACCAGAAAAAAAAAAATCTCAAACTATTAGACTTATGACAAATTTAACCCGTTAATTTCTGTTAGATATTACTATCAATTTGCTAAGTTGAATGACACACGATAATTGACGGATGTAGTAATTGGAAGTTTTACTCTCAATTTGTCACATATTCACTAGTTTGTGATTTTTCAAAATATTAATCCAATTTACTAGAAACTAATAGAAGATAAATTTGCCACAAATATATCAGTTTAGAGTTTTTGATAAAATTTGAGATTTATGATTTTTCATGATACTAATACATTCTTTTCTTTTTAGATAATGACATCAATCATTTACTTGATTTTCAATCTAAGCACATGGACTTTTATTAAATCAAATACCTTAACTTTTTAAAAAATTTATTAAAAATGTGGTTTGCTTTTATTAAAAATACCAAAAGTGTTCATTTAGTGTTTGCTTTCTTGAAAATAATACATATAGCAGTAATAATGAGAAAAAAATTCTAGTAATTATTCCATCGTCCAATTTAAAATTATTAATATGACGTTGTGCAAGGAATAAAATAATCGCTCACTACTTAATGTGCATGAGATTTAGTAATTAATATGAAAAAAATGTGCACATGAAAAGTGTATCTCATAAGTGTATATACTCAACTTTTCCGTAAATGTTACGTACAAGAAATATAGACAGTGTACGTATAACGAACCGAATGCATTTCTGTTTAAAGAAAGAGAAGACAGAAAAAAGAAAGGGAAAAGGTTTGCAGACAACAGCGCAACCGCACTCCTTTTCGGGCTACTACTATCTTTGTACCATTGACATTGCTCCCCAGCAAGAGTTTTGACATTGCCGATCGCTGTGTGAGCATCGAGGTCGTTAAGAACAGTGGCTCGGCATTGCCGGACATTTGACCCCATCGGTCCATGACTCGACACTAATGAATTCAAATTTTGTCGAAGAAGTGATGCAACCTCCTGATTTTAGGGCCCGAATTTGACTAAAAATCGAATCAATTCTAGGCCCATTTGGCCCAATGGTTGGTTTGAGTGGTATATGTGATTTGATGACATCGAGGTCGTTAAAAAGCAAGTCATATCATTGAACATTTGACCCGAACTATCCAAAATTCGATGCAAATTGAGTTCGATTTGTGGAAGAAGCAAAGCAACAACTGGATACAAGGGCCCGATTCTTAGTGAAACCCGCAGCAAATCAATGCCTGATCAACTCAATGGTTGGTTCAAGAGGCATGTGACACGATCCACGGATGAAGCATGATCCAAGACCGTCTGTGATGGAGTTGTGTTACGCACAAGGGCTCCCATGATCAATCCATGAACGACCCATGACCAACACACAATTGGCCCATGCGCAATATGGACAAAAAAGCCCATGACCGTTCACCTACTCCATGGCAAGCGGCCTTGCTGGCCTTGCCCTTACTTCTGATATATGCCCCGGGCTTTCCCAAGGCTTAGCAATCGAGTGGCCTTGTGTATAGACTTGTAATAATGGCTTTTGTTCAAACACAACCGTTGGATCGGAGAGAAGATCAACAGATGAGATGAGACATGAACTTGTATAAATAGGGGTTTCTCCCCCTTATTGTATTCAGCTCGTTCATAGCAAATACACTTGCCCCTTTGTTCATACGACCCTTGTGTTCATGTTTGTACGTGTGAGGCTGACTTGGGAGTAAAATCCTAAGGCCGCACGGGTGTTTGATCAATCATAATCGGCCGACCCGTGACACTTGCATGACACAATCGCATTGAGCAATAGATTTTTAACATCGAATTATGATTCATGTAAAATGATAAATATAAGGTTGTATAATTGTGATCATGAAAAGTTGAAGTGCACAATTATTTGCTATTATTATCACCTAACTTCTCTACTTGGTGAATAAGCTTTCATCTAATTTAGTTGGTACCAAAATACCAAAAGTACTTATAGCGACTTTTCTTATCCTTATTAGTTACTTCTTATACTGAAAAAGCATGTGTGCTTCTATTAGTAATAAGTAACATCTCATTTTATCAGTAATTTTTCAAGACATTGAGCAACTTTTGACAACCCAATAATCATAAACTCCTCATTCCGCTAGTAACTTATAATATTGAATTAGTAAGTGTCAATAGACAATGTAATTTTACACTCAGTAACTTCTTTGCGCAACAAGAGTAAATCTCTATATCGGAAAAGTAAGTGAGCATGCTTTTTGCTAGTGCCGGTCAGAGAAAGATTGGATCGCTCTCTCCTTGGTCGAAATCTAGTCGCGGAGATGGGGTGCAACAATATGAAAAAGAGTATCTAAAGAAAAAGAGGAGGAGAATAAACAGAGATATACGCAAGCGGAGGAAGATTATTGCTAATGAAAAAAATGGTAGGATTATCGGTGGTCAGCAACAATATCCTTTTTGGCTACTTGGAATGAAAGAAGATTAGTTAGATGCAGCAAAGATGGCCCTTTTAAGATTCAAACAACACAGGAAGATTATCATACACAGCCCATAGAGCCTAGAGGTTAGCTCCCCTCTTTTATCTTCAAAAATAGTGATTTTACTACAAGCATGGTAACTTTTTTAGCCGGATAAGTAGTTTCCAAAATATTAGTAAGTGGTATATTTCCGTATAATTGGTAATTAGTAACCTTCTGCGGGAAAATGTATAATAATACGAAAAAGTGACTTCTTATTCAATTGATAACTTTTATATAGAAAAAAGGAAGTATGTACCTTTCACAATAGCTAGTAAT
Source organism: Eucalyptus viminalis (assembly GCA_014182385.1). Classification (NCBI taxonomy): domain Eukaryota; kingdom Viridiplantae; phylum Streptophyta; class Magnoliopsida; order Myrtales; family Myrtaceae; genus Eucalyptus; species Eucalyptus viminalis. The sequence continues at coordinate 22,829,594 of CM024533.1, forward strand.
TTCCTGGTTTGATTTTTAATTTATCTTAGGGAAAGATAAACTTTCAAGCCATTGAGATCTAGTAAATTTGAAAAGTCAATATTTACTTCCACGTTTAAAAGTAACCTTAAACCTTTTAGTAACTAATTAATTTCTCCAAGTAGTTAGTAATTATTAATTTACAAAAGTCGTAACTTTGATTGAATTAGTAATTAGTGGGTATGGTTAATTATAGTAATATTATAAAATACCAACTAGTATAGCAAGAGTTGGCAACATTCACAAGTAGTAATTATTCTCAAACGTTGGATAACCAAATATATTTATGTAGTCAGTAACTCTACAACTGCAATAACTTCAATGATCCAGCAATAGCCAGTAAAAAGGGCATTAATTCCATCAGTTCTAAGCTAATGACATCATAGCATCACCCATAATGGGAATCTAATCTGACACCTCAAGAAGAACATGACTCTGAATCCGAGGTTGTTCTTTACTGTTTTGTTTGCCAGGACATAGTACGAGAAAATAAATTTTGTGCACATAATTTCTATTAACGTTCAAATAGGCTCGTATTTTTGTTCCTTTATTAGATGTGTAGTTCATTGGCACTTATCACAATGTTGTGGGAAGATTGTTGTTGAGGAGAAGGTTCCATCTTTTTTCTTGAAAGAGAGATACCGGAGGGGTTGCTTATGACTTCACATGGTCGGATGACAAATTCCTAGGATAAGCTTTCCGTATTCCTACACAAGGAGGAAAAGAGGTTGCCACAGTCCAGATCCTACCACACATTAATGGCAAGAAAGGGAGAGGGATTGCTCCATAGACACCATATGATCAAGCGAATTCTAATCATATGTGGCTTGCATATTCCAAATCAAGATTGCCGTGAAAAGGTCGATTTTGGTCAAGATGATTTGAATCATTTTCAGCTTATAGCTATAGAGTAATTGGAGAAGTCTTGACAAAGCAGGGATTCCAAATAACGTGCGAGCAATTAAAGGACGATTTAAAGGCCCTGATTCCAAACAACCAGCGACTCAACTAGATCCTGCTTTCCTCTGTGTGGTTGGTCAGTAACCTACATTCTCCGAGGTTTATCATGTTCAGGTATCAACCAAATTCAAAGGAAGAGAGTTCAAGAGAAGCAGATTTACGGGAGAAGCCATCAGAACCAACTTTAGTCAATGAAATACAATCTTGCATCAAGAGCTATGTAGGATATCGCACTTTGCGAAAATGGCCCAAATCGAACGGATCAAGAGGAAAGTGGCCCAAGTCAAACGGATCAAGAGGAAAGTGGCCCAACCAGTGCAGAGGAAAGTGTGATAGGGCTGCAAAATATTGAAGCTGGAATCGACGATTTATATTTCGACCAAAAAAAATAAAAATTGACGATTTATATCAACTTAATATGCGTGACAATTTGGCAGAAACTCTAGTGACATAAATATTTTTTGGAAAAGGTAGATACAATTCTTTGAGACTTCTAATAATGAATTTACAACCTTAGAATTATTGCTTTTATATTTCTTACGTTTCCTATATTGAGAACAGTATGTTGAGAAAATGATTGAATAAACTTGTGTTAGTACCCAACTTACACGTTGTTTTTATTTTTTCTTGAAGTATTTTAAGCTTGTTCATTCAATCATGTTATGACCTTGTAATGTGGAATAATGAAGATGAGTTATAGCCATGAAGAGAAAGTTCGACTTAGTAGAAATGCAACAATAATAAGGGCTCCATTTGTTTCACAAAAAATAACTGATTGGAAAATATTTTTTCTAAAAATAACCATGTCCCTTAAAGTTGTTACTATCAATAACTATTTATGTCTAGATATTTCTGTAGACAATGAAAAATACTTTTCACTCATTTATTTTTATAAACAAAATAGATGATTATTTTTAAGAAAATATTACTTAAATAATTCATTTTTCGCAAAATAAAAGGAACCAAACAAACAAACTATTAAAAGCAAGATGGTTTCTTATGATGGCTAGTGGAAGACATGCAATGCAAGTAAGTTGGTAAGCAGTTGAATTAATCCGGAGGGCATCGAGGCAAAACAGCATGGATCAAGTGGTTGCCCACAAAATAGGAAAACTTCAAGCAAAGTGAACAAACATGGTGCATCTTCTTTTGAAGAACGTTAAAGAGGCTGGAGCTCTTGATGGCTCTCTAATTATTTGAATTTTGACCATCTTGGCACACATTGATTTGGGTCAATATCTTTTTGACACACCCCCATATAATTTTTCGTCAACATTATTTTTTCACTCTGATCCTGGTGGTGAGCATATCATGATAGAGGAAAATATGTATCCACTTGCTTGCTCAACACCTTAAAACGCCTCATTCGGTAAGTCGCTTGATTGATTTCATGAATTTTCTAATGAGGCTATGACTTAGAATTTTTTTTTTTTAAATTGTTGTTAAAAATGAGAATTTCATTGATGGGATGTATAAATTTTTGGCCCAAATATGTAGAATATGCAGAACAAATCTAGTATTTACACACAATGTGAAACATGTAATGTGCATGTAAATAAAAGGAGTAGGAATAGAGGAATGCTTAGCTGACATACAATGGTCGACCCAAACCAATGCCTACTCCACTCCATAAGACTGCTTGAGAGTTATGCTCCATCCACCACACTTAAGTCTTATACAAAAGTCACTGGACAATGGAGCCGATACTCCTTTACATATAGGGTGCCTCTTTTATAAAGAGACACTCAAAGATTCATCTCCTAAGAATTTGACTGCAAAGTGTATACGAGAGGGATTTTGCAACTATCGGCTGTTTCCATAATTACCCAAAACAATGAGCTACCCTATTTTTAGGGAAAAAGAAAACCGACTCAACCAGTCGTTACTAACACATCAAATGGTTAACACATCAAATGGTTAAGAATTCTTCAATCGAGAGTTCCGGGTGTCTGACTAAAAATAGCTTGGACACTTGTTGGATTGAGCAGACAAATCCAAGTTACAATGGCATAGGAGCCCAGAGTTTGGAGGAAACTGGCCGGGTATCCGGCTAGCAGTGTAGCCGGCCTTGTTTTTCAAGGCAGAGACGATATTTTTTACCCTTCTGAAACCGCAACATGATGAGAAGAATCTTGAACACATCTTCAAGGAAGAAACAAGCCCAAATGTTCTTGAAAAATATGATAACACATGAAAAATCTTGTAAGGTGGTGGCGGAGTAGGAGGATATTACCGAAAAAAAGGAGGATTATGGAGGAAAATTTGAGCAAACTGGATGAACAATTGAAGCTCCTCTTGAATTTCCCGCAATTCCTTGTTGCATTTCATTGCGGACCAAGTGTGCTTCGCCCCCAAAAGCAAAATAAGCCCGGTAGCGGGACCCTTATCTTCATTTTGTCCTCATATCAACATCGACACCTCGCCTAATACGACGATAATGGCAATACATTTTGGGTTCAGGATGGCCATCCCAAGCAACTCTTCCTTATTCAAACTTCTGCACTCTTCTTAGGGTGTACATGATAATTATTCTATTTCTCTATTTTTTTTTTTTTCTGTTCTTTGAAATATGTTTGGAATAGAAATCCATTTCGCCGTTTAATTTTATTTTTCTATTTTTGGAATAAATTTTTAATCCATAGATAGATTTGAAATAGAAATTAGAAGTACAAATTTTCTAATTTTATATTTCTAGAATAAAAATGAGAAATAAAAATTATTCTTATCATTCATCCTTGCTACTAGCTAGCCGCCCAATTGCAGCTCGTTGCTTGTTGATGTTTGCCTGCCATCATCTGCCACTCGAGATGGAGAAATTTTGTGTCATTATTAAACGTGTACTTTTGCTTATAAATTTGTGTATGTAATAAAAATAGAAAAATCTATTTTTGACTAGAAAGTGACTTCTAAAATAAAATGGCTATCATTTATGTTCTTAATGTTCAAATTTTTTAGTGTGGATTCTCCAATAAATTGGCAGTTGGTTAGAACTCCAAAGTCCCACCCTCAAGATCGACATAAAAAGTTTCAAAGGTTATGAGTTAAGGCCAATGATTTAAAGATTTTGAAGGATGAAAAAATTCATATGAAGCAATTCCGAATGTTAAGAGGTGCTAACGTGCTTCTTAGATTTAAAAGACACTTTTGTTTGTTTTTCTTTAAACCAAGCATCGCAAACTTGATCTCTATTAAATTTAAAATTAGGTAAGCCACGAACCAAACTAAGAATAGAAACAACAGACAGCTTACATCATTTGAGTTTAAGAATTTTGGCTTAATCACATACACATTTCCCTGCTGTTTTGCAATAACCTGAGCAATACCATATGCAGTATCAATAATAGAGGAAGAAGAAGATTAAAAATTAACTCGAAAGCCTTAATCAAATAAATGACCAATATTAAGCAACTTATGTCTCAAACATTTGGCATTCAATTCATCATTTTTCTTTTTCAAATCCTCCAATTTCTTTTGCAGCTTCTCGACATTTTCTTTGATCTCCTTTTTGCCATGCTTCAAAATCATTTCTTTTTCGAGGCCATCACTCTTTTTCTTCAAAGATTCAAATTCACCCATCAATCTCTTGTTTATATCAATGAGAGAATCATTTGATTTCTTTAACGGAGAATTTTCTTACTAATTTTTCAAAATTTACCACAAGATCATCCAAGGCACCTTGAAGCTCTTCAAAAGTATAGACAAAAGTAGGATAATTTACCTCATTTTCTCAATCGCTGTGAGCCACGAGACATAGAATGGCAACCTCTTGATCACTAGAGGTATCATCGACCACGCTTTCGCTCCTTGAAGATGTCAATGCCTTCTTCTTTCATTTCACCAACTTTCTATAAATTTTCTTTACATTCTTATCCCTTCTATCCATTTCTCAAATCGCTCCTTCTTGCCCCTCTTGTCCTTGGAGGTGGCAAGTCTTGAGCATTTGTAGCGTAGATGGCCTGACTTGCTGCACTCGTGGCATTTGATGTTCTTTCTCCAATTTAGATTTCCTTCGCCTTTCATCATTTTTGAAGCTTTTGTTCTTGAGAAAATGCGGGAACTTCCGCGTGATCATAGTCATATCCTCGTCACTGCGTTCTTTTGGCTCTGCATCCGAGTTAGCCGATCCAATGGCAATTGACTTGTTCCTCTTTCAATCTTCCTCAAATCGAGCCTTAACTTGATTTTACGTGTAATGAGCTTTCGAGAAGCTTATCAAGAGACACCATGCAAAGATCATGAACTTCATTTATGGCTGACACTTTAGGCTCCCAAACTTCCGGCAAAGCTATTCAAATCTTTTGGTTTAGCTCTCTTTGAGGATAAATTTTGCCAAGAGATTTGTATAAAATAATAATGTCGGTAAATCGAGTAAACATATCAAACGATGGACTCCCTCATATTCATAGTAGATAGCTCATCCAATTGAGTAAGCATGCTAATTTTAAACTTTTTAACTTGATCGGTCACTTCAAAAGGGATTTCCAGTTTTTCTCACATCTCTTTGGCGCTAGAACACAATTCAATGAATTAGCATCCAAAGCATAATACAACATGTTCATTGCCCCAGCATTTAATCGAACTAGTTTAATATTATTAGCACTCTCATTTTCATTTGGACTAATAGCACAAATGATCCTTCAACTTTGATTCAATATGCAATGTTGTCCCTAAAATTTTAATTTGTGCTATGTGGTCCCTGAACTTTGGACTAATGTGCAATGCCATCCCTAGACTTTTTATTTGTTCATTGTAGTCCTTAAAGTATTGAGTAAAAGTTCAATATAATCCCTAGACTATATGAAAATATTTAAAAATTCAAGGAACACATCAAACATTAAACCAAAGTTCAGGGACTGCATTAAACAAACTAAAAGTTCAAGAACCACATTGCATATTGACCAAAGTTTGGGGACCACGTTGAACAAAAGTCAAGGAACAATGGACCAAAATCCAAAAATCATCTGTATCATTTTCCTTTTCACTTTAATATATGATAGTTTCACTTGCAGTTCCACTAGGCACATAAGGGCCATGAGTAATGCATTGCCACCACAATTCATAGTCTAATTGATTGAACAAAAATTCTCATATGAGCCTTCAAATAATTAAAATTTGTTCCAAAAAATAAAGGTGCTCCCCAATAGATTGACCTTCGGCTAGAAAATAACAGCATATGATGCCATGATAGTTAGCTCAAAAAATTCAAATAAACACAATAAATACTAAGGAAGAATTGATTGAGAAACCGTTGTGATACCAATTTTCGGCCCAAATGTAGAATATGCGCCACAATATCAAGTATTTAGGCACAAATATAAGTCAATCATTTGTTAAACAAGTGATCACTATATTATATAGGGAGTGAGATAGATAAATGCTCTGCTGATTTACTGTTTCCTTGAGATTGTTCAATAGTATGTCCGATTCACTATATCCTGGAAGCCTCTTATAAAGGTTGGTTTATGACGGAGCCAACGTTCTCTAACAAATAGAGTAAACTCTTTTATGAAGAAATGCTCTTACAAGATTTATCTTTTACAATTTTGATTGCAAATTGTATACAAGAGGGATTCCATGAGGGAAAATTACTAAAAACATCTTAAACCTATTGTAATTACACCAATTTAGCCCTAAATATTTATATTTTTGCTAATTGAGTTTTAAATCTTTTACATTTTTGTCAATTCAATCCATCCAAAAAATTTTGGTTGGCCGATGATTGGCCAGCACTGACATGAATTCCAGCTGTCCTACGGGTGCGTTTGGTTCAGCATTCCCAATGGGCTTTTAGCCTCTAAAGCCCCTTGGGAAAATGCTTGATCGTTTGACAACCATTTTAAAGTAGCTTTCAAGTGAAAGTCGGCATTGGGAAGGCTAAAAGTCCAATGCTAGTAGAGATTAGTTTGAGCTTTCAGCATTTGACCAAATGCTAAAACTTTTTTTTTTCCAAAACTATCATCACTCATTTTTCAAATTTATTATTTCGCAATGGTTATTATTTTTTTAAACGACAAAATAATGCTAAAAAAATTAAATATATTTTGGTCTTTTTTAAAAAATTATTTATATATTCGATTTTTTAGCATATATATTTGATGTTTTAGCATTATTGTCAAAATGTATATTTAAAAAGTTGCACGCATTAATTTTTTTTTTCAATTTTAAAAAAAAAAAAAATTCTGACGAAGGGTTTGGTCTCTTTTTTTTAAATTATATATATATATATATATATATATATATATATATATATATATATATGTATTTGATTTTTTAGCATTATTTTCAAATTTATATTTAAAAAAATTACATACATTATTTTTCCATTTTAAACAAATAAAAATTAAAAAATTTCGACGAAGGATTTGGTCATTTTAAAAATTATATATATATATATATATATATATATGTATTTGATTATTTTAGCATTATTGTCAAAATTTATATTTAAAAAGTTGCATACATTATTTTTTTCAATTTTAAACAAAAAAAAAAAAAAATTTTGACAAGGGATTTGGTTATTTTTTTTTTATAAAAAATTATATATATATGTGTGTGTGTGTGTGTGTGTGTGTGTGTGTATTTGATTTTTAAGCATTATTGTCAACATTTATATTTAAAAAGTTGCATTTATTTTTTTAATTTTAAGCAAATAAAACTTAAAAAATTCCGATGAAGGGTTTGGTCTTTTTAAATATATATATATATATATATATATATATATATATATATATATATATATATATATGTATTTGATTTTTTAGTATTATTGTCAAAATTTATATTTTAAAAGTTGCATACATTATTTTTTTCAAATTTAAACAGATGAAATTACAAAAACTAATATTTATCACGCAAAAGACTTTTCAAATGTGTTTTCTACCAAACGGCATTTTTCTCAAAATCGCTTCTCAAAACATAGTTTACCAAACGGCCTTTGCATTTACTTAAAGTCTTTTAGGCTAAACCACTTTGCATTTTCTCAACGGACTTTCAAAATGCTAAACCAAATGCACCCTACATGCTGTCTCGGTGTGCTGACATGAACAAACTTTTTTTTTTAATTTTTTTTTTTTTAATTTATATTCCTTTTCTTTTCTTTCTTTACTTCCTTCTTCCTCCAACCAATCGTTGGCTCGTGACTAGCTAGAGGCAAGGCTGGCGAGAGACCTTGCCGACCTCGGGGAAGTCTGGCTATGGCTGGGTGAGGCTCAACTCTTATCAGCCTAGAGCCTAGCTAGCCTAGCGATTGGCCTAGGCGAGGCTGCCCTTACAACGTACGGAGAGGCTAAAGGTTAGGCCAAGCTCAATTGGCGAGGTCAAGCCTCGCCCAACCATGGTCAAATTTGCTAGTGGCAACTGACTATAGGAAGAAGGAAGTGAAGAATAAACAAAGAAAAAAGGAAAAAAAATAAATAAATAATAAATAATAAATAAATAAATAATTTGAAATTTTTTAAAATATAATTAAAAATTATCTATGTTAGCGTTGGTGGCTTAACGTAGGATGGCCAGCATTCATGCTAGCATCGGCCGGCCAAAATTGATCGAATGGACTAAATTGACACAAATATAAAAATGTTTATGACTCAACTGGCTAAAAAAATATTTACAATTGAATTTACATAATTACAATAGATTTATGACTTTTTTGGTAATTTTTTCATTTTATGAGCACTAATGGTGTGCATAATTACCCAAAACAATGAGTTATCCTATTTACAGAAAAAAGAAAAACACTCAAAATAGACGTTACTAACACTTCGAACAGCTAAAAATTCGACAATTAAGTCTGGCTTAAAATGACCCGGACACTTGTTGGATTTGGTGGAAAACCCAAAATTTAAAACTACAAGAGCTATCCAGAGGTTAACTATGATATATCTAGTTGGCCGGATGTTAGGCCATTACTTTATCAGGTACCCGGCCTTGTGTTCTTTGCTAGGGACAATTTTTTTTTTTTTCACACTTTCCAAAATCCTGCAAAATATACTTGAGTACAACAAATATAATTCCAAATAACAAATAACATAATTGAGTGAGTTTCATAATAATCAAAATTAAATTAGGCTCAACATAGATCTAGTTCATAACTTTGAGGATAGTTATGAAAAAATGGTAAGAAGTGCAAGGACCATCACCGTCCCAAAATGGTTTGGTTTAACGTTGAGGGCAAGTGCCACTTGACTCTTGTGAGGAATATTTCTTTAACGCTATGGCAAATTTTTATTTAAGTCCTGAAAATGAAATATGATGAGTTGATTATTTTGTGGCTGAAGAGACGACCTGGCATTGGGGCTTGTTTTTAGAAAGCTCGCCAAAGGTATTCGATCCAAATCACAACTTATTGCAGCTTTTTAAGTAGTCTTAGTTTAAATCACAGAGTATTTTTAAAAAATAATGAGGAAAATCTCCAAATAAGGACCTAAAATGAGGTCATTTTTTTTTTAAAAGAGGGGCCAGAGTGAAAATTATTTCAATAAAAGGTTGAAGTAACTAAATGTGTCGAATAAAGACTTGAGCTCATCGGCGGCCAAATATTCGTTGGTTGACAACCTTGTGATATTTCCAACAATTAGAATAGGGATATTTTTGTAAGGAAATGTAGTGGAAATGAGCCAGTAGACTCAAGTCTTGGATTCACTCTAGAAATAAGCATGTAGAAGGAACAAGGCTGGGGGCCACTTGCCCATCAAAATCAACTTTATCATTTTTCTTTTTCTAACGCGAAGTTGCATGGAGGGAAGCTGGCATGAAAGTGATGAGCTAATATTCCTTTGCGCTTTTGACTAAGCAAAAAAGACGAAAAAAAGGAGAGATATCGTCAAGTCACATGGGATTCATAATGGTCGGTGTAGTTAGTGCGCTTGATTAATATTAATAATGTTTATTTGCAACATGGATTTAGATAGTATTAAAATAAGCTAAATTCCAAACGCAATGTCTATCACATCCTAAACTTTACGCTTTACGTTTTTGAAGCGCCATTCTTTGTTAAAGTCCAAATGCAAAAATCCTATTTTGGACTAAAATGGTGGAAGCTTTATACTTTTGCAGTGCCATTCTTCCATAAAGTCGAAATGCGGAAGTCATCTTTTGGACTAAATGATTTTAATGTAATGTATTCTTTCACATGTAGACGAAGTATTTCTTATAAACTTTTGCATGAAGTATCAAATTCTTTTCAGAACGACTTGCACTTCGATTTTATTGGGAATAACAGCCTTAAGCAAGTAAATTCCAAAAAAACATCTATTGAAAAGCCCTAAACTGAGCAAAAGATCATTTGCTCCAAAGTAATAGAAAATAAGCTGTCAACATACCAATTAATCATTTAAATGCGTTCTTCTACAAAATTTCCCATTTCTTTAAATTTATAAATTAGAATCAACTGTATTATTTTCAACTAAACAAAAAACTTGATATATTTTCATGCTTGAGATATGAAAGGAAATGATAATCCTTTCTCCATTACAAAAGCTTATAAAATTGCTTGACAACTTTTGCTTTATGAAGAGTGGGGAAATGGGGAAAATGATGAATGTGCCTCTGTACATTTGGCGCGTGAATGTATCAAATTCCTCTGACACTTGTTGATCATATTATTGTTTAATAATGTATTGCGATGAAAATGTATCACCACGTAATGTCATGTCGCGATAATATTTGGCTTTAAATATTGAAATAAACGTGAGAATTTTTTGCCCAAATATAGAATATGTTCCATAGTATTAAGTTTTTACACACCAATATAAATTAAGCAATTTATTAAATATGTTTTGTGCATATAAACAAAAAGGAGGAACGATAGAGAAACGCAAAATCATGAGAAATTGACGTAATTTGATAATCATTGGCTGAAGAGTTACATCTCCACACTCACGTTGTTATAGACAGATTATGTCTAGATAGACTCAGTTTTATATTTTTCGAGAATGGTTGTGAATGTTTGGTATAGGTGAGTATAACGTGCAGTAGACTTTTAGTGCAAATATTTGCGTGGTTTGATTTACATTAATCCATTATTGGAGCTTTGAGGGGATATGAAACTGTGAACGGTGATGATGAATGCTTTGAAGTGCGGGACCGTGACTATCCCAAGTGGCTTGGTGTAGCGTGCAGGGACAAGTTTTTAATGGTGGAAGCTTTATACTTTTGCAGTGCCATTCTTCCTTAAAGTCGAAATGCGGAAATCATCTTTTGGACTAAATGATTTTAATGTAATGTATTCTTTCACATGTAGACGAAGTATTTCTTATAAACTTTTGCATGAAGTATCCAATTCTTTTGAGAACGACTTGCACTTCGATTTGATTGGGAATAACAGCCTTAAGCAAGTAAATTCCAAAAAAACATCTATTGAAAAGGCCCTACCTGAGCAAAAGATCATTTGCTCCAAAGTAATAGAAAATAAGCTGTCAACATGCCAATTAATCATTTAAATGCTTTCTCATTTCCTTAAATTTATAAATTAGAATCAACTGTATTATTTTCAACTAAACAAAAAACTTGATATATTTTCGTGCTTGATATATGACAGGGAATGATAATCCATTTTCCATTACAAAAGCTTATAAAATTGCTTGACAACTTTTGCTTTATGAAGAGTGGGGAAATGGGGAAAATGATGAATGTGCCTCTGTACATTTGGCGCGTGAATGTATCAAATTCCTCTGACACTTGTTGATAATATTATTGTTTAATTATGTATTGCGATGAAAATGTATCACCACGTAATGTCTTGTTGCGATAATATTTGGCTTTAAATATTGAAATAAACGTGGGAATTTTTGGCCCAAATATAGAATATGTTCCATAGTATTGAGTTTTTACACACCAATATAAATTAAGCAATTTATTAAATATGTTTTGTGCATATAAACAAAAAGGAGGAACGATAGAGAAACGCAAAATCATGAGAAATTGACGTAATTTGATAATCATTGGCTGAAGAGTTACATCTCCACACTCACGTTGTTATAGACAGATTATGTCTATATAGACTCAGTTTTATATTTTTCGAGAATGGTTGTGAATGTTTGGTATAGGTGAGTATAACGTGCAGTAGACTTTTAGTGCAAATATTTGCGTGGTTTGATTTACATTAATCCATTATTGGAGCTTTGAGGGGATATGAAACTGTGAACGGTGATGATGAATGCTTTGAAGTGCGGGACCGTGACTATCCCAAGTGGCTTGCTGTAGCGTGCAGGGACAAGTTTTTAATGGTGGAAGCTTTATACTTTTGCAGTGCCATTCTTCCTTAAAGTCGAAATGCGGAAATCATTTTTTCGACTAAATGATTTTAATGTAATGTATTCTTTCACATGTAGACGAAGTATTTCTTATAAACTTTTGGTTGAAGTATCCAATTCTTTTCAGAACGACTTGCACTTCGATTTTATTAGGAATAACAGCCTTAAGCAAGTAAATTCCAAAAAAAACATCTATTGAAAAGCCCCAAACTGAGCAAAAGATCATTTGCTCCAAAGTAATAGGAAATAAGCTGTCAACATACCAATTAATCATTTAAATGCGTTCTTCTACAAAATTTCTTAAAATTTATAAATTAGAATCAACTGTATTATTTTCAACTAAACAAAAAACTTGATATATTTTCATGCTTGAGATATGAAAGGAAATGATAATCATTTCTCCAATACAAAAGCTTATAAAATTGCTTGACAACTTTTGCTTTATGAAAAGTGGGGAAATGGGAAAAATGATGAATGTGCCTCTCCACATTTGGCGCGTGAATGTATCAAATTCCTCTGACACTTGTTGATCATATTATTGTTTAATTATGTATTGCGATGAAAATGTATCACCACGTAATGTCATGTTGCGATAATATTTGGCTTTAAATATTGAAATAAACGTGAGAATTTTTGGCCCAAATATAGAATATGTTCCATAGTATTAAGTTTTTACACACCAATATAAATTAAGCAATTTATTAAATATGTTTTGTGCATATAAACAAAAAGGAGGAACGATAGAGAAACGCAAAATCATGAGAAATTGACGTAATTTGATAATCATTGGCTGAAGAGTTACATCTCCACACTCACGTTGTTATAGACAGATTATGTCTATATAGACCCAGTTTTGTATTTTTCGAGAATGGTTGTGAATGTTTGGTATAGGTGAGTATAACGTGTAGTAGACTTTTAGTGCAAATATTTGCGTGGTTTGATTTACATTAATCTATTATTGGAGCTTTGAGAGGATATGAAACTGTGAACGGTGATGAGGAAAGCTTTGAAGTGCGGGACCGTGACTATCCCAAGCGGCTTGGTTTAGCGTGCACGGACAAGTTCCTAATGGTGGAAGCTTTATACTTTTGAAGTGCCATTCTTCCTTAAAGTCGAAATGCGGAAATCATCTTTTGGACTAAATGATTTTAATGTAATGTATTCTTTCACATGTAGACGAAGTATTTCTTATAAACTTTTGCATGAATTATCCAATTCTTTTGAGAACGACTCGCACTTCGATTTGATTGGGAATAACAGCCTTAAGCAAGTAAATTCCGAAAAAAAACATCTATTGAAAAGGCCCTACCTGAGCAAAAGATGATTTTCTGCGAAGTAATAGAAAATAAGCTGTCAACATGCCAATTAATCATTTAAATGCTTCTTCTACAAAATTTCCTTTTCTTTAAATTTATAAATTAGAATCAACTGTATTATTTTCAACTAAACAAAAAACTTGATATATTTTCATGCTTGAGATATGAAAGGAAATGATAATCCTTTCTCCATTACAAAAGCTTATAAAATTGCTTGACAACTTTTGCTTTATGAAAAGTGGGGAAAGGGGAAAAATGATGAATGTGCCTCTCTACATTTGGCGCGTGAATGTATCAAATTCCTCTGACACTTGTTGATCATATTATTGTTTAATTATGTATTGCGATGAAAATGTATCACCACGTAATGTCATGTTGCGATAATATTTGGCTTTAAATATTGAAATAAACGTGAGAATTTTTGGCCCAAATATAGAATATGTTCCATAGTATTAAGTTTTTACACACCAATATAAATTAAGCAATTTATTAAATATGTTTTGTGCATATAAACAAAAAGGAGGAACGATAGAGAAACGCAAAATCATGAGAAATTGACGTAATTTGATAATCATTGGCTGAAGAGTTACATCTCCACACTCACGTTGTTATAGACAGATTATGTCTAGATAGACCCAGTTTTATATTTTTCGAGAATGGTTGTGAATGTTTGGTATAGGTGAGTATAACGTGTAGTAGACTTTTAGTGCAAATATTTGCGTGGTTTGATTTACATTAATCCATTATTGGAGCTTTCAGGGGATATGAAACTGTGAACGGTGATGAGGAATGCTTTGAAGTGCGGGACCGTGACTATACCAAGTGGCATGGTTTAGCGTGCAGGGACAAGTTCTTTAATGGTGGAAGCTTTATACTTTTGAAATGCCATTCTTCCTTAAAGTCGAAATGCGGAAATCATCTTTTGGACTAAATGATTTTAATGTAATGTATTCTTTCACATGTAAACGAAGTATTTCTTATAAACTTTTGCATTAAGTTTCCAATTCTTTTGAGAACGACTGGCACTTCGATTTGATTGGGAATTACAGCCTTAAGAAAGTAAATTCCGAAAAAACATCTATTGAAAAGGCCCTACTTGAGCAAAAGATCATTTGCTCCAAAGTAATAGAAAATAAGCTGTCAACATGCCAATCAATCATTTAAATGCTTTTCTACAAAATTTCCTTTCTTTAAATTTATACATTAGAACCAACTGTATTATTTTCAACTAAACAAAAAACTTGATATATTTTCATGATTGAGATATGAAAGGAAATGATAATCCTTTTTTCCATTACAAAAGGTTATAAAATTGCTTGACAACTTTTGCTTTATGAAAAGTGGGGAAAGGGGAAAAATGATGAATGTGCCTCTCTACATTTGGCGCGTGAATGTATCAAATTCCTCTGACACTTGTTGATCATATTATTGTTTAATAATGTATTGCGATGAAAATGTATCACCACGTAATGTCATGTCGCGATAATATTTGGCTTTAAATATTGAAATAAACGTGTGAATTTTTGGCCCAAATATAGAAAATGTTCCAGACTATTAAGTTTTTACACACCAATATAAATTAAGCAATTTATTAAATATGTTTTGTGCATATAAACAAAAAGGAGGAACGATAGAGAAACGCAAAATCATGAGAAATTGACGTAATTTGATAATCATTGGCTGAAGAGTTACATCTCCACACTCACGTTGTTATAGACAGATTATGTCTAGATAGACCCAGTTTTATATTTTTCGAGAATGGTTGTGAATGTTTGGTATAGGTGAGTATAACGTGTAGTAGACTTTTAGTGCAAATATTTGCGTGGTTTGATTTACATTAATCCATTATTGGAGCTTTGAGGGGATATGAAACTGTGAACGGTGATGAGGAATGCTTTGAAGTGCGGGACCGTGACTATACCAAGTGGCTTGGTTTAGCGTGCAGGGACAAGTTCTTAATGGTGGAAGCTTTATACTTTTGAAGTGCCATTCTTCCTTAAAGTCGAAATGCGGAAATCATCTTTTGGACTAAATGATTTTAATGTAATGTATTCTTTCACATGTAGACGAAGTATTTCTTATAAACTTTTGCATGAATTATCCAATTCTTTTGAGAACGACTCGCACTTCGATTTGATTGGGAATAACAGCCTTAAGCAAGTAAATTCCGAAAAAACATCTATTGAAAAGGCCCTACCTGAGCAAAAGATGATTTGCTCCGAAGTAATAGAAAATAAGCTGTCAACATGCCAATTAATCATTTAAATGCTTTCTCATTTCCTTTTCTTTAAATTTATAAATTAGAATCAACTGTATTATTTTCAACTAAACAAAAAACTTGATATATTTTCATGCTTGAGATATGAAAGGAAATGATAATCCTTTTCCATTACAAAAGGTTATAAAATTGCTTGACAACTTTTGCTTTATGAAAAGTTGGGAAATGGGAAAATGATGAATGTGCCTCTCTACATTTGGCGCGTGAATGTATCAAATTCCTCTGACACTTGTTGATCATATGATTGTTTAATTATGTATTGCGATGAAAATGTATCACCACGTAATGTCATGTTGCGATAATATTTGGCTTTAAATATTGAAATAAACGTGAGAATTTTTGGCCCAAATATAGAATATGTTCCACAGTATTAAGTTTTTACACACCAATATAAATTAAGCAATTTATTAAATATGTTTTGTGCATATAAACAAAAAGGAGGAACGATAGAGAAACGCAAAATCATGAGAAATTGACGTAATTTGATAATCATTGGCTGAAGAGTTACATCTCCACACTCACGTTGTTATAGACAGATTATGTCTAGATAGACCCAGTTTTATATTTTTCGAGAATGGTTGTGAATGTTTGGTATAGGTGAGTATAACGTGTAGTAGACTTTTAGTGCAAATATTTGCGTGGTTTGATTTACATTAATCCATTATTGGAGCTTTAAGGGGATATGAAACTGTGAACGGTGATGAGGAATGCTTTGAAGTGCGGGACCGTGACTATACCAAGTGGCTTGGTTTAGCGTGCAGGGACAAGTTCTTAATGGTGGAAGCTTTATACTTTTGAAGTGCCATTCTTCCTTAAAGTCGAAATGCGGAAATCATCTTTTGGACTAAATGATTTTAATGTAATGTATTCTTTCACATGTAGACGAAGTATTTCTTATAAACTTTTGCATGAAGTATCCAATTCTTTTGAGAACGACTTGCACTTCGATTTGATTGGTAATAACAGCCTTAAGCAAGTAAATTCCAAAAAAACATCTATTGAAAAGGCCCTACCTGAGCAAAAGATGATTTGCTCCGAAGTAATAGAAAATAAGCTGTCAACATGCCAATTAATCATTTAAATGCTTTCTCATTTCCTTAAATTTATAAATTAGAATCAACTGTATTATTTTCAACTAAACAAAAAACTTGATATATTTTCATGATTGAGATATGAAAGGAAATGATAATACTTTTTCCATTACAAAAGGTTATAAAATTGCTTGACAACTTTTGCTTTATGAAAAGTTGGGAAATGGGAAAAATGATGAATGTGCCTCTCTACATTTGGCGCGTGAATGTATGAATTTACTCTGACACTTGTTGATAATAATATTGCTTAATTATGTATTGCGATGAAAATGTATCACCACGTAATGTCATGTTGCGATAATATTTGGCTTTAAATATTTAAATAAACGTGAGAATTTTTGGCCCAAATATAGAATATGTTCCATAGTATTAAGTTTTTACACACCAATATAAATTAAGCAATTTATTAAATATGTTTTGTGCATATAAACAAAAAGGAGGAACGATAGAGAAACGCAAAATCATGAGAAATTGACGTAATTTGATAATCATTGGCTGAAGAGTTACATCTCCACACTCACGTTGTTATAGACAGATTATGTCTAGATAGACCCAGTTTTATATTTTTCGAGAATGGTTGTAAATGTTTGGTATAGGTGAGTATAACGTGTAGTAGACTTTTAGTGCAAATATTTGCGTGGTTTGATTTACATTAATCCATTATTGGAGCTTTAAGGGGATATGAAACTGTGAACGGTGATGAGGAATGCTTTGAAGTGCGGGACCGTCACTGTCCCAAGTGGCTTGGTTTAGCGCGCGGGGGCAAGTTCTTAATGGTGGAAGCTTTATACTTTTGAAGTGCCATTCTTCCTTAAAGTCCAAATGCGGAAATCCTCTTTTGGACTAAATGATCTTAATGAAATGTATTCTTTCACATGTAGACGAAGTTTTTCTTATAAACTTTTGCATGAAGTATCCAATTCTTTTGAAAATGACTTGCACTTCGATTTGATTGGGAATAACACCCTTAAGCAAGTGAATTCCAAAAAAACATCTATTGAAAAGGCCCTACCTGAGCAAAAGATCATTTGCTCCAAAGTAACAGAAAATAAGCTATCAACATACCAATTAATCATTTAAAAGCGTTATTCTACAAAATTTCTCATTTCTTTAAATTTATACATTAGAACCAACTGTATTATTTTCAACTAAACAAAAAACTTGATATATTTTCATGCTTGAGATATGAAAGGAAATGATAATCCTTTTTCCATTACAAAAGCTTATAAAATTGCCTGACAACTATTGCTTTATGAAAAATGGGGAAAGGGGAAAAATGATGCATGTGCCTCTCTACATTTGGCGCGTGAATGTATCAGATTCCTCTGACACTTGTTGATCATATTATTGTTTAATTATGTATTGCGATGAAAATGTATCACCATGTGATGCCATGTTGCCATAATATTTAGCTCTAAATATTGAAATAAACATGAGAATTTTTGCCCAAATATAGAATATGTTCCATAGTATTAAGTTTTTACACACCAATATAAGTTAAGCAATTTATTAAATATGTTTTATGCATATAAACAAAAAGGAGGAGCGATAGAGAAATGCAGAATCATGAGAAATTGGCGTAATTTGACAATCATTGGCTGAAGAGTTACATCTCCACACTCACGTTGTTATAGACAGATTAGGTCTACATAGACCTAGTTTTATATTTCTCGAGGATGGTTGTGAATGTTTGGTATAGGTGAGTATAACGTGTAGTAGACTTTTAGTGCAAATATTTGCATGGTTTGATTTACATTAATCCATTATTGGAGCCTCAAGGGGATATGAAACTGTGAACGGTGATGATGAATGCTTTGAAGTGCGGGACCGTCACTGTCCCAAGTGGCTTGGTTTAGCGCGCAGGGACAAGTTCTTGCAGCCAAAGAATTGACACCTGCACTGCACTGGGTCTCGTTTTCGGAAAGCTTGCCCAAAAATATTCAATCAACATCACGGGCTCGTTGGCTTTCAAAGTTTTCTCAGTCGAAATGGCGGGTAAAAGGAGTTATGCGACTGTTACTTCCTCGGAAAAGTTTGTGTGAATGTCGAACATTATATATATACACATAGACATTATCATGTGTATTACAAGGCAAAGTATAGACCGTTAACCTCTCTACATATTTTTTTAAGAAAATATAATTATATAGGCAAAAAAAGAAAATTTTTAAATTTGACGAGTAAATGGACTTGAATAATTGCAACTTACAATAGAGCAAGCAAGGAAAACATAAGTAGACAAATTAATGTGAAAATGCAAATGACTCCCCCATACCATTCTTAAACAAAAGATGGTTTCTTAAAAATATCAAAACCAGTTAATGGGAAAAAAAGCTAGTATGTGGTACGCGTTTTGAAGATCTATTTTATGACTCATGTTTTGAAGACACAATGAGTCTTTTTTGGATAAGCATGAAATTCGAACAATTATGTGGTACGCATTTTGAAGATCTATTATACAAATTCCTGAGAAGCTAAGATCAACGATGTGCAAGATATGTTGCCATCCATAGAAGATGAAATATTGGAATGAAAAATATTGGAATTCGATTGAGAATGAGACAGATGTATTTAATTAGCAATTTTCACAATTTCCCATGCTCTCCGGCAAATTATCTTAGAATGCATGAACTTGTCTTTACGTGTGAGCTCTTCAGCGAATTATCTTCCTTTGTTTTTTCACTTCTTAGTTCAAAATGATGAGCACTCCAGCGATCTTTGAAGTCTTTGACAACATTTACAAATGAAGTTGCCTCTACACTAAAGGATTGTAGCTCACTCTATAAGTACACATTACTTCACTCTATGCTCAAAATAACTCTTTTAAAATGATTACACCAGCACTCTCTTAGAGGATACACTTGGATTTCATTTTTTTTTTTAATTATTAAGAAGTAAGTATAAGAAGTAAGAACAAGTTTTAGTTTTAGAGCGTTTTGATCTCTCGGCCGTCTTCAAGTCTCACTTTGACACGTACATATAGCCCTTGAAGCTTCCTCCACGCGCTAGAGACTTTGAATAGGTAAATAGCTGTCGAAAAGGGTGATTTTAGACTAGCAGGTTCACTATAAAATGGAATGACGAGTTTCAAAGCGTTATTCCATTTGCATAAGTAAAAACATTTGCCTGTCTTTGCGTGCGCACCAAATTTCGGACCAAACCCGTGGCCTCCGAATCGACGACACTAGAGTTCTTCTTCTTCTTCTCTCTCTCTCTCCCAAAGCACTTTGGCGATGGCTCTGCAACTGTGGGAGACCCTCAAAGAATCCATCGTCGCCTTCACGGGCCTGTGCCCGGCGACTTTCTTCACCGTCCTTGCCCTTGGGCTCGCCGTCTACTGTGTTGTGTCCGGCCTCTTCGGGTCGTTATCCGACCGCCACCAGAGGCCGAGGGACTACCAGGAGCAGATGCAGCCTCTCCCTCCTGTTCAGCTTGTCGAGACCTCCGAGGACGAGTTCAAGCAGTACGACGGCACCGACCCCAAGAAGTCTCTCTTGATGGCCAACAGGGGGCAGATCTACGATGTCTCTCAGCGCAGGTATGCTGCGACCTTCTTCTTAGTATCGGATGAACTTGTTATGCTCATCGCGCGACTTCGACTGTTTCCTGTGGCAGTCGTGGGTTATGGATCGGATCGTAACTGTCTTCTTAGGCTAATTCTACATGAATTTGTTGATTGCAATATACTGTCTATTCACTTGTCAAGTTAACGCTACGATGAAATTGGCCTATGTGAAGCTTAAAAGATGGTTGAGATTTATTCGTCCACACACGGTCAAATCTATGAAACAAATTACCCTTTTTTGCGGGATCTAAAAGCCTGGTTAATAACATGGGAGTAGAGTTTGCTTCATTGAATGTCGGTTGAAGATTGGCTCAGACATTACTCAATTTGCTGAAGTGATCTGTAAATAAGACCAAGCAAAATAGCTAATCAAAGAATGTTGATGAAGATATCAAATAGAGAATAATACATGTAAAAGAAAGGAAAGAGATGTAACCCACCACCCCATACCACCAAAAAAAGGGAGACTTTGAAGGTGCAATGCTGTACCATACCGTACAAATGACAGTTGTTATATTGAGATGAGAAGATTTCGGCCGAGGTCCGTCGTTCTACCCACTAGACAATGGAAGCGAAATTTGCGACACTTTAAACACTCGCAAATGGACGTTCGACACAATAAAAGTCATATTTAATGACATTTATATTTTACGACATCATGTTTTTGGTTATGAGCCTGAAGAGTTATGCTTTACATTCACGTTGTCTCTAATTTTACTTCCTTGTGTAATGATGGAATGACTTGCATGCTCCAGCAATTGAAGTTTCTATTTGCAACTTGAACTTAAAATTTTATGTCCTCACTAGTTTTGGAGCTTGGACCTGATAACCTTTTTTTTTTTTTTTTAATTCATAACTTCCAACATGTAGTTGAATATGCATTTTTTGTTCAATTTGAGATACTTACTGAGAATAAGTAATGTATGGCCTATCTTGTAGTTAGACTTCAAGTCACGGGCTATAAGGTTTTTATTATCTATGGTTCGTGTGTAAAGTTCAGTCCAAATTAAAATTCCAAGTTGCTTTTGCAATCATTTCTAGAGTATAACACAGTTTAATACCACTCACGGACCACTTTCGCTTCACATTTAACAAAGATTGGTGCAAATGGTGCCATCACAGATCTCACAGCACCTTTTTAATGACAAGAAATTAATTAATTATAATCCGGTCGACTAATCTAGAGGTACATCGATCATCACTCACGAATCTGTCATGCAGCCTCAGCGAAGTACCTTTCAATGAGATCAACACTAAGAAAAAATGGAGGCCATTTCCCCGAAGCAAATCAATCAATCAGAAAATTGGCCTTTAATTAGGATACTATGATAATATGGTCAGAGAAATTTATCCTATTTTTTTTGTTAAAAAATTTATCCAATGTTGAATAGTCAAATTTATTAACAATTCAATTAACAGTAATTTAACATTAACCAAAGATGTGCGGCGAAGAAACATCTAACTAAGATGAGAAATGTGGTCTTCCATGAAAAGTTTATCGTGCAGATTGTCAACACTTCTTGTGGGCGAAACGCACGGTATAATCCCATATTAAAATATTCTTTGTTTTTTTTTTTTTTTTGTCGAAAAAAATATTCCTTGTTGACCCACGCCAAAAGGCAGCAATGCACCTGGGAATTAACAGTATATAGAGAAAATCAAAGGGTGAACAAACTACCGCTAACAAAGTACCAAATCTTTGGCAACTCATTGCTCATTGTTAACCACTTCCGTTTCGTGATTCTAATGGCTTCTTCTTCTTCTTCTTCAAAGTGCAGAAGGAATTATGATGTCTTCCTAAGTTTTAGAGGCACGGATGTCCGCAACAACTTTGTCGGTCATCTGTACACAGCTCTAGACCAGAGAGGAATGAACACTTACTTTGACAATGAAGAACTGAAGAAGGGAGAGCAAATATCAGCTGCACTTATGGAGGCAATCGAGGATTCACAAATCGCCATAGTAGTTTTCTCTGAAAATTACGCCTCATCTACGTGGTGTTTGGATGAGCTAGCAAAAATCATGGAGTGTAAGAAGCAAAGAGACCTCATAGTCTTTCCGGTATTTTACAAAGTGGAACCTAGAGAAGTGAGAACACCAAGAGATGACCAGAGTTATGCACAAGCTTTGGCTAAGCATGATGTCAAGTTTGAGAAGGATCCAGAGAAGGTGAAGAAATGGAAGCAAGCTCTTTATGACGCTGGAAGCTTGTCTGGACAGCTTGTTCTGAAAATGAGTACGTAAAAAGTCTTCTACTACTTCATTTAGAGAATTTCTTGTGATACTTGATCTTCTCTAAGGTTTGGGATCCTATAAAGTTAGGAGTAATTTGCCCCATCTCTCTCGTTCAAGAACGCACCCTCATCAGACATTCACGCATCACAGAGAACACTTATGTAGAACACAAAACTTTAAAAGTAATTTGCCCCATCTCTCTCGTACAAGAACGCACCCTCACCAGAAATTCACGCATCACAGAGAACACTTATGCAGAACACAAAACAGAGCGCCATATGCGAGCCATTCGTCCTCTCCGAGCCTCCGTTGATCATCGACACGCCGCCGATTGTTCACGTCCCCGCGTCGCCCTAGCCGCGTCACCTCAGTCCCTCTCCATCTCTCTGTGTCCAGCGACTTTAGGCCACGAATCTAGACTCGCAATTGCGGACCTGGGGTTGCTGGGGTTGCAAACCCAAACCGTCAGTTGCTAGCCTCGGGCGATGGTCGCTGAGGCTGGCTAATATGGATGAGCTTTTCCGGTCTTCTGTGACAGAGGGACAAAAACATAGAAAGAGGGCGCAGCAACCGCTAGGACAGGCGATGGTGACGGGCACATCATTCTGGCCGGGACATGACAGCCAAGGGAACGCGATGACGGCGGCCACGAGGCAGTGGCAAAGGCGTAGGGAAGCAGAGAGAGAGAGAGAGAGAGAGAGAGAGGTGGGGAGATTAGGGTTTGAGTTTTGAGCCCTGGCAATTTTTGTTTAAATCAAATTATAGAAAGTATAGAAGAAAATCCACAAAACCTGAAATTTTGATTTTACAAATTAAGATATTAGTTAAAAGTAAAGTTGCACAGTATTCAAATATGTAAGTTTCTTCGGTATCAGAAACTGTACATAAATCATCAAAATCACGTGTAGTAATCTATGTCTATTAATTATGTCTACTATATATAGTTTTAGTTGAGGCTAAAAGAATTTTCCCTTCTGTGCCCGACAACGTGAAAGCTGACTTTGCTCTGTCATTGCCACATGGCATAGTTGTGCCATGTAACATATATTTCGCCAATACATGTTTTAGTGTTTTGTCTTATAATTTGAATTACATTTTTAACAAATATATGTTTTTTTTACAAAAAAAAAAAATCATGATATTAAATTTATCAACTTAATTTTGAAGCTTAAATTCTAATAATTTGAAAATTCCAAAAATTAGAAAAAAATAAAATATCTGGAAATCAACTTTTTTAACTAGCATCTATTATTATATATAACTCATGACCAAACAAATGTCCATTTACTTTGAAATTAGATAATGCAAGTTATTGTCAATACAAACCACGATATCAATCTTTATATAAAAAATACAAAAAAACACCATGGATAAGCTACTCCTAATATCATTTCATACTGTGATCTAGTTTGTTTGGTATTAGCTTACGTTTGGCACTCTTGATCAGGCTATCACTCATGCAAGAGTCATGCGATTAGAACCCTCATTGTTGGACCAATTATAAGGATTCTGTAGTACTAGATAATGGACTATATCCTCTTAAGAGAAAGATTAACTTAAAACTCTATAGAAGTAGATTTTCTAGATTTCGGCTTTCCAATTCGGACAAGAAGTTAGTTGACGGAGCTTGCGCTCCCATGTCCCACCCCCGTTACTGTTAGTTGGAGGGTCTTTTGTACCGCTGGCATGCCTCTGCTTCTTGTTGAAGTTTTGAGCTAGCACTCTCTCACTCACAGACCCAGACTAACATCACTTAGAGAGTAAGAATTGCAAAGAAAGCTTTCTCTACTGATTTCCCATCTCCTCTTAACTGAAGAGGTATTAGCTAATATACATACAAAAGCTAATGCCTGTAGGATGTTGCCAGCTTACTTCAACATTTACCAGCGGACAAAAGCAAAAGTAAGCTGCCTACGCCTATGCAAGACATTATACGCTGTCTAACCAATGGAGATTATCTTTTCTGCCTTTGCTTAACAGGTTTCACTGATGCAAGATTTTTTTTTTTTTTTTTTTTTTTTTTTTAATTCTTGATCGTGCAAATTCCTTTCTATTGGTTTTTAACCTCATCTGTACACTTCTAATCCATGCATTTTCTCTTCTTCTGAGAAAATTAGTTTTTCGTGTCTTGTACTGCTGACCTAGTAACCACTCCATCTGAAGGCTGTTGGGCCTTTTCTTCTAAATTGGGCGTGATTATCTCGTTCCGTTTTCTCTCCCAGTGGCTGATCTTGGGTTTGGGAGATCTTCCAGACTTCAAAAACATCAGCCCTGATACATAAGCTCTGTTCACTAAGCCAGAAACTTAGTAGGCAGAACGATTACTCTCCCTCAGTTTCTCTCTTGGACTTCTTTTTATTTAAAGCTCATATAACCCTTGAGAATGATGATGAAAATTCTTCCATCACCACGCAGATAATACTTTTGTTTGTTACCTATTACATGCTCTAGGACAGCTTTAAAAATTCAATTTGAGTGGCTTTAGTAATAAAAATAATACGTGCCCCTACTTTTCTATGTTTCTCTGGGTTTTGTTTGGTTCTGCAAGTTGTTGAATTCTCCAGATCTGTCAGGAATACTCTCTCCTTTCATCCAGTTTCATTCATGGTAACAATCACCTCAGCATATCTAGGACCATCTAAGCAGCTTAAAGCATATTTTACCAACGGATGGAGTTTACTAACAAGATGTAGATACCCTCTGTCAATGTTGATCGAGTCTGCAAACCCTGCGTCTACAAGCGGGAGTCCAGTTTCCGCTATGCTTATGTGAAGTTTCTAGCTTAGTCATCCTTGTCCTTCCGAATGGAGATAAGGATTTAGAACACAGAGTTCCTGAAAAGAAAAGTGTCTCTCGAGTCTATTATATTTCTTTATTAGCGTCATATCTCCAGGTAGTAGAGCTTTAGAGAATACGTACCTTTACTTTCCATTAATCAAGGAACTCTTCTCCAATTGTTTTGTAAAATTTCAACTCAACTTCTAGAATCTTTATCTGTGAAGCAGGATCTTTTATGAACCATTGAAGTTGCTGGAAATCTTTTTCTCAAGTCTACCCAGCAACTCCGCATAGATTTTAGTACCCTTCCCTCGAGGGCTGTGATCGTTGGAATCAATCTGTAGATATCAAAACTTAACATTCCAATTTTATATTTTCGAGGTTTTTATCACCAGATTCAATGTCAAAATCTTCTGGAATAGGATTATGATTCTCAGGAATATTTCGCTCGTGATTTCTCTATGGCCATCTGGTACAAACTTTCCTAGATCTTCATTTTCAAGATCTTGTTCTCATAACTTTATTGAAGCCATATATGTCCGATGGTTCACCTGATAAACCCATAACCATTTTTGAATCAGATCATACTTCGTGAGTGTGGTTGTTTGCCAAACATATCATCTTCTACCTGATTTTACTCTTCAAGGATATCTCCTTTAATTTTTTTTGGGACTCAATCAAAAGAGGCTTGTGAACTTCAACTGTCTTTTCAACCAACTAGTTCATTCTCCTGGCAAGTCTTTCACGGTATTCATACCCCACAGTCATTCAACAGATGATATTAAGGCTTTTTTCCTTTCCTATATGATTCTAAAATGAGAAAAAAGAACTCTAGGTCTTTTGCATAGCCAACTAATATTTGCTTTCGTTCTCACAGAACCATAGCTTTTGCTCTCATTCTCCTTCTGTCTCTTTGGAGACTTCTTCCTTGGATGCCCCTCTTGCTTGCATAGCCAAAAAAATTTTCTTTCTGCTGTAGGATTTATCTGCACAACAAGACAATTTACGAGAGAGAGAGAGAGAGAGAGAGAGAAGCAGCTACGGCAATTTTTATCTGGAGGAATATATTCTACGTCAAAGTTGTGATAACTATACTATTGTATAATTAGAAGCCTAGTTTGCTGAGTTTCTTTCAGATTCAGAGTCTTTCGACATATTCAGTTCTCACTACAAACCTTGTTGGGGCTAGGAATATGTAAAAGGTTTTTTGTACAAATTTTCATGGCAAGTACATCCTTTTTCATGTATCAAATAAATGAGTTCAGATCATTTAAATGTGGAAGACCAACATTGATAGAAGTTTTACTTATTTTCTTTATTTAGTTTTTTGTACTTCTCCCCAGCATTCATTTGATGCATCAGAAGGTGATAATATGATGGCAAATGCTTTACCTTTTCTTTTACCTAGTGCTTGAGTGTCTTCATCATCCCAAAATCGAGATGCATTACTTGGAGCTTTCTTGGGTAGCCTACTAAGATATTTTAAAATTGTCTGGCCTAGTTAGCACTTAGCAGATCTACAGTACCTCTGAACTTTTTATCTTCTACTTTGTCAGGAAAGTTTATTATATCTCGCAAATTTAGGTTTGTAATGCTAGCTTTTTTTTTTTCTCTACTTCCTACTTCCATACCCAAGCAATTATCTTTTTCCTTTATCCATTTTACCTTCTTTTACATAGGATCATGCCTTTTTTCTTAAAGATATTTGTCAGTAGTCATAAGTGATTCATTTGCATCTCTTCACTTTTGCTAAAGACTATTACATTGCGTATATACGCAGCACAAAATGCCTAGGGCATTCTGTCTATGAGATCTCCTGCCGTAGCTATCTTATAGTCATCATCCTTGTTGGTTTGCCGAGCTGAAGATAGTCTGCAACAATTCACGCTTTTCCTCATACCTGCTTTGCATGGTTAATGGGTTAGAGTGCGGAATATAACCATCTCTTATAAAACCTTTGGAGCACAGATCAGGAATTTGTTTTTCAAATACCTCTACCAACTCACAGTTTTTGCTGAAATGATGATAATTGGATCTTTTAGCTCAAGTCTGGCTTTTACACCATTAAGACTCCACAATTTGACTTCCGTTTTACCAAAAAAAAAGTAAAAAGACTCGACAATTTGTGGATCTTCACAAAACTTATTTTTCAATTTTGGCAGGAACTTATTCCATTTTGTTCCTGGCAGTTGGATACTCCGAATTTTTCCTTGTTCTAGGCAGAACAAATTTTGACAGTAGAAGGTATCCTTTGAAAATGAAGATTTTTCACATCCAAATAGCTTATGCTCCCATTATTTACCACGCTGTGCTCACGCTATGAATGCTTGGTCACATGGACAGTCTCCACAAAACTCTGATTGTTTCACAGGATAAACCTCAAAATTGTCTTAACCAAGGATTTAGAAGAGTGACGCCTGCTATAGTAATCGTGGTGCTTTCTTGCACAAAAGACCATTTTTCGTCTTGTCCATTAAGAAAGCATTACCAAGAATGACATCCTCGTCTAGTGTCAGGTAAGGAAAATCCGTCTAACAATGAACATTGATTCCCACCAGCCATTCTTAATGCAATAGGCTCTGTTAATGGTCCCCACCATTCGTCTGGTGATGCATTGGGTCTTGCACAATTAGTACAAGCTTCAGTGTCTCTAATGAATATGGATAAAACCCGGGAAACTTAAACATCACAACCACGTAAGTGCTTAACCCAGCTCAGTTGGTATGCCATTTGGGAGGAGGGTTCGATAATATCCAAAACTTTGTCCATGGCTATAGACCATCGCCTTGCTGTATTCCCAAAGCTTGGAAACCTTCATGTATGTCTTTGGATGTGGATCTTATCTCCTTCGAAGTGAATTACGATTAGAACACTATTATCCTTTGACTATGTATCCTCTTCTTCATAGACAGGCATATTGATTTGTTTGTATCCTATGATCCTTCTTTCTAAGGTTATTAAGTTTACTGACCTTTGAGATGCAACCTCCTCCCGGTTGACTTCTTGTACAGTACTGTGGTACAATAAGAGGTTCAAAAGTCCCCAATTTCCTAGCAAAGAGGGTGTAGACAATGTTCTAAACATAAGTTTATTTTTAGGGTGAGCATATTGGAACGCCCAAATCGGGAACCGCCCATACCGGACTGGATGGACCAGACCTGATCGGATTGGACCGGGTTCTTGGAGGGATCGATCTGGTTTCCAGTTTCATAGAAATGGAGCCGGTAATTCTTAGTCCGATTCTCAGTTATAGGCAGAACTAATCGGACTGGCCTCACTCTTTTAAAAAAAAAAAAAACAAATTAATTTATTAAAATAGCAATAAACTCTAAAATAATAACAACTCTAGTATTTTTTTTTTTTTTTATTTATTTTTTTCTAAGTGATTGGTTCCCGGTCCTTCCAATCAACCGGTCCAAAAAATTGAGAATTGGTCCTCCCGATTCGATTCCCGATTTCTAGGTGGAATTGGATCATATTACGAACTAATAACCCCTAGTTATTTTTGCTCCCCTCTATTGGACCCGAGATGCACTAATCTCTCTAGATGCTCCAATAGGTTCCACCATAGTCGAACTCCTAGGCCGTGTAATTCTAGGGGGTTAATTTTTTACCTACAACCTACAAAATTGTCTGTAATCGTGTGAACCTCTTCAGCTGCTATCTAACTTCCGTCCTCTAGGATTTGTGGCATTCACGAATCTATAAATCATCCTGGTGTGATACACCAAACATTTGACCTGTGGGTTCATCCTATCCATGTTTAAAGAATCAATTCTCAGTGTTAATGAATTTCCCAAACAAATATCATTTAGAGCCATCAAATAATTTGGATGGGCTTGGAAGCAAACTGGCCCATGTGCTAGATTGGCTAGTATTCCTGATATCAATTAATCTCGAAGATCCGTCCATCTTTGATCCAATTCAGTTTCAATCACAAAATTGCCAACATGAAGATGAAATAGCGGGACCTATCCTATTCTGATTAACCCTACATATGTATATAACGGCATGTGCCTCTTGTTCTTTCTCTTGTCTCTCTAACTTTTTGAAGATTTAGCATAGGCACATCTAAGGTTTGAAGTTCAGTATATGACATCTTTGCCATTGGTGTCGATCGTGAGAAAGTTATTGCCTATTTAGAGTTAAATCTTAATAATCAATAAACAGCCCTAACGTCTACTTCGAGTAGCCTCCACTCCAAAGTTGATCCTGACAATAAATCTTGTCGAAAAGTTTCTTCTAATACCTAAAATGTTGACTTTAAGGGCACTATATCATCACATGCGTTCGTCATTGATAATTGCTCACTACATTATTTTGTTTCTTCTTCATCTGTCTCATATTCTGAGAAAACTTCATAGAGACATTTAACCCGAAAGTATAAATTTTCTAGTTCCTGCTGATCTATAGGTTTATAAGCAGGTTCCTCATGAAGAGTGACATCTTCGAAAATACTCCACAAATATTCTCTTTTCGTGGATACTTTTATTGACAAGCATGAAGCTTGTGGGGTTTGAATCCACAAAATAGGACAAAAGCTACAACTACTTAACAGGGTTTAACTTGAGGAAAACGAGGTGTTCTTCTGTGTTTCCTTTTAAAGGCCTCAATTCTTTGTAAATCTGGATGACTTTTCAGATTTATGAGGCCTTAGTTATCCCCTTGGTACACTTTTTTCATATCAAATAAACTTTCTTCTTTTCGATTCTTTAGGGAAAGTGTCTTGCAGTTCTGGTTTCTCGATGGATGTTACAGCCATATCTACACTGCACATATTAAATCAAAGGGCAACAACTCTTGTTTAAATAAGGAAACTATTTAGTTGCTTCCTTCGCTTAGAATTCATTACTGGCTCTCCTCATCGTATACATTTTTGCTGGATTCACCCACCTGGACCTTCTACTACCTCTTTTTCTTGAAGGAGCAAGTCGTAAGCCTTCTTTGTGACCTCTGGCCAGGGCTTCGGAAGTTTGTCAAAGAGAGTCTTTGAGATTGTTGAAATTCACAGTGTCAAAATAGCACATCTCAAAAGTCTGTACTTTCATTAGAGCATCTCAAGGCTATACTATATACTATTTCTGTAAAAAGCAATAAATCACAGAATTCTCTTTTTAAGACATCTGTTACGATGGCTTATATTCCATCTGCAATAAGCTCTTGTCTATTTTATATCTTAAAACTGTTTGAGATAATAAGAATTTGCCAAACATCTGAGCGTTACTGACAAGAGTGGCTTCACATACTTCATACGTAGTGTTAGACTTTATCCTCCTGCATTTGTTATCAAATCAATGGTTGTGACCATTCATCTATCCTGTCAAACACATGTTTTCTGTATCGAGATTAAGAAAAGTACCAAGAACTAACCAGAGTCCTTAATGGATTAATCATTAAACAAACTATGATTTGTTCTATGTGGATAACCGGGCTTATATAAAGTCCATTGTCGCTGTTAAAAGCTCAATAAATATTCTATCATCAATAGTATCGGAGATTCTTTAGCCAACCCCAAAGATTGCCGAAGATGTTGGGCTAACTTACTAGTATCATAACCATTAAGGTTAGCTGCTCCTTTTACGGAACCTAAAATGACTGGTGTTACCTTTCTTTGCTACATTTTTTGGACTTGAAGGACTTGATTTGAATCTCGTCCCTCAGGCTTTTTTTTAATTAGTCTCCGTTTCAATTACATCAAGCCTTTCATTAACCAATAAAGACATCTCTCTTGCAATAGCATTTCTCCCTTGTATCTACATAGTCATTTTCGTTATGTATGCCATTATTTATAGGAGAAGATAAATCTGGTATTCTATCAGCCTGTTTTATTTATTAGAAATGTTTATTTATTTTTTGTAAGAAGAAAGAATGAAAAGCTAGGATTTCTTTTCTTTAAAGAAAATACAGGCCTAATGGTATTTTTCTAAATACTTGAGGCATTGAAGAGCAAAAAGGTAATAACATGACAGATCTCTACAGGAACCAACAGTAGGCCGTGTTTGTCCAAACAGCCAAAGAACGGGTCTTTATTTTTCCACTTTCAGAAGTGGGCCTAAAGTTGTCTTAAAGGATAGAGTACTTGATTTTAATTAGGATTTACCCTTTTGGAAATGCTAATCTAGACTTCACGTAGGTTATTTTTATCACAGATATTGCTTCGCAAAGGAATATACCAGATAATTGGGTAGGTATTTGGACAATTAAACAAAAGATAAGACAATTTCAATGAACTTTGTAAAGAGATGAAAACAATGCCTATCAATGATTTAGTATATCCAATAATTAACTTGAATTATTGATAAATGCAAAATAGATTAACACACAGCATTTAGAATAACATGAAGAATATTTTTTTAGTTTTGCTTAGACTTAGACATTTTGCTGGTTGAACATATTTAGACATTCATCTCCATATTTATTGTAGACTAGCTTCTTACTCTGCGATTCTCTTTGAATATTTATTCATTTCTTTGGATTACTCTAAAAGCACTTTCTACTAATTTTCCCTTGTCAGATATGAAGCGGGGCTTATACAACAAATTGTACAGGAAATCTCAATTCAACTAGATCGAACGCCATTAAATGTAGCTAAGTATCCAGTTGGGATAGATATCCGAGTACAAGAGCTTCCAACGATCCTAAATCTACAATCCAAGGATGATATTCTTATGGTAGGATTATGGGGAGAAGGAGGCATAGGGAAAACAACCCTTGCTAAAGCCATTTATAATGCTATTTTTAGAGAGTTTCAAGGTTCTAGTTTCTTGGACCGTATTCGCGAAAATTCCAAGAGTGTCACCGGTTTGGTTTATTTACAGAAAAATTGCTATCGCAGGTACTGCGAAAAAAATTGACAGTCTTCAGTGTTGATGCAGGAAGTCAGTTGATTCAAGATAGACTTTGCAATAAGAAAGTTCTTATTATTCTTGATGATGTGGATGATGAACGCCAGTTAAATGCTTTAGCTGGAGATTGTGAGTGGTTCGGTAAAGGAAGTAGGATAATTATCACAACAAGAAATAAGCATTTGCTAACTTCTCATGGAATACATTTGGATCATTTGTATAGAGTTCCAGCTCTCAAGTATGTTGAAGCTCTTGAACTTTTTAGAAAGCATGCTTTTCTAAGAAGTCAAAAAATAGAAATTAGCAGCAATCTTGTTGATAGGGTTTTGCATTATGCCGGAGGCCTCCCTTTGGCTCTTGAGGTGTTGGGTTCTTTCTTGTGTGGTAGAGGAGAACAGGAATGGGAAAGTGCCCTACATAAACTTTCTAGAAGTCTTGACAAAAAAATTAGTGATGTATTGAAGGTAAGTTATGATGGATTGGAGGACTATGTAAAGGAGATTTTTCTCGATATTGCTTGTTTCTTCAAGGGGCGAGAGACAAAGTACATTAAGAAAGTTCTTGATGGTTGTGATTTTGACACGACTATTGGGGTTGAAATTCTCATTGAGCGCTCCTTGATTAGTAAAGATGAAGGGACCTTACAAATGCATGACTTGATACAATTGATGGGTGTGGATATTGTTGAAGGAGAATGTCGTGATGATCCTGGCAAACGCAGTAGGTTATGGCATTATGATGATGTTCTTGAGGTTCTATCAAGAGATGAGGTAAGAGTTTTTATTGTATAAGAATTCATATTCTATCCTTACCATTGACTTTGTTTACTATAGTTACAAAGTAACCTAAGTATATTCGAATAAATAAACAGGGAACAGATGCCATAAAAGCCATAGTTTTGAAGCTACCGAATCCCAAAGAGACATACATTTGTCCCAATGCTTTCACAAACATGAGAAAGTTGAGGTTGCTCATCCTGCATAACGTACATAATTCTTTCCAAGGTCCCATCCATCTTCCCAATCAATTAAGGTGGTTGGAATGTCATAATTGTGCCTTGACTCCAGAATTTGGCTATGGTGCAAAGAAGTTAGTTGGACTTGATATGCAGAATAGCATGATCCAGCAAGTGCCGAAAAATTTGAAGGTACGCATTCCTCTTTTCATTACTTATTCTTGTATGTAGTAAATCAAATTATGTATGTTATTGTCCTAAGGAAAACATCTACAATTACTATATTCCTTATACATATCAAACCATCACATGTAGGCTGGCAATCTAGTGCATAGAACCAATGCAGCTAAATCTTATGTTTGTAAATAGTCTACCTTATAATTGACAACTTGTTGATCATAGTCAAAATACATATATAGCAAAGATTTCATTTTTTATTCTTGTACTTTAACTACTTTCCCAATCACGTCCATGTGGTTTTAATTTTATTTTCAACCAAGTCATTATATTTACACAAATTGTTTGATAAAGTTTCACCGACATCAAATATGGTTAAATTCAGTTGACGTGGCCATCGGACGATGTTGGAGTATAACATGAATTAAATATTGTCCTGGTGGTCACCCCTTGTAAATATGAGTGGGTTGCCACAACCTGTTTTTTTTTTTTTTTGGGTCAATTGGTTAAAACCATAATCTGTCTGACTAGCTTCTGTTTGAAGACAATTTTATGACTGCTAACGTATGTATGATATTTAATCTACATTATATTGCAAAATGAATCTAATGTCCACATTAGATAGATTTGGTTAGATTTGGTACGGGAGAATTTTGATAGAAAATTTATGTAAGTAGAAGGAGTTTATTAGAAAACTTATAAGTACTTGATTAAAAAGGTAGTGAAAGTGCAGGAATGAAAAGTAAAGTCTTCCATAAAAAATAAAATATAAATAAATAAATAAACAGTGAGCTCAAGCCATCATGACTATTTGATGGGTAATTAGTAAATTGCCAATAGTTTTATGGCAGAACCAATAAATACTTAGCCTATAAATGTGCTAGAGGTTACCAAAAGCTTTGTGGAAGTATCGACAGTTGTTTGATTATTTTAAATTACCAACTATTTTTAAATAACCAATATTACTTGCAAAGCTTCCAACGTATTAAAGTCACTAATTTTATAGGAAATTGCCAACTTGTATTTGAGTCTATATATCAACTTTTATTTGATTTTATAAATATTACTAATTGGTTCAAGAACTCACGAAATTGCTAAAATTAACATCATACTAAAGTTACTAACTCTTATAGCAAATTACCAATATTAGTTTGAGTGATATACCAGCTCTTCACGGGTTAAGTTACCGTTTTATTTTAGTTATTAACTCTTATTTGATTAAGTTACCCACGCTTATCTAATTGTTGCGAATTCACTTATTGTTTTAATAATTTACCAATGTTCATTTGTTCATGTTTTCAGCATGTTCAAACTCCACCTCTTACAAAACTTGTATTTGAGTCTATACATCAACTTTTATTTGATTTTATAAATATTACTAATTGGTTCAAGAACTTACCAAATTGCTAAAATTAGCATCATATTAAAGTTACTAACTCTTATAGCAAATTACCAATATTAGTTTGAGTGATATACCAGCTCTTCACAGGTTAAGTTACCGTTTTATTTTTAGTTATTAACTCTTATTTGATTAAGTTACCCACGCTTATCTAATTGTTGTGAATTCACTTATTGTTTTAATAATTTACCAATGTTTATTTGTTCATGTTTTCAGCATGTTCAAACTAGGACCTCTTACGAAACAATTGCCAATGTTTATTTCAGTACATTTACTAATTTTCAATTGATTGTAACTAAAATGTGCTAGAAAGCTCCCCAAACAAATGTGGGTATATTAACAAAACAATAGATACTTTGAAACTGTCAAATAGAAGTTGATAAGTTGGCAACTAAACATTGATAGATTACTAAAATATTTGATAATTTCAAAACAATGAAGAGTTAATAAAAAAATTTAACCAATAAAATGATGGTAAAGTATTTGACTGATCAAGTAAACACCAGGAAAATGACTCAAACAAGAGTTCGTAATTTCATATAAGAAAAAGTAAATTTAGCGTGTTGGTAAGCTCTGCAAATGAAAAACAAGTAAATAATTATGACTGTTGGTAATTTCAAAACAATCAAATAAATGTTGGTAACTGTACCCACATAAGAGTTAGGGCTCTTTTGGTAAACTAAAAGCTAAAAACTTAAGTACTGAATAAATACAGGAATTGAAAAATACAGTGTTGTTTGATAATAGATTAACTTCTTGCCAAATATAAAATGGTGATTGAAAATTTCAAGACAATCAGATAAACACTAGTAAATGGACTCAAATAAGAGTTATAAATAAGCAGTTGAGGCTCGTGCAAGGTTGAGCCCCACGTGGCATGCTCATGCATGAGCTTTGCTAAATAATTCGGTTTTTATTGTCACTTTAGGAATCTTTTTCTACATGTCTAATTGTTACACATATTTCAATAATAATTGATATAACTCTATATTCTATTGCATAATTATTTTATAGAATAATGCAAATTTCGGTAATAAATGTTGGAAAATAATATTTTTATGTATATATAGATTCTATTTAGAAATACATGTATTATATGCTTAAATATGATTATCTATAATGAGGTCCGCAAAGAATCTAACCCATCTCATATTTGACTTACATTTAACAAACAATGATAAATGAAAAGATTAAATTCATATTTGGCTCATATTTTACAAATGAATCATTGAAATCATATTTGAGAAATTATCGTGAGGCCCCCTGATGTTTAGTGGATCATCCATCCAGACTCCTTGTGGAGTTCATGTTGGGTAGAAACTGATTGCCCAATTATATTGATCTTGGGGATGAGTCTACCATGATCACTTTCTTGGCCCAATAATGATCCGAGGCCCACTTTCGGTCCATCTTGGATTTGTTAGTAATCCTAACTACAGCCCATGCCCTATTGCATGTTGTTGGATCTAACAAAGAAAAGTGCCCTTTAAAAACGAAAATCGATCCGAGAATCTTGACTTGTCGGATTTATTCATAGGCGGGTCATACTAAACCAAAAGAAATGTGCAACTAGTCCGTCCGATTAGAACGCATGCAGAAGACAAGTTACTAATGGTGAAAATTATTCAATGTCATCCTCAATTAGCGCTTTTCAATTTTGCTGGGGGGCTTTTAACATAAAATCTATTCAAGAAGATACATGTTTTTTGGGCTTTAGTCAGATTCCATTAAGGGACACCCAAATAAACGTGTTACTTATTTTTCCAGGCCATGTACGGTGGGTAAAGGTTATTGCCTAAGGGCATCCAAGTGACGGATGAGTCCTTCGATGCACGAAGTTGTTAGGAGTAGTACTCATTGATATAACGTGTCAAAAACCAAAGCCTTACTCAGTTTTTCCAATAATGTTCACTATTTTCTGTTTGGATTTAATATCATCACGTGTAGATTTTTCACGTTGAATCTATGATTCTCTAAATCAAATCTGTGTTGCAATCGCCTGCCACGTGTCTTGATAGATTTGCATTGCAAAGGATCAATTTGGGCTAGAGGTATCAACTTGAGATTTTTGTGAGGCAAAAGTTAGTCTACCGTAAATATATCACGGGAGACTAGTTTAGGATATTTCATGATATTAACCCTCTGTATTAGTTAGAGGATAAACCTGCTAATTCCATATAAGCTCTAGCAAAGAATTTCATGGATGTGCATAGTTATTTTGATATAATTTTCTGCACATGTTTTATCTCTCTTGCAAAAAAGTCATGTCGATATCTAACATTAAGAATATTAAATATAGTTTTATCCATGCAATGCACAAGCATCTTACCGCATCTTACCAGTTTTCTGGAAAAGTCTTATTGGTAAGCTACATAATGAAATAGTTTGTAATTTCAAGCTATATAGTAACTTAAAAGTATTGGTCAAAAGTACTGGTTACTTACCAAAGCATTACTATTAAACAAGTTTTAGTGAAAATTTTGCTGGCAACATAATTTGAAAATTGACTTGCCCAAAATTATATTAATAGCCTTAGCTTTTCTATCGGTTTGAGGATGGCTAGCAGAATTGAACTAAGGTGGAGTCCCCTCTTTTTCACCATAAGGAATGCCAAAAGTGACACAAACTTGACATCACTATTAGAAGGGGATGCTTTTGGAATACCATCTCGGCGCACAATTCAATAATATGAAACTCAATAACATGTAAACCATCGAGTCTCCATGACGATAATTTTCAAATTTTTTTACCATATAGAAACTGTCCGGTAAGCCCCTACCTACTAATAGCAACCTTTCCATTCACAATGCGCATGCGCGAGGGAAAGTGTTGATTAGGTTTGTCTCAATTTATGAAGTTTAATTGATATTCCTGACCTGCCCTATATAAACACTCACCATATTTATCTTTCGAGGGATATGCCTTCAAATACAATTTCAGATATGACATGTCAAATCTCATTCCTTAGACTCCCTTTCATTTAATACTCTTTTCTTCCTTCAGAACAATGTGCTATAATTTTAGAAAATTCACTGAAAATTTACCGTATTGAAAAATCCAGATCATCATGGAATGACTACTCATTAATAAATGCGTCTCAAGAATAAAGTAGTTAAAGCTTAATCAAAAGAAGGTGCAAAAAGACTTACCATGTATTTGGCGGACGTGCACCAAAGAGGTTTAATAAATCACACATGAAATCCATTGGATCGAGATGTCAAAGTCTATCGATGCATCTACATTTTTTTTTTTTTTTATGTATACAAATGCAAAGTATATATGTGGTGGTTGAGTTTATTATGATATAGTAAACTTTGAGCTCTTACACTACACCAACATATATCTAGCTCAAAGCAAAAAACTATGCAAGACGGCTCGGACTCTATTATTTTTCATATTTTTGTTATGTTTATGACCAATTAGGCGTATACAATATGTCTTCTTTTTAAAAAAAATGATCAACCAATCACCACTTCCTAATAAGTGATGAATAGAAGAGATTCCCAACCTTCCACTGCCTTTGTGGGGATCTACAAAGGGTGGTTGCGAATCTCTACATAAGATTCCAGATGTTAGCTTAAATACATGTGATAAATCAGTTGGCAAAGGAATGATCATGGCTCATGCTGGTTTATTGTTCTTGCAGGGCTTTGGAAAATTGAAGTTCATTAACTTTGATAAATGTCAGTCACTAGTTTGTACGCCGGACCTCTCTTATATTCCAAATCTCGAGGAATTGAATTTCTATATGTGCAAAAACTTGAGCGTGTCCATGATTCAATTGCAAAGCACTGTAAGTTACGGGAGTTGAGTCTTGAAGGGTGCCATCTATCAAAAGTAGAGCTCCCGGAAAATCTTTCATGTCCTTGCTTATTCATATTAAAATTATCTGGAAACAATTTTACTACCCTTCCTACATTAGAGAGACTAATTGACTTGGAAGAGTTGGAGGTTTCAAATTGCCAACAACTACAAGAGATCTCCAAGATTCCGGGGAAATTGAAAAGACTAGAGGCAAATAATTGCAAATCTCTAATTAGAATTCCCTCCAACATACGTGACATTGAGAATGTTGAGTTATATTCAAGTCGGGAGCTAGTTCGTAATGGGTTCCCATTAGTGATTTGTTCATGCTTGAGGTTAGACTCTCTCTCTCTCTCTCTCTCTCTCTCTCTTCTCTCTCTCTGCATTGATATGGAGTAGGGTACATTGTGGCTTGCATTGAGTGTTTGTGCATTGCAAAAGGCTAAAAATCCCGGAACAGTGGGCTAATTAAAAAAAAGAAAAAAAGAAAAAGCAAAACATATAAAAGTGATTGTGTAGACATATAGTGGAGGTTGCTGTAAGGCAATGCAAATGATATTCTCTTTATTTATAGAACTCTAGTTCGTTGTTAAATTACAAGGACCGCCCAATGAAAACTTCAATAACACATGTTCATCCGGTTACAAAATATTCAACAATACATGTCATGTTTCCACCACTAAGTACAAAAAATCTGTGTATTGCTATTGCTAACTATATATAAAACTCTAGGATTGCCACTTAACTCATTCATACTCCTCCTTTTAGGTGCCAATTTCAAAAAAAAAAAAACTATCTAACAGTCTACATCTATGACAGAAATTTCATTGCCGACCAAATCATCGAGTTGTTCTACCTGGAGGAGAGATGCCAAAGTGGTTGCTGCCCAATAAAGATGGTTATATATCTTTCGTGGCTTCAAAGGGCTTATATGAAAAGATCCTAGGAGTAGCTTTTTGTGTTGTATTTCAACTGTTCCATAGGACACGTGAGAGTACTGCATTCGAGGTTATAGGATCTGTTAATTGCAAAGCCGCAATACACAGCAGGCATTTCAAGTTCTTTGATTTAGATAATGTGTGGCTAGAGTATATGGAATTAAAGGATTTGTGGACAGTAGACCATTTTGGTCCAAATGACCTGACTCATTTCCGCATTAGCATTAGAGTATGCAATTTTCACGAACTACTTGTGAAGAAGTGTGGATTCCGACTAATATGCAAGCCACTAGAGAATGATTTAGAGGTTTTGCTTCAAGACGATCAGTGCTAGATCCAACTTTATTCTACGAGGTTTCGCATGAAGATAATCCAATGAGCACAAAGGAAAAGGATTGAACATGGCTGATTCGTCAATCGAGGTCTCTCTCTCTCTCTCTCTCTCTCTCTCTCTCTCCTCTCCCTCCCTCCCCCTTCTCCCAATGTGTGCGTGTGTATATGCGTGTGTATATGCATGTGTTGATACGGTGTACATTGGGTGCA
Organism: Eucalyptus viminalis; assembly: GCA_014182385.1. Classification (NCBI taxonomy): domain Eukaryota; kingdom Viridiplantae; phylum Streptophyta; class Magnoliopsida; order Myrtales; family Myrtaceae; genus Eucalyptus; species Eucalyptus viminalis. The sequence goes on from CM024533.1 coordinate 22,869,748, forward strand.
TGTAATGCAAAACTGTAAATTCTAGACAAACAAACAGATTTAATATAAAGTGATTATGCACGTGTGTAAAGCTTAACAAAATCTCAACTTGATGCAATGACGAAGACCCGATGTTTGTAATTCCTGTATTGAAAATACGGTTGAAATCTTAGAAAATCTAATGAACAAATGGACACGTGGTTCTTGATGTTATGGTTGATCATAACAACTAACACCAATAATAGTACTAGATCAACTCTACAAACTAAGATAAAATTGCACAACTATAATAATTCAATAATTCGACATGAGACCTTTTTCACTCTTTGGTGTTTGTTGCTATTATGATAGGGGACCGTCGTACTACATGCCTTGCTAGCCACATGCGGGTTATTTGGACAGTGTGATTAATTTTATTAATAGAGAGTATTGCATTTGAGATTTTCCTTTTATATAAAGTTAGAGCAGACATAAAAGGGGCAAGTGGTTGGATGAGGCCGGTCTATGGAGAGGGCATTCATTAGATTTTCCTTTCCAATTTTCCGTTAGTTTGAGTGTAAGTAGAAGTTTTTTTTTTTTAAAAAAAAAATATTTTAATAATGTTAAATTTGTTGCACGTAAGTAGGAGTTCAATTAGGGACAGTTTTTACTAAAGAATCAGTGATCTCCAAAGTGAACTTGTAACAATGAACATTAGACAATGGGGTCTGACGAGGATGATTAATTCCTTGGATATGTTGTTCTATTTTCCATCAATTTTTCACTTCCTATATATTACACTTGTATTGTATGAGCTGCGTTTAGGTGATTCAATCTAACATTAGGGTGAGTAGCACTTGCAAAGGGAATGATTTCCAACATAAGCAACGATCAATATGTCTAATTATTACAGAACTCTTGCTTTAGTTGAATTACTAGGAATATGCACAAATCAAACTCTTTTTCTTGAACTAATTACAAACTTGGATACTTCTAACAATTTACACATATAACAGAGGCATCGCTATTCCAGCCTTTGGTCTCATTATGGGAATGTTAGCCCCGGAAGAGAGATGCCAAAGGGGTTTGTCCTTGTTGAAGATGGTAGTATATCTTTCAAGGCTTCAAAAGACTTGTACAACAACTTCGCAGGATTTTTTCTCTGTGTTGTATTTGATGTAGAAGATGGAGAAAAGGAAGTATCTTTTGACATCGTACCACATGTCAACGGCCAAAGGCGGAATGAGGTATCGGGAACTCTCGGTTCATTTGATACGGATCACGTGTGGTTTCAATTTTTCAGAACAAATGCGCTGTGGGGATTAATGGAGGGAGCAGTCGACTTTGGTCAATTTGACGAGAGTTATCCAATATTTAGCCTTAATATTAGAGTAACGGGTGCAACCGTTAAAAAGTTGGGATATGTGTTGCAATCCAACCTCTCTAGAGGATGCTTTGAAGGTTGAAATTGAAAAGAATTGCTTCATGGATCCGGCTTCACTCTTTGAGAATAGGGAGGATCCACAGTATGTGTGGAGAAGATGGCAGATGGAAGGATTTGTCACGGATTTGTCACTCCTTGAGGTCATGCCTGAGGTTAGACTCTCTCTCTCTCTCTCTCTCTCTCTCTCTCTCTTGCATTGATATGGAGTAGGGTACATTATGGCTTGCATTGGGTGTTTGTGCATTGCAAAAGGCTAAAAATCCCAGAATGGTGGGCTAATTAAAAAAAAAAAAAAACATATAAAAAGTGATTGTGCAGACATATAGTGGAGGTTGCTGTAAGACAATGCAAAGGATATTATCTTTATTTATAGAACTCTAGTTCGCTGTTAAATTACAAGGACCGCCCAATGAAAAATTTCAATAACACATGTTCATCCGGTTACAAAATATTCAACAATACATGTCATGTTTCCACCAATTAAGTACAAAAAAAAAAAAATCTTCGTATTGCTATTGCTAACTATATATAAAACTCTAGGATTGCCAGTTAACTCATTCATACTCCTCCTTCTAGGTGCCAATTTTTTTTTAAAAAAAAAAACTATCTAACAATCTACATCTATGACAGGAATTTCATTGCCAACCAAATCATCGAGTTTCTCTACCTAGAGGAGAGATGCCAAAGTGGTTCCTGCCCAATAAAGAGGGTTATATATCTTTCGTGGCTTCAAAGGACTTATATGAAAAGATCCTAGGAGTAGCTTTTTGTGTTGAATTTCAAGTAGAATCAAGGTGGCCACATGATGGTTGTGCATTCGAGGTTATAGGATCTGTTAATTGCAAAGCCGCAATACACAGCAGGCATTTCAAGTTCTTTGATTTGGATAATGTGTATCTAGAGTATATGGAATTAAAGGATTTGTGGACAGTAGACCATTTTGGTCCAAATGACCTGACTCATTTCCGCATTAGCATTAGATTATGCAATTTTTACGAACTACTTGTGAAGAAGTGTGGATTCCGACTAATATGCAAGCCACTAGAGAATGATTCAAAGGTTTTGCTTCAAGATGATCAGTTGCTAGATCCAGCTTTATTCTACGAGGTTTCGCATGAAGATAATCCAATGAGCACAAAGGAAAAAGGATTGAACATGGTTGATTCGTCAATCGAGGTATCTCTCTCTCTCCCTCTCCCCCTTCCCCTTCTCCCAATGTGTGTGTGTGTGTATGCATGTGTTGATACGGTGTACATTGGGTGCATGTAATGCAAAACTGTAAATTCTAGACAAACAAACAAATTTAATATAAAGTGATTCCGCACGTGTATAAAGCTTTACAAAATCTCAACTTGATACAATGATGAAGACCCGATGTTCGTAATTCCTGTATTGAAAAATACGGTTGAAATCTTAGAAAATCTAATGAACAAATGGACACGTGATTCTTGATGTTATGGTTGATCATAACAATTGACACCAATAATAGTACTAGATCAACTCTACGGACTAAGATAAAATTGCACAACTATAATAATTCAATAATTCGACATGAGACCTTTTTCACTCTTAGGTATTTGTTGCTATTATGATAGGGGACCGTCGTGTTACATGCCTAGCTAGCCACATGTGGATTACTTGGAAAGGGTGATTTAATTTTATTAATAGAGAGTATTGCATTTGAGATTCTCCTTTTATATAAAGTTAGAGCATACATAAAAGGGGCAAGTGTTTGGATGAGGCTGGTCTGTGGAGAGGGCATGCATTAGATTTTCCTTTCCAATTTTCCGTTAGTTTGAGTGCAAGTAGAAGTTTTTTTTTTAAAAATTTATTTTAAATTTAGCAAGTAAGTTGGAGTTCAATTAGGACAGTTTTTACTAAAGAATCAGTGATCTCCAAAGTGAACTTGTAACAATGAACATTAGACAATGGGGTTTGACGAGGACGATTAATTTTTGGATATGATGTTCTATTTTCCATCAATTTTTCACTTCCTATATATTACACTTGTATTGTATGAGCTGGGTTTAGGTGATTCAATCTAACATTAGGGTGAGTAGCACTTGCAAGGGAATGATTTCCAACATAAGCAACGATCAATATATCTAATTATTACAGAACTCTTGCTTTAGTTGAATTACTAGGAATATGCACAAATCAAACTCTTTTTCTTGAACTAATTACAAACTTGGATACTTCTAATAATTTACACATATAACAGAGGCATCGCTATTCCAGCCTTTGGTCATTATTATGGGTATGTTAGCCCCGGAAGAGAGATGCCAAAGGGGTTCGTCCTTGTTGAAGACAGTAGTATATCTTTCAAGGCTTCGCAAGACTTGTACAACAACTTCGTAGGATTTTTTCTTTGTGTTGTATTTGATGTAGAAGATGGAGACAAGGAAGTATCTTTTGACATCGTACCACGTGTCAACGGCCAAAGGCGGAATGAGGTATCGGGAACTCTCGGTTCATTTGATACGGACCACATGTGGTTTCAAATTTTCAGAACAAATGCGCTGTGGGGATTATTGGAGGGTGCAGTCGACTTTGGTCAATTTGATGAGAGTTATCCGATATTTAGCCTTAATATTAGAGTAGTGGGTGCAACCGTTAAAAAGCTGGGATATGTGTTGCAATCCAATCCTCTAGAGGATGCTTTGAAGGTTGAGATTGAAAAGAATTGCTTAATGGATCTGGCTTCACTCTTTGAGGATAGGGAGGATCCACAGATCTCTTGGTGGAATGGATGGAAGGATTTGTCACTCCTTGAGGATAGGGAGGATCCACTATACTATGAGGGGAGCAGATGGAAGGATTGGTGCAAGAGACTCAAAGATATGCATGAAGGGAGAGACTTAATATATTAGAAGAGGGGCATCATGCCTGGCTCATGTGTCTTCAGCATGGGGGTGCTGCAGGAGGTAAAGTAGAGACTTTGCAAAAAGATTTGGAGGCATTTCCAAGTTATTTGTATTAAGGTTTGTGTGAATGTGTGAGTGATAGTATCCGCTTATATAAGGGTTGCGAGTGTGTCTTATTATTATTATTATTTTTTTAATTTCTATTTTTCTTCCTTTTGTGGCCCAATGGGGCGGGGTAAAATCCCTTCCTTTCTATATTTGGGCTAGTTTCTCGTTTCTTTTTTTTTTTTTTGTTAAACAAATCATTTGATCGAAGAACCATTCCAAAAAAAAAATTGCTATTTGTATTGTTAGTTGAGCAAACCCAATGAGCTTTTCCATCTCGAACTTTTGGCAAAATAAAAAAATTATATAGATATCCTATGCATATATTAAAATACACTATGCTCGTACATAACTATAGATGGACGAAATCATAACTTGAAATAATGAAGATGATTCACAGGTTACCGATTAACGTCTTATCTTTTAAATATGAATACAAAAGAATTCTCTACTATTTATTGTCTTACCTTCTAAAAGAGTTAAAAATTTTACATACTAACAAATATCATGATGCTGCATGTACATAAGAAATTGATATTTTGAAAGTTGGTCAAAGTAGATATATTATTTGCATGTAATAAACATGACAGTACCATTTTGCTATACTTCTTGTCTTGTTTTATTGTGCTTTAGCTTTAAATCCTAAATTTTTAGCATTTAATACTAAATGCTACAAATTTTAAGAATTTTATACAATGTATTAAAAATCATTTGAAATGCTTTTACATGCTTACTTCATTTGAAATATATGTGATCTTAAACAAACGAAAGAATTATATAATAAAATCTACCGTAAAAGTTATACGTGATGTCATGTGATTGATTTAAATTATATTGTTACATAATAGTCAAAATTATGTTATTTCGTAATATTTAAATCATTAAATCATGGAAATAAATAGTTGGTGAAATACACAACATGAAAGAATGCGATTGAGGATGCCACTTCCTTACGGCTCCATCACCATCAATCGATCGTCTGTACCATCTCTGATCGGTGACAACCGCCGTCAAATCTCCCTCGCCGGTAACCGCAACCACAGTGACGGAGCAGAGAACGGACGCTCATCACCACCGATCGAAACTTCTCTCGTGCTCTTTCTCCCTCGCTCGGTGCGTGCATGAGAGTTGAAGAACCGAGCGAAGCAAGAATGCACGCGCACAGACCGAGAAAAATATCTTCCTCTCTCATCTTGAGCGCTCTGGACCGAATCCAGTGTCCACGCCCGCGGTCGAAGCCAGTTGCAGCTGAATATCTTCGTCGAGCAATTTCGTCGCTGAATTGATTCGTCGCCTTAGCTTCATCTTCGTGAGATTCTCCAAGTCTTTCGGTGTCTTCATTTATTAGCAGGTAAACCGTTCGGATTGGATCTCCCCAAGGTAGGACGCGGTCGATTCATCGAGACTTGATTATACGATTCTTCTGAGTTTGCCTTTTGCCGAGAGCTTCAAATTGTTGTCTCAAATTGCTCGTGTTATATTGCTCGCCGATTTATAGGAATTCCTATTTGTAGAACACCTCACCCTTCATGATCACCACCTGTTCGATGTTTTGCTTCAGAGATGATAATGACGAATTTGTCTTCATGATTGATCAATCTGAGATTGCATAGGAGTGATATGGATGTTCTTGTTGGACATGCTGATCATATATTGTGAATTTTGATGCTTCATCCTTTGATGGCCGAGAGTTCTCTTTCCCTTGGTGCTTTGGTTTACTTTGTCTCCTTTGGTTGTGCGACTGAATTGTTGTCTGGTATAATAACAGTAAGTCACTATACATTGGTGGTGAATAAATCACAGCCAAGCTATATCAAATTCAATCTTGTTTTGATGCTCATAAAAGACCATTCTGCCAAAGTTTGAGGGAGAGAGTCTTCAACCTAATTTAATTCAAAATAAGTGGAAACGGTACAAGAAATGCTCAGGTATCAGAAGTTTAGTTAAGTTGAGAAATTATGGATATATGGAAGCAGTTAAGTTAAGAATCATGGATATATAAAAGAAGTTGAGTTAAGAAATGGACATCGACCCGGTAATAATCAGAGGGAATTTAAGACTTATGAATAGAGGATATGCAGAGGAAAAGAAATGTTGAAATGTGCCGGAACGCTGCCAAAATTACTGCTGAATTCCCTTTAAGTATTGTTTCAATGTCGATGTCAATGTCTCCATTTGAGTGTCATTTGTACAAACTGTGATTAATTTAAATTCCAGCAATGTCAATGTCCTAGTAATCTTGTTTTAAGTTATTTTTGTTCGGCTCGTTCCTTTGAGTTCGTGTTCTTTGCTTTGATTTCCCTTATTCCCTGCATTGCACCTTTAAATAATTCACAGTACTTCCATTTTAATTTCCGAGCAATTTGCTATTCCTGTCATTTAGATCGATTTCCATCAAACAATTTCATCCATTGATTCCAGGAGCTAGCACGCATACACGCACACCATCAAAGCCATCTTTAGAAAAATTGTTTGGGGACAATTTAATCACTTTAAAGCCAAGCTAGAATTAGAAAGTAAGCTTGTTTTCGCAATCGCTTGACCGTCTGACCAACTTACATTGAGCGAATTTGCTACAACAATATCATGTAGCTAAAATTGAGCTGGCTCTAGAAGAACTTGTTACATGTCTACTAGCTAAATTCCAATTCGAAATCTGTAGTTTCTACTTTCCCTTTTGATATTAAGAAGAGTAGTGTACTAGACCTAAATTTGGTGAGAGCAACTTGGAATTTTCTTTGCGGGATTTCGGTGCATAGACTTAATTCTTACTCAGCTCATAAATCCGAAAATTCTCAATATGAATATTAGTAACTTTTGGCTTGATCAACACGAAAATATGAGAGAGCAAGCTTGCTTCATGTCATAGGGTGTGTTTGACTGATACCTTCCATGACTCTGATAATGACGTATTCTTGAAAAATCGATTCAATAGTTATGTTATTAGTGGAGTGAATAGATGATATATAAAGATTATCTGTACATTAGTTTTACAAAATGAGGCTGTATATTATGTTTTCTCAAATTAAAAAAAGAGGGAGAAGTTAGATGAAAAGGTATTTTGGTTTTATAATGTACAACCTAATTTTATTTTAACTCCTTTACAACCGCGGTACTCTATCCTCTCATCTTCTTTAAAGAGTTTATTTGCACGTCTTGAGTTTTGCTTCACGCTCGATTAAAGGCTGGGGCACAATTACATGGAGATAGTGGAGTGGCATGAAGGAAATGATGATTGATGAGCGGAGAGCGAGGGTGATAGTCTCTTTGGACTGCTCTATTCTGTCCGAAATTACACGAGGTAAGAATGGAACGAGATCATCCATGAATTTCGAATTTTGGCTTGGCATAGAGCGAGAGTATAGAGCTTCCATAGCTATTGACAGCTGCGTGAACAAGATTATCTCCTACTGCCAGTGCTTGTCCCTTCTCTATTTCGTCTGAAGAAACCGCACTGCTTGACGTCCGCCAGTGGTTGTGATTTTGCCTAACTGAATCCAGCTTTAAATCATCCCCTCCTCCCCAAAATAAATTTACCGATTTAAATGTTTTGACCAAAGTAAAGTTTGTTCTATTTGTTTTGTTTAGTATTTTTATGTAGCAGCTTGTTTCAGGGCAAAGTGACGTTCAATCTATTATATCAATGCTCGGGTCAATTTAGATGGATCAGGATATTATATATACACAAAATTTTATGTTAAAAGTTTTTTTGGAGAATTGCTGTTATCCCTCGGTGTAATGCTGGAATAAAACCAGCATAATGTGATCATGTCTTGTGGACTTGTCCTGGATGAGAATTGTTCTTATTGTGCTTGGGCGGCAGAGTCCATTTTAATCTCATCCTGTTGGTACATGTCCACTAGCATGTATTTGTTTTTCTTCCCAAACCCGTTAAGTTGTTCGTTTTTATATTGATATAGTATGGACTTATGTTCATCACAGGTTTAATAGTACCAACTACAGACGTAAATTGAAGTTAATTATTAAAAAAACTACTCAGTGAAAGACTCTAATTGAGCCTAACAAATCACAAGAGCGACAACAGAGCGTGGGGCAAGTTTCTGTTGGTATTTGGAAATTGGTGAAGTTCTTGTTATGTACCATTTGAGAAAGTAATATCGTTGTAGTTTTGATCTTTTACTTCTGTGCTATCATTCCTAGAAAATATGATGTCAAGATGACTTTGTTTTCTTATGAATTAGAAAGTAGAAATGAGAAACGAAGTTTGAGTTGGATGGCCTTGACTCAATGCTAGCTGACCCCAAGTTTATAATTCATCAATTGTGGTGGCATGGATGGAAATATTCTTGCATGCTAGAATTGCTTGGATATATGACATATGCATCATATACTGGTGATAAGTTTAAGAAAGACGTTGTAGATTCTCCAAGATTGTGAAGCTCTCTCACTCCCGAATCCATCTTCTCCAAGATTGTGAAGCTGTCTTGCTTCTATTCCTCCTCATTGTCTTTGCATGCTCTTTGCGTGTACTCCTATGTCTTCTCTCTCTCAAAAAAAGCACCCGTCATCGATCCTCACGACTTCCACACAAAAGCGTTGAAGCGACCTCTCAAATCCACGTGGATGACGATCCAATCCAGCTAAAAAGCAACTCAAACCAAATTATTTTGTTCGCTATCTAAACTACAGTGTCGTCAATTTCTTGTTTTTCTTCTTTTTTGTTGTTCTTGTTTTTGTTTCGTCACTGTTACTTTTGCTTGGATTTGCAATCCAAAGGAGGAGATTGGTCCATAGATCTTTGCATAAGTTCCAAGTGAGATTGACCATTGGAGGAACTTGATTTTGCTTTGTACCGAGTGACGAAATTGGTGTAAGTGAGGAGTTTGATTTGGAGATGCGGTTTTATAGTACTATAGTGGCCATTGGAGAAGACGAAAAACAACCAAAAAAATATAAGAACAAAATAGGATGACCTGATAAGCCAAACTATATTTAGGGAGATGCACCTTCAATTTTGAAAAGTATGATATTCTGAAATTAATTGACAATCAAATTAAATAAATTGACATTTTCACAACAAAAAATTGTTAGTTCACAACTCTTTCATATTTTGATTTGACTATCTTACCTTATTTACATTATTTTTACAACTTTTTCAAATTTCTTGCCAATTGCCTTTTAAAACATTTATCTCTTTTGCACACAATTAATATCTTTTCTCTTTTTCTTCCCGTATGCGTTTCTTTTCAAGGACATGGATGTGGTTTTAATTGTTCACAAATCTGACGATTTACAATGTGTTTTCGTCATGTGTAAAATGGGTGTCGTATACATCTTAAAACCTTAAAGAAGAAAAAAGGCAATCGGCATTTGCCAATTTGAAAGCTTGAGGCACGTTATAACAATGCACCGTAGAAATCCCACTGGCTCTCTGTTATTTTGGGCATTCCCACGTCCCACCTGCACCACCACGAGCAGAGAAAACGGGAAAATATTGCAAATGCCATGTCATTGGCTGACGTGACATGCACTTATTTTTAACTAATTACAAATTGACACGTGGCATCAGAGAAACAAATTAAAAATCCTCTAATCCAACTAGACTCTCTTTCCTCCCTTCCATCTGCACGAGCCCAACCTCCGCTCGTCCTTCAGCTATCGCCACCGGCGGAGTCGGAGTTGCCGGCGCTGCATTAATCCAGTTTGGCCATCTCCTCCACCCGCTACCTCAATTCCAAATCCGACGTCGAGGACTAGATTTGGTCATGAGAGAAGCCATAGGTGAAGCTGATTTCTCTCCTTCCGCCACTCAAAAGAGATTCCATGGATTGGAACCGTTGGCCATGGCTCCAGATCTGGAGTCTTGGCTGCGAGCCCGCTGCTCTGTGTCCCCAGATCTGCCGCTCAGGCGCCAGGACGGCGGAGAGGGTGGACGCGGAGGTCGGTTGTCGCTCACCGCCATGGCTTCAGATCTGGAGTCTCGGCCGCGAGCCCATTGCTCTGCATCTCCAATCTGCCGCCGGGACGACGGAGAGGGTGGACGCGGCGGTCGTCGTCGCTCACGGCCGTGGACGCGGAGCCCACTGGTTTGCGTCTCCTAATCTGCCGCTGAGACACCGGAACGACAGAGAGGGTGTGCGTTCAGATCTGCGGAGGAGATGCCGGAACAACAGAAGACCGCTGCTCTGTATCTTCATATCTGTGGACAAGTGCCGCGGCCAACGCTTAGCCGCCGGGACAGCCACGAGGGTGGACGCGGAGATCGGCCTGGACGTGACGATACCGTCGCCCAACAGCTAGATTGGTTTGCCGCTCAACGGCTTTGAGCTCGAGTCCTGGCTCGTCCATGGCTGCCGGTGACAATCTCAACAGCATTTCCACGAGCTGTGATGGCCACGATGGGGCGGTGGCTCGAGGATGGCGGCAGCGGTGGCTTGGGCGGCGGAGATAGCCAAGCTCAGGCAGAGAAAAATAATAATATATTTTTTTTAATTTTCATGTCAATATATATGTGTGGAAATTTAATTGGATATTAGTAAATAAGTGCGATGATGTGAGGGTTGCCAAACACTGAATACGCTACCCCCAATTAGTTTCACTTTTAATGCTAATGACTAAAACGCAAATATTTAAAGAAAAAACCAGAAACTTTAATACCAGCCAATGTAATGGATTAGCAAATTTTCATATGATTAAAATTATTATCAAAAGATGATTAAAAAAAAGCATCATGAAATATAATCCAAGAGTGGTTATGGAATAACTTACCATATGCATATATGCTCATTGTTCTTGGAACTGCGGTCCCTTTGCTCTCCGGCAGCAAGCCGAGTTTGTTGAGCTGGCAGGCTCCGCCGCCTCCTCTATAATTCCCTCATCCCGCTCATCTGCTTTGCCCATTAATATAACTTCATTTGCTTAATTAATCCTATATAATTTTATTTGATGCTATTTTTTCTATTTTCCATGGTGGGTTGTGTTGCAATCCGAAGGTGTCATGACAAATGGTAATTCCATTCCCTGCATTGGTTATAGATTTTGGGTGAGACAAGATTCAATTGTTCAACCTGTAGCTTGTAGAGATTAACTTTTTGGCCACTTGAAAAAAATGAGAAATATATTGGTCAACTTTTGAAGCAAAAGCACATGAGGGCTAGAAATCCATATTTCTTAAAGTAGTCGTGAATTGTTAAATTGTTAGATTGAGTCTGTTTGGCTTTGAGTTTCTCGAGGGAACACGGCATTTTTTATGACGTTTGGATTATAGATTATCAAAACGATATCTACCTCATTCCGATTTTTCTTTCCTTTATTCCCCATGGGTCGAAGGAAACTTTTTAGATGAATTGCAGTTTAAATTTCGCTGGTCAGTCTGTAGGCTGCGTGAATAAGGTGATAAGTTTTATTAGCTTTTTATTGCTAATAATTTTTTTTGAACGTATGCTTGATTTTGTCAGTAAAAATTTAGGTGTCAACAAGTTTATCAAGGAACATGAGATTATTATTGATGTTTGCATTGGATCATCGATTCGATATTTTACCGAATACTGGATTTGGACACCTTCAAAGGGTTTTCTTTTCTTGAAGCCAATCAATCAATTGATAAAAGAACACTGGCCTCCAATCACGACCATATGAAATTATGACAATAATAATAATAATCTATCTTATTTTGGCAGGTCAAATTCATTAACAATTCAATAACAATGAACTTGATGTAAAATAATGTTGATCAAGACATCTAATTAACGTAGAAAAGGTTCAGCGCAAATAGGTTAGATCTATGTGCATGCTAATATTATTAAAACACCTAATAATACGCTTTCTTAAAGAAAGTCATGCAATTGGGTGTTAGAGAATATATGAAGAGCATCAAATGGAGAAAAAACCACCCAAACAAAGTACCAAATCTTGGGCAACTTATTGTTCGTTGTTAACTTCTGTTTCCTGATTCTAATGGCTTCTTTTTCTCCCAACTCCAGAATGAGTTTCAAAGTCATTGTGAGCTCCAGAGAAGAGAATGTTGGCAACAACTTTGTCACACATCCATACATACGCAGCTTTAGTCCATGCTGGAATATCCCACTTCGACCTTCAACGAAGGGAGAAAGATGAAAAGAATCTAATGATCACACTTCTGAAGATGATCGAGGAATCAGACCTTGCAATCGTCGTTTCTCCAAGGACAATGCCTATTAGGAGTTGTGTTTAGAAGAGGTGGTGAAAATCATGGAGTGCAAGAAGCAAAGAGACTTCAAGGCTTTTCTGGTGTTTTACGAAGTGGAATTACATAGAGTAAGTGAACTGAAAGGGAGTTACCAAACTAGTATTGAATATTTTCAAAAGAGGCTTCGCAAGGATGTGAGGGAGATTGACGAGACGGAAGGACGCTCACCAAGAGGCGGATAGCTTGTCCAGGTGGCACTTGGATGATGAGTAAGTAGTAATTTTGCTGCTCTCTCTCTCTCTCTCAGGCGAACACACTGTCATTCGACGCTCACATAGCACGGAGCTCATTTACGCTGCACAAGAAGCAGAGAACCTCCTCTCCAAGCCTTTGTCAATTTACCACGCCGCCCCAGCTGTGTCACCTCGGGCCCCCTCTATCTCTCTGCGACCATCGGCTTTGGGGGACGAATCTAGGTCGCGACCCCAGATCTAGGTTGTTACCCTCAGGCAATGGTTGCTTGAGGCTGGCTACAGCTAAGACATTCCACTGTCTACCGGGACAGAGAGAGAGAGGTGCAACAACAGCTAGGACAGGCAATGGTGACAGGAACGCCATGGTGGGAGGGACATGATGGCGGGGCGAACGCGATGACCACGATGGCGGGGGCAGTGGCAAAGGCGGCGGAGAGAAGAGAAAGGGGCGGGGAAAACTTCGGTTGAGTTTAAGGGTAAAGTAACAAATTAAATTCAGATTTTGTGTGTGTATATATATACCCACAGAACTCAAAATTCTGAACATGCGAATTGAGATGAGATATTTGTTAAAAGAAAAATTGCCCGAATTTCAAATGATTAGGTGTGGTCAATATCAAAGACACCTACATCGATGGCGAGTGCTTGAGGCCCGGGGCACGAGGTCCCACCGGGCGCTCATGAAGGCCGTCGAGTAGTCGCGGATTCCTGTGCTTATCTTCTCTGAGGACCGCGCTTCGTCTCGGTGGTGCTTGGACGAGCTGTTGAAGGAAGGTAATGGAATGGAAGAGGCTCAAGGGGACAGCTGTTGTTGCCCGTGTCCTATGGAGTGAAGCCGAGGGTGATTCAACGGCAGAGAGAGAGAGAGACAGGGTTATGGCAAGGCATTGGCTAGTCGCCGATTTGTCCGGTTGGCATTATTATGACCACGGGTAATCACGGTATCCCTGTTTGACCCTGTAAAAGAATATGGAATTCAATAATCTGTTGATACTTGATCGGATCGATTCGTGTGATGGAGTCATGCTTTGGAATGTTACAGAGTGATTGTTTTCTTCGTGTTTTTATTTAGTTCAATGGATCGTATATTGCCATATATTCCCACCCCCTTTGCTACCTTGTTTCGGCAAAGACGAGACCCAGTGCATCGAGAGCATCGTCAAAAAAATCTAAACTGCTTTAGGACGAGTACTCTTGAGTGTTGCCAAGCATCCTGTCGGTGTGGGTTGTCAGGCAGAGGAAGTAAAATCATTGTTAGGTTCAGGCTCGGATGATAAGAATATGGGGAACTGGAGGTATAAGGAAGAACACTATCGTTAAAGATGTCTATAACAATATTGCTAGTTTGGTGGATATAACTTTCTTGCAAATATTAGAGAAACTTCCAGTAAACCTGAAGGCCTAGTTCATTTGCAGAAAAGCACTCTTATTCAAGATATTGTGGAAAGAAAATTTAGTGGTCTTCAGTGTGGATTGAGGTGTTAATCCGATAAGAGATCGACTTAGCTACAAGAAGGTTTTACTTGTGCTTGATGATGTGGATCTTGGGGACCAGTTAAATGCATTAGCCAAAGAATGTGAATGGTTTGAAAAAGGGAGCAGAATTATCATCACAACAAGAGATAAAACATATACTAACTTCTCACAGGATAGATTAGGTATACAACATTAAATCATTAGATCAAGGTGAAGCTTTTGAACTTATGAGTTCATATGCTTTTCCAAGAAACCAGACGAAAGACATACATTGTGATCTCATACATAATATTTTGGGCTATGCTAATGGCCATCCCTTAGCGGTGGTCTTGGGTCCCTTTTTATGTGGTAGAAGCAGAGGGGAATGGGAGAGTACATAAAGTAAACTTGCCGAATGTCCTAATAAATTTAATAAACAGTGTTCTAAAGATAAGTTTTGATGCATTGGAGGACAATGAGAAGGATATTTTTCTTGACATTGCTTACTTATTTAAAGGGAGGGATGGTGATTATGTAACCAGAGTTCTTGATAGTTGTGGTTTAAAGACATTAATTGGGACTCAAACTTTAATAGAGATATCTTTAATAAACATCAAGAATCAGAGAACAGTACAAATGCATGACTTGATTTGGCTAATGGGTCAGGATATCGTGAAACAAAATTGTCCAGATGACTCGATTATGGTGCTACGATGATGTTTTTGAAGTATTTTCGGAGGATATCGTGAGAGCTTCTCATGAAACCATTGATAATCTTGTCTTCTTTAATTTACACATTATCCCCTAATTCAAGTTGGGTAATAATGATTATTTTTTTTCCTTGATAGGGAACCAATCTTGTTAGAGGCAGAGTGCTGGACTTGCCAACACAAGAAGAACTAGACATCAATCCTTATGCTTTCACATATATGAGCAGACCGAGATTGCTACTAGTCCTGAATGCATAGCTCAACAGAGATCCCATATGTCTTCCTAAAGATTTAAGGTGGCTTGAATAGCCTGAATATCCTTTATCAACTCTGAAGTTTAGTACTAGTCTAAAGAAACTTGTTTGGTTTGATGTGTATAACAGCCAAATTAAGGAATTATGAGATAACTTAAAGGTACATCATACATTCTTTTATTGACGGCTTTCAATTTTGTACCTTTCACAAAGTGAAATTTATCAAAACTTTGTTAGGCTGTTCTTTCTAATTTGTGGCATTTTAGAATTTGAAGTTCCTAATTCACAGCTGCTTTAAGTCTCGATTAGTGTTCGGACATCTCGGTGGTGCCAGATCTGGAGACAATCAACTTAAGTAGGTGCTCAAACCTCAAGGAGCTTCCAAGCAAACTGAAGCTGAAATATCTTCAAAAATTCATGTCACTGGCTTTTCTAAGCTTGATAAATTTAGTGATATTTAGGATATGGAGAGCTTAACAGAACTTCACATATCTCGAGACCTCTATTAAATAACTTCCTGCGTCAATTGGGAACCTTATCTCGTTGAGGTTTGTGGAAAAGTCTTATCAATCTTCCTAGTAGCATTTACGAGATGCAAAGTCCAGAGCACCTTTCTCTTGAAGGTTGTTCGTTATTTGGCTTGTTTCCAGGGAGCGGAGAGCTCCAATCCCCTTAATGGTAGACTTGGATTCCAAATCTGGTCTCCCTAAAGCTTAGTGGGTGCAAGCTGTCAGAGGAAGAATTCCTTCAGTCCTAGCTGCTTCTCTTCTATAAATAATTTGCATCTCTAAGGAAATAACTTTGTTAGTCTTTCTACATGCATTAGCAAGTTTGAGGAGTGGATGATCTATAAAAAATTAGATGATTACAAGCAGCTATAGGAGATTTAGGAGCTTCCACCAAACATTTGCACCCTTGAAGCAAATGGCTACAACGCATTGTCTAGATTTCCAAAATTGCCCATTTGAATGCATTTCGTCCTCCATGTCAGTGTACATTTGCTTGATTCTTTCGTGAAGGTATTGACCTCGCTAATATTACACGTGTGCATGAGCTGACGTGATTCTGATTTAATAGATATGCCATAGTCGGATGTTCATGAGATGGGTCACTACATGGATACTATATTTCCTAGAAACGAGATACCATGTTGGTTTATCCAAAGTCAAGAGTGTTCTGTCTCTTTCTAGGTACCTCGAGGTTTGCATGGGAGTAACCTTTGGTATTGTGTGTTGCTTTTTGGATTGGAGGAAGGAAATGAGGCTAGTTTTTCATGTGAGGATCGGGTATTGGTGAATCATGTTCATTGTAACTATGACACAAGAACATTCTCATTTTACAGTTTGATCACTTGTGGTTTAACTATATTACATGCCGTTCATTTGATGGGCTGGATGTGATGCTAGAGACTGAGTGGAGTCTCTTCCAGGTTTCAATACAAGTATCGAAGCAACACTAAGAAGGTGTAGGTTTGGCTTTATATGCAAGCAAGCAGAGAATGACCTAAGGAAGCACCTCGAGCTTTTAAAGATAATCTCAGTTGTCAAATATATTCTTGATTCGTGGAAAAAAAGTCCACACTGGAATTGCAATTAATTTTTAGTATTTTATATAATACTTACTGTAACTTGTTGCATTTTCTGAATGGCTTCTTACACTCCGCTTTCGGCAACTTTAGCACTTGTGTTGTTGCCTGGTGAGAATGATCCTCTTGTCCATTTTCTGATTTCTTTTACGGATATGTGATGACCACGGTGGCTGTCACATCAAGCTACTTCATCTAGGTTTGTGACAAAAGATGGATGGATGGGATATTTGTTGATTTTGGCTAGTGCTAACACAAAGTTGTGGAAATTGAATTGCGAGATACTGCTTTGTAAATGTCCAAAAATATACATATGGACCAATTATATTTTTTAGTAGCCACAAATTCGAAATTTTTGTAGCTGAGTTTTGCTTTAGGCAGGTGGGAGCAGCCCAAATGCTAAGATGTAAATGGATATTGCAAGAAGTTATGTATATTTTGCCGTTTGGCCTCAATGTAAGTATTGTTTAAGTCATTATGATTTTGTGATTTAAAATATGCTAGATTTGTATTGCTTCTTGCGCTTTACTCTGTGGATCCTATAACTTTTTCCAGATTGCTTATCAGTGTCACAATACGAAGTATCGTGTTAAAACACAAGGATACTAAAGTTTTTACTGAAGTTCTAACTCTTTGCTCTCTCTTTTATGTTTATGTATCCATTAATCTCTATAATTTCCCCCAATTTATACTAGTTGGAATGCTTATTATGCAAGACTGTAGAAGCAATACAGTTGACGTGAAGGTTAGCTTTTTTAAGTTTCTTAGATGTAGCTCTCTATCTACATTTAACTAAATTAAGCTGGCAGGTGTTAATTTTTCTCTTTAATAGAGCTTTTGGCTGTTGTGTCTCTGTCAAAGTTTGAACAAGCAAGTGGTTCCATATGTTTTATGCTACAAGTATCAATTGTTGGAAATCTCTCTGCATTTTAACAAATTGATGGTGTGTTTGCCTTCGAATGCTCAGATATATATTCAAGTACCTTCCTATTTTTCAGAATGACATTTCGCTGTGCATCCAAATGATCGCTCTTCTATTTGCCATTTCCTTACCTTGTTTCTGTTTCTATGACAAAGTGTGGCATTACTTATGTTAGAGGACATCTTATGAAGGATTGGAAGGAAGAGCTTGGAAGTAAGAGGCATCTAGAACAGAGTTGACATTTCAATTGCATTCGTAAGTTAGATTCCTAGTTAGAATCCCATCAATGTTTGTGTGCAAGTTCCTTTAGTTTTTTCAGTTATTTTCGTGTCATGAAGTCGAGCTATAATGCAACTGAGTGTCCTCTCACATTGCCTTAAAGTTTAATTATTGAGGTTTTGCAAATTGAGTTCAGCATCTTGCGTTCTAATTTGTCGATTATCGAGCAGGCTTGCCATTGTAGTATTGGCACAGACAACTTAAACTGAGAAGGGAGAAGGGCCATGACTAGCAAAAAGGACACATTCTGGTGTTCTTGTAGATGGTGGGAATTATGAGGGCCCAATTGGGAGTGTGCTCAAATCTGTATTTGTTGGTTCTACATATGTAAAAAAATATGGCCCAACTTGTTCAAGTTCAGCAACCAGGTTATAAAACAATGCTTACTATTACATAGATTATACCAAACACATTTATGCAAATTGACAAGCTGCTTCTCTCTAATTGCATTCCATTTGCAAGAAGAACTATACCTTCCATCAGAGCAGCAATGGCGGGATGCAGGAAAAGGGATTTCGCATGAAGCAGCCGGCGCTTGAAGCAAATCATCGGATCTTGAATCCATGCTTCCTAAACAACTGCTGATTAAGATCAAGAGATGGACTGAACCATAGTCAATTTTTTGTTGGATATTTATCACGCAAAAGGGCCATAAGATGCCATGGTCAAACCATAAGAAAAATGTACTCCCTACTCTCAATGTGTAGTTCATTAGCTGCTTGGCTATTTTAGACAGCTTCAACACTTGATTCAGTAATAGAACGAGTCGGAGCGCAACTTTAAAAACCAGAAACTCATCCCCTTTTGTTTATGAATTTCAATCCAAGATGTTTAGAAGTAATTGGATTTCAAGAAAATGCTCAAACTATACATCAGGATACAAGCATTATTCCATTCTAGTATAATCATTTAACCCCAAGCATACTTGCTTCTCAGGTAGACACACCTTTTGCTCCATGCACAATAAAGCTTTTTCCAAAAGAAAGCATCACGCTTCTGCTCGACTTGTTCTATCAATTCTCTTGGGCATGATGAAAATATCGCAACAATGGTTCACAATTATAGAGTAGCTAATAAGTCATAATTGGCCAGCATGGTAAATTCATCGGTAGTCCAATAACCCGATTCCAATCATTAGCTATAGAGTAGCTAGGAGTAGTAAATTCACTGAAGTGAAATTTATTGCTACAGCTCCACACCAACAATTA
This sequence comes from Eucalyptus viminalis, assembly GCA_014182385.1. NCBI lineage: Eukaryota > Viridiplantae > Streptophyta > Magnoliopsida > Myrtales > Myrtaceae > Eucalyptus > Eucalyptus viminalis. Next base: position 22,888,914 of record CM024533.1, read on the forward strand.
TAGAGTAGCAGGATGTCACTGAAAAAGGAGTACTGTTCATGCTTCTCTCTCGACTGGTTCTGCGTATGTACTGTTCATCGCCTGCGCGAGATCCATTTCCGGCCGTTCTGGCCGGCCGATTGCGCCCATTCTTGGAGACAACATTCCTCTATATCTGATCTTGTCTTCTACCGAGCGATTTTCCCTGGTATGTCTTCCTCAGCTGGAATCTCGGATCTGAGTTTTTAGGGCTCCAAATTCCGATTTCGCCGTCTCCGAATGGCGTCTTCCTCTGAGATAGCAGAACATAACCGGGGTAAAGCCCATGTTGCTGCTCCGGTTGAGCACCACCTCTCCCCCACACCCGCTCGTAACCCTGTTATGCGATACTCCTCGGCTCTAAGAGAACCTCGCGCCCACTCTGGGCGATCGCGAAGCAGGGGACGAAGTAGGGCTCGTAGGGCTCGTCCTCTGCTGGGTATTCCTGCTCGGCTAAATGCTGTTGGGCGTGATAACGCCTCCACTGGTCTAAATCGAAAGGATAGGAAGATCTCCTTCAGCCGTGACACTGCATCTATCTCTGCTCTGCACGGTTGTGAGGCCAAAGGGCGTCCGAATGCCCCGAATAAGGCGCCAGAGGAGCCATTTCCGAATGTACAGATCCCCCCCGTGAAGGAAACTCCCCCCCTGCTCGCTCTTGGGCTGCTGTAACCCGTTCGGCATCCAAAGGCTATGGTTTGTCCTTTGTTCCTCCGGCCACAATTGAGAACTCTAAGATTTTGCAGATGCCGGAGGAGATCCTTGAATCTTCTCACCCGAAATGGGAGGAATGTCTGGTTGGTTACTACATTGGGAAGCGCTTACCCTTCCACCTCACAGAGGACGCCCTCAAGAATGCCTGGGGCCATCACTTGGTCGAAGTCATTGCTGCTGACCTTGGTTTTTACTTCTTTCACATTCCGGATAGTGATTTCAAGAGGAAAATCTTGGATGGAGGCCCGATTACAGTAGCCAAAATCCCCTTGATCCTGCAACAATGGCACCCTATGTTGGAGCTCAGGAAATTAACTCATAATTCTGTCCCCATTTGGATTCGTCTCAGGAACGTCCCTGTGGCTCTTTGGTCTGCTGCTGGCATCAGTTTTCTGGCAAGTGGTATTGGTAAGCCCTTATTTGTTGATAATCGAACAGAATAGATGGCAATGGTAGCATTTGCTCGAGTTTGTATAGAAGTTGATACGTCTAACTCTTTCCCTGAAGTTATAGAGTTTATGATGAAGGGTGAGCTTAGAACAGTGACGGTTCAATATGAGTGGATCCCGACAATTTGTCCAACCTGCTCTTCTTTTGGCCATAGATGTCCTGCCCCGAATTCCTCAGGTCCTTCTAAACCTGGTCCCTCAGTCCCGAAGGCACCTGTCCCTCGTCCAAACGAATGGCGTGAAGTGCGTGGTAAACGCAATAAGCACACCCCGATGCCTGCAAATGATGGCCTGATGCATGATCCGGTCCAAAATCATCCCAAGTCCCCCCGTTCTGAAGGAATCCAGATTGGAGATCCGATGCCTCAGATAACCAGATAGGAGGATCATCATCCTTCCCTTGACCTGCTCCCTGCCACCTCTATTGACCTTGTTTCCGCTGCTGTGATGCAAAGACAGGGTTCCCCTGACTCGAATAAGTCTGCACCTTCAGATGAAGATCTTGAGGATATCAACTCCGATGACGGTGAATCTGTATCACCATGTAAGGTGCCCTCGTCCATTCCGGAGGAACGCGATAAATCTCCCCCTCCGAAGGTAAATCAGGAGGCCTCTCTTCGTAAAAAAGGAATCCTCCGCTCTGAATCTGCTGAGGCGAGTATTCCTGCTGGCCCGAAGCTTATGCCACACTCGGCAAGGAAACGAGGTGGCAAGAGAAGGTAATCCTTTTATCTCATTCCTATGTTTTTTGGTGTTTGGAATATTAGGGGTCTTGGACAAGCCCTCAAACAAGCTGAGATTAGGAATTTTGTGAGGACTAACCGCCTCTGCTGTATTGGTATTTTGGAGACTAAAATATCCCCTGCTGCCCATTCCCATGTTTCGGCATCCCTTCTTCCTGGGTGGTCTTGGTCTACAAATTACTCTTATTCCATCAGGGGTCGTATTTGGGTGGGTTGGAACCCATTGGCCGCTTCTTTTTGCATCTCAGCTTGTACTGCTCAGGCCATTCATGGCCGTTTGGAGTGTTTTAATTCTGGTGTTGCTTTTAATCTTTCGGTAGTCTATGCGGAGCATTCTTTTGTCCTGAGAAGACCGCTTTGGAATGATCTGATTTCTACTAGTTCCATTTGTCTGGACATCCCCTGGATTGTTGCTAGTGACTTCAATGCCATTCGGTATGCTTCTGACAGAGCAGATAGATCCAATTACTGGATCCCAGCCTTTGAAGACTTTGGAGACTGCCTCATCCAAGCTGGTCTAGATGATCTCCGCTTTGTGGGTAACAGGTTTACTTGGTCTACTTCGTCTGGTCCTAATCGAAGGCAAAGAAAAATAGACAGAGTTCTTACTAATGCAGCTTGGATCTCGGCCTTCTCCTATTCGGAAGCCAACTTTCTTGCCCCTGGAGTGTCTGATCACTCTCCTATGGTGGTCAGGATTCTCCCGGTTCCTAGCTCGGGTAAACCTTTCAAATTTTTCAATTTCTGGATGTCACACCCCAACTTCTTTGAGTTGGTTCGGCAAATCTGGGAGCTGCGTATCTCTGGTACGCCTATGTTTGTCCTTTGTAGTAAGCTTAGATCCCTTAAACGCAGACTCAAGTTATTAAACAGGGAAGCTTACTCTGATATTTCGGCTAGAACTTCTGACGCCAGACGCCTTCTCGTGGAAGCTCAAAACGCTATTCAGTCTGACCCTCATAATCAAGCCCTAGCTGATGCGGAAAAGGACCACCTCCATGTCTTTTCTAACCTTCGCCTCAAGGAAGAATCCTTCTACAGACAAAAATCAAGGGTCAAATGGCTTAAAGAAGGTGACCTAAACACCAGTTTCTTCCACCATTCGGTGAAGCGAGGCCATCTCCGGAATAGAATTCTCTCGATTTCTGATGGTAGCAATGTAATTACTGATGAAGCTGAAGTGCAGCAACTCTTTGTTGATCACTTTCAAAATCTGCTGTCAGCTGTTAACCCCTCCGCCGTGACTGGAACTTTATTGAATCGACTCTCCAAGCATTTGGCTTCCCACCCACATTTATTGATCGAATTATGACATGCATCAGAACCCCCAAGTTCTCTATAGCTTTAAACGGTGAGTTGCATGGTTTTTTCCCTAGTGGGAGAGGTATCCGACAGGGGGACCCTCTGTCCCCATATATCTTTACTCTTGTAATGGAAGTTTTTACTGGCATTATTAATGCCCGCACCTACAATCCCGGATTTCAGTTCTTTTGGCGTTGTAAACCCTCCAAGTTGTCCCATCTATTCTTCGCTGACGATGTGTTGCTCTTCTCGGAAGCAAACATGCCGTCTCTAAACCTTCTAATGGATGGAGTAAACACTTTTGCTGCCTGGTCTGGTCTCATCCCCAATCTTAATAAGAGTGAAATCTTTATCTCTGGGGGGCATGAGTCTTTGAAGAGTGCAATGGTTAATGCATCGGGTTACAACCTTGGATCCTTGCCCTTTCGGTACCTTGGCGTCCCCGTTATCTCCTCAAGGTTAGGCAAGGAAGATTGTGTATCTCTGGTGGATGCTATAATGAAGAGAGTTCAGTCATGGACCAACCGCTTCCTTTCAACTGCTGGTAGACTCCAACTTATTAGATCTGTTCTCCACTCCATTCAGGTGTACTGGTCTTCGGTTTTTATCCTCCCCTCCTCGGTTATTAGTCGAATTGAGCAGATCTTCCGCCAATTTCTTTGGCGTGGCCCGAACCTTGGATCTGGTGGTGCTAGAGTTTGTTGGGAAGAAGTATGTCTTCCTAAAGCGGAAGGAGGACTAGGTATTCGCTCAATTCGAGTTAGTAATATTGCTGCCATGACTAAGCATATATGGCTGCTTTTCTCTGATAAGGAATCACTTTGGACCAAATGGATACACTCAGTCTTCTTAAAACACAAGAATTTCTGGATTGCGCCTAGGCCGACCATTTGTTCTTGGTCTTGGAAGAAACTTGTTGGCCTGCGTGAATTGATTCAGAGGTATTTTGCCTGGAACATTGGTAATGGGTTATCGACTTCTTTCTGGTTTGATACTTGGCACCCTCGTGGCCCATTAAACAAAGTATTCTCGGATCGCGACATATATTGCTCTCGTATCCCTCGGAATGCTTCTGTTGCTACGGGTATTGCTGCCCTGTCTATCCCATCTAATGTAGCTGTTGATATCCATACCTGGGCTGATCCTCTCCCTAGCCTCAACGGCCAGGATGACCGTCTGGTGTGGCTTGGTCACTCTTCAGGTCAGTTCTCTACTGCTTCTGCATGGACTATGCTTCGAGCTAGAGGCTCCTTGGTTAACTGGTCTCGATTTGTCTGGAGCTCCACTCTTCCCCCGCGTTATCAGACCCATCTATGGCTGATCACTAGGAATAGACTGCCAACCCAGGTCTTGCTTCTGTCGTATGGGAGGATCTCGGATGTTTCCTGTGCCTTCTGCTCAAGTAGGCCAGATTCAATCGACCACTTATACTTTGGTTGCTCAGTTACGGGTAGATTGGCCTCTTTTTGGGCTTCTAAATGTAATTTGAGTTGGCGAAATGGTACTTGGAAGGAGAATCTACAGTGGATGGTCAGCCATCTCTCGGACTCGTGCTTCCACCATTCCATTGCTCGCTTTGCATTTGCTGCCCTGTGCTACCTTATATGGAAGGAGCGAAATAACATCATCTTTCAGAATCAAAGCCTATTCCTGCCCTCCCTTAAAGACCGTCTTCGGAAAGCTGTCGAAGATAGAGCCTCCACATTCTCAAGAGTTCCGGATAATCCGCGCAACCGAAGAATCCAAATGTGTTGGGGAATCCACCCTGCGATCTTTGATTATTGACAGGATATTCCCCTCCGCATGCTCCTGGTTTTTGGCGTTTGCCTGGTTTTTTGTTGGCTGTCGTGTTTGGCCTTTTGCAGCTTTTACTGCTGTTGCTTCTCTTTTTGGCATTTCAGCCCCGCCTCCCATCCACTCAGTCTGACGCCTGTGTCATTTTGAGTGCATGTTTGGAGTCGCCTGTCTGTTTTGCCTCTTTGTAACTCCTTCTTTCTTTAGCTATATTATTCTTACCTCTTACCAAAAAAAAAAAAACAATTATAGAGTAGCTAGGAGTGGTAATTACATCTTTCCTTCCAATTCAAGAATTCAATGGAGCATGAATTGCAATCAATAGATTAAAAAAGTTAAAAAAAAAAAAAAACCTCCACCTTCATAAGTCAAGAATGCAATGTGAACATCATTTGTTTGCTTTCGATTTGAAATCAAGGAGGGGTCCATGCATGTGGTGCATGGAAAGTAGAGCGTCTGTACATTGTTAGCTTTATCAATCCAACAGGCTTTATCTTTTTTGTTACATGTGAGTGTTTGATTAAGGAAGAGGTGGTCCTTACTTGAGCTTTTTTTCTTCTCTAGAAAGAAACGAAGACCAAAAGCAAAGGAAGAACATGGGAAGAAACGTATGGCCATTGAAAAATCACATGCTTGCTAGCTAACAAACGTTTGACTGATTGATGAGTTCAGATCCTTATATGAAATTGATTTAGTTATTTTAAATTATTATTCGAAATAATATTCACTTTACGCTATTTTATTTATTTATTTATGAAATGACTCTTCTCTATACTCTTTTTCTCGAATAATTACTATCAAGCCATTCTGTTGATAAAAAAAAAGAAGAATAAAAAGTGTAATGGAAATGAACCAAGGAGTCAAGCCTTGGATTCGCTCTAGATTTGAGCATGTAGAAGGAATGATGTGGTGGGGGCCACCTGTCCATCAAAATCAACTTTGAGAATTTTTCTTTCCGGACTAAAGTTGTGTGGAGGGAAGCTAGCCTGAAAGTGATGAGCAAATATTTCCTAGCACTTTTGACTAAGCAAAAAGACAGAAAAAAAGGTGGATTCCCAAAAAAAGCATCCAACAAAAAAGGCCCCACATTAGCAAAAGATTCTCCGCTCCAAAGTAATATAAAATAAGCTATTAACACACCAATTTATCATTTAAAAGTGTTCTTCTAGAAAATTTGTCATTTCTTTGAATTTATATATTAGAACCAATTGCATTATTCTCAATTGGATGAAAAGCTTGATCTATTTCCATTACAAAAGGTTGTAAAATTGTCTGACAACTATTGCTTTATGAAATGTGGGGAGAAGTGCAAAGGATACATATGCCTCTCTACATTTGGCACGTGAGTGTATTGGATTCATCCTCTAACACTTGTTGATCATACTATTGTTTAATTATGTATTGTGATGAAAATGTGTCATCAACTCTCTTAATTTATCAACATGTGATGCTATGATATTTAGCTCTAAAAATTTCAAATAAACACAAGCAATATTTTGACCCAAATATTGAATATGCTCCATAGTATTAAGTATTTACACACAAATATAAATTAAGTAATTTATTAAATATGTTATATGCATATAAATAAAAAGGAGTAGCGATTGACGAATGCGGAACCATTTTATAGTGGTCTAGTCCAAATGGGTGTTTGCTCCATTTCCAGAGACTATCGAAGAGTTATGCCTTATCAACTATACTTGAAGCCTCAAACAAATATTGGTTTGCAATGGAGCCAACATTCATTTATAAACACGGTGCACTCTTTGACAAAGAAATGCTCTCATAAGATTGACCTCTCAAGAATTTGATTGCAAAGTGTACACAAGAGGGATAATGCAAATACTAGTAGTGTACAAAAACAAAAAAACTGTTGGCAAAAATAGTCACCGACCACGCGATTTTCCAATAAGGAGTCATTGACACTTTCATGAAATATATGGTATGCTTTCATCAAACTTTTGTGTTAAAAAAATAATGTATATAATTTGCTTAATTAGATAGAATGTAAAACATGAATGAAATGATTATACGCATAGGACCTTCATGGAATCATACATTCATGCACATTTGAGTTTAGACAGATGGAATCCCCAACCATTGAATATAACATGTGAATGGAAGTGCTGTCCATTTATTCAAGTTTTGTCGTTGCTTTCACTCCTTTTTCCAGTGTGTGTAGAGTGGAGCGTCGGTGTATTGTCGCCTTTCTCGATCGAGCAGCCTTCATCCTATCGTGATGTGGGAGAATATGATCTGGGATACTGACTGACGTGACTCAATTTTGGTGAAGTTTTCTATAAATAAGACCAAGGAAAAGAGCTAAACAATGAATTTTGATGGGGATATCTAATAGAAAAGTATACAAATGCAAGAAAGGAAAGAGATGCAACCCAAAAAAAAGAAGAAAAATAATAAACAATAAACAAAAGAAAGGAGACTTTCAACGCTCAATGATGTACCATACCTCATGAATGTCAATTGTTATGTTGAGATGAGAAGATTTCTGTTGTTGAATTTGAGTCAGTTGCGATTGATTGTGTCACGCCCGATCCTCGGCACGCACACATCCTTCTTACTCGTCGATTTTATAATGCGATATCCAGGACAATGTATCGCCGACCCTTTCTTTTATTAAGACATGCGGAAGAAGCTTAAAATCCCTAGACAATAAAAAACGATGGGATAAAAAGCAGGGCAATATTTTTCATATTGAAATTTATAACCAAACTTTTATACAAAACACAAACCACTTCAAAACTATTCACATCAAAAGGAGATCTCAAAAGAAGACAAAACTTAGACGAACTGGGCCGCACTCAAGGCCCCTCTCAGGATTGCCTTCTTCCTCCAAAAATCTTTCTCCTTAAGATTCGCCTCTGAGTTCTCATTCTCAGACTCCTCCTCAGCTCTTCAGCGGGGTCCTGAAATGGTTTCCCCAAACTGAGATGAGACTACGTCTCAGCGAGTTCTACCCCACTAAGCTCGATTAGTAAACCAATATACTAAAGGCTGCCTAAACACGCACAGGGCAGATGACTTACCTTGGCCTCTGATCTCACCTGCAAGTTAGTACAATTCATAATAGGCACCCAAGCAATCATATCACTGATCGAAGCATCGATCAAATCGACCTGGTCAATTATATTCAAACAAGACCACTCACGGTCATTTCCATTCAGTCAATCAATTCACAACATCAAATCAAAGCATCGACCTAGTCGATTACATGTCATACAAATCACTCTCCACGGAGGAGTATCTAAAAGCGAGGCCACGTGCATTCTCTAGGACGACATTCCAAGTCTCCGAGTCCACGTGCCTCGAACCTTGGGCCCACGTGCATTCTCTCAAGCGACCTTTTCGCCAAAGTGATACATCAAGTCACCGAGCCCTTTTAGATGCCCGCACTTAGTCACAGAGCTCCATCAATGCTCTCGGGCGTCGATTCGCCAAGGTGACGTACACTAAACACTTTATTATGCTCTCGGGCGTCTTTTTCGCCAAGGTGATACACTGATCACAGAGCCAACGTAAACAATTCAATATGCTCTCGGGCGTCTTTTTCGCCAAGGTGATACACTGATCACAGAGCCAACATAAACAATTCAATATAATCAATCACTAAACTCACGTGCATTTTCCAGGTGATATTCCAATTCACCGAGTCACGTGCCTCTTTCAAGTGGTTACCAATCTACTTTCAATACCGACAACCAATGCCCAACGATTTCTCAATCAAATAATTAAATCAACTCAACAAAACATTATAAATGCTGAATAACGTACTTGGCCATTTGCCGATCAACAATTCAATCTCAATCAATCCCAATCAATTTAGGGTAAATCCCTAAAATATCACAATTTATTTAATTCCATACAACGCAGAGCTCAAATAAATAAACGGACTGCGCCACGACAATCAGCACGAGATTTCGGTCGTCGGCCATCAAAATCTTAATTTCCGAAAAATAATTAATTAATTTATTAATTTCGAAAATTAAATAATTAATATTAAAAATTCAATTTAGCTCAAAATAAAGCCCGATTAAATAAACGGACTTCACCACGGTCATCAGCACAATATTCCGGTTCCATGCCATCTCAGTTGAATTTTCAGAAAATAAATAATTATTTAATTTAATTCCGAAAATTAATATTTAAATACTAAAAATATCCACTTAGGCCCGAAAAGCCTAATTGAAGCCCACTAAGGGTCGGGAAAAATCCCGAAGCACTTCCAATAATTAGTAGACCACGTCTACTTGCTAATTGTGCAATCAATTTATCTAAATCACATCACAATTGACTAATAATTGCTAATTTATTCTAATCTAACAACCTAAACATAATTAATTAAATCTAAACCAACCTTAAGCATAATTAGCCAACTAATCCAAGATTAGTGAGATTACTCACCAAATCGCGCACAAATCGGATCAATCCGACGGCGGCGACGCGAGGAACGAAACTTCCCAAAGCGATTCACGGATCCGGGGCTCGGAAACGGCCCAAAAGCGGGCCCGAAGTCGCTGAAACCCACTCCGCAACTTGCTGGGTTGCTGCAAAACAGAGGGGAAAAAGAGAGGGTTGGGGGCGGTAAGAGGTCGGGAGAGCGGGCGGTGCTCCGGGGAGGACCGGTGGAGGTCCGGCGGCTTCAATCGGCAGCCGGAGGTGGCCGGACGGGGTGGAACGAAGGTTGAGCGGAGGCTGAACCGTGCGGGGAAGCACGCCTGGGCGCGAAGGACGGCCGGCGGAACACGCGGCGTCGCGCGGGTAGTGCGGACGGCGGCCCGGCGGCGAGCGACGGCTTCAGCAAGCGGCTGCTCCTGCTCTTCTTCGGCTTCTGGTTCGCTCGCACGAAGAAGAAAGAAGAAGAGAGAGTGACGAGAGAGAGAGAGAGAGAGAGAGGATGAGGATTGACCGGTCAAAATGAAAAGAGAGAGAGAAGTCGGTGGGGGAAAGCTGTCCGCACGAAGGGGGAGGGGAGAGGAGAGAGAAGAGAGAGAAAAGAAAGAGAGAAAAGGGAGAGAGAGAAAAAGAAAAAGAATAATACTATTCTAAATTTTTTTTTTTTCTTTCCATTTCCCTTTCTAATTTCTTCCTATTTTCGATTTTTCCTCCGATAATTTCTTTCTTGAAATTCCCGGACTCATCAATAAATTGATAGACGATGAGACGGTCCTAAAAATGAATGTGACACGCTTCGAATATTCGATTCGAAACCAATTTAAATTCCATGGTTAAAATCGGCCGACGTGATTTTAGTCCAATCCAACCAATTAGGTAGCTTTTAGGGATTTTACCATGGATATATCCCTTAACAGCTTCACCCAATAGGTTAGTTAACTCGTGAGTGATCGCCGGAGAAAAAGGGCCCCGTAGGCGACGTCGACGAAATGCACATTTCATTTTATCGAAACGGGGTCGAATTTCAAGATGTCACAGATTGCGCATAAGGTTCGACATTCCATCCACTACAAAATGGAAGTGAAATTTACAATACTTTACGTAGTCGCAAATGGACGTTGAACACGGTAAAAGTCGTACTTAATGATGTTTTACGACGTCAAGTTCTTGATTAAAATATAGTATTGCAAATCTTTGTAAGTTGTCATAAATAATAATAAATAAAAAATCAAACTTGTGACCTTAAAGCTATTGATTACGATTGAACATTGTAGACCTTTAAATGCCGAAGCATAGAGCTAAGGTTGACAGTGGGGGTATTGTAAAAAAAAAAAAAGGAGGTACAGCTAACATGGGAGTTTAGGACACGCTTAAGATCAAAACTGCAAGACGGCTTTTAAGTCTTGCCGCCAAATGTACTGAAATGTACACTTAAGCAGTTTCGGAGTAAAGTGGAAAAGCTTAAGTGCCACTCCAGGCCAAAATCCAGCCAAAATCCAGACGTAATAATTTTCCAGCGAGTTGGGTGCAAAACGGCGTCGTTTTGCTGACGATGTGGCGAGAAAATGCAAAACGACATCGTTTTGTGTCGAAGTGTAAATAATTAATATAAAATTAATTAAATTAAATTTAGACTTAATTTTATTTAAAATATTCTAAAAAATTAAAATTAAAAAGCCTAAAATTGAAAAACCTAAAAAATAAAAAACTTAAATTTGAAAAACCTAAAAAAAATAACAAAATAATAATTAAAAACCTAAAAAAATTATAAATTATAAAACTTATAATTAAAAAACCCAAAAAAAAAAAAGCGGGTGGGGAGCCAAAGGGGGCGGTTGAGGGCTGAGCCCTTGTCATTGCTGCCTCCCCGCGCTGCTAGGAAGGGCCGACGGAGGGGGGGAGGGTCGACGGGGTCGGCGCCCCGGCCGATTGGCGGCGAGGGCCGCAACCCTCGCCCAGATGCGGGCGAGGGCTCGTGAGCCCTCGTCGCCGGTCGGCTGGCGGTCGGGGCTAGCGACCTTGGCCGGTTGGTCGGAGGCTAGCGACCCCAGCCGACCCTCACCCCCTTCATCGCCGGCCCTTCCCAATGGCGACGACAAGGGCTCGGCCCTCGGCCGCCCTCTTTGGCTACCCACCCCCCTCTTTTTGGTTTTTTAATTATAAATTTTTTTTTTAAGTTTTTTAATTATAAGTTTTTTTTAGGTTTTTTAATTTTAAGTTTTTTTAATTTTTTAGGTTTTTCAATTTTAAGTTTTTTTTTTAGGTTTTTCAATTTTAAGTTTTTTATTTTTTAGGTTTTTAATTTTAATTTTTTTTTTTTTTTTAGAATATTTTAAATAAAATTAAGTTTAAATTAAATTTAATTAATTTTATATTAATTTTTTACACATTAGATACAAAACAACTTCGTTTTTGCATTTTCTTGCACGTTAGCAAGCAAAAACGACACCGTTTGCACCCAACTTGTCGGAAAATTGTCACGTCGCACTTTACTGGATTTTAGTCGGAGTGGCACTTAAGTGTTCCACTTTACTCCGAAACCCACTTAAGTGTACATGTCCAAAGTTTTTACACTTAAATGTCATTTCGCTTAAAGTTTTGACACTTGTTGCTTTTTCTGCTAACACGGCACACGTGAAGTAATGTTGTAACTATAACAAGATACGACGACATCATGTTTGATTGAATTGTTTGGCTTTTAGCGTCTCAGAGGAACACACGATTGTCACCGACGTTGGTATTAGGCTAGCTATACAATATTTACCTAATAGCGATTCCGACGCTTTACCTTTAAACGGCTTTATTTCCCTCAGCCGACCAATAAACCAATCAGAAATATAGCCTCTAATCAGGATTGTACGAAATTATAGTCATAGAATATATCTTAGGTTGACTTGTCAGATTCATTAATAATTAAGTTAACAATAAATCAACATTAAACAAATATTTATATCGATCACACGTCTAACTAATGCGATAAATGTGATCTTCAAAGAAGAAAAATTTCGCGTTCAAATCATTAACTGTTTTAGGCACATACATTATAATATTACTGAAAGACTTGTAATATTCTGTGTTTTAGGGCAAGACAGTCTTTTTCACCCTTTTGAAATCCTTTAAAAATTACTCAAAGACAACATATATAATTTTAAATTATAAGTAGCATATTTGAGTGAGCTTTATAATTACCAAATGTGAATTAGGGTTAACATAGAACTAGTTCTATATTTTTCTAGTATAGTTGTGAAGACTTCTTTCATGTGAATATAATGTGTATTAGTCTTTCGAAGTCCCTTTAGTCAAAATCACGGGAAAAAGAGTTACGCGACTTTTAGTTCTCCAAAAAAGTGAAGACATTGATGTCAAACTATACTATTTGAAATTATCAAGCTCATGGCTGGAATCTTCCATACAATATCATCTATATGTGACAGACAAATATGGCAAGTGAATGCACTTGGATCAATGCGGCCAAAGTTATAGCACAGGAGAGGAAAAAAATTTCCAAATCTAGCGTGTGAATGCATTGGGATTAAAGCAATCAAAGTAAGATCAAGCGTGAAATAAGATAGGGGAATTTTTTTTCCAAATTTAGCGTGTGAATGCACCTAGAGCAATGCAGCCATAGTTGGAGCATGTGTGGAAAACATAAATATTGACATTCTTGAAGAGGGTCCTCCAAATAAACACATGGTGATTGCACTTTTAATTAGCAACTTTTGCAATTTCACGTGCTCCTTGTGAAGATGATCTGCTAGACACAGCGACTTAGCAAGTAGTAATTATTGAAGGGATCATATGAACCACATATATCACACGAGGCATGAGAAAAAGACAGTACAAACCATTTGCTATGTTGTATTCCTTCAAATAAGTTTTCTTTTAGAAATCTCACATTAAAGAATTGCATCACTATTTGCTTCTCCTTGCGTGTTGTCCTTACAACCCACAATTCCTTTTTCGAAAAACTGGTACAGAGGAACAAAAGACCATGGCCTTCACGCTCGATTCACATTTACCTTTTTGGGCATCAAGGAGGACAAACGCTTTTATTCCATCATACTCTAAGTTCGGGGCACAAACACCATACAATGTGTGAACTTGATCTCGTGGGGGGCACATAGCCAAGACAAAAGTATTAGCATCTGAGCATTTGTAGTCTAATTATATCCATAAGGAAAAGTATTCTATAGATTGATTCTATGAATTTATATATGGTGTCATTTGACTTTCGTATAAGCTCAAGATGAAAATGATTGATAGTGTATATCTATATTCTTTGGTTCACCGAGAAAGCAAAGAGTATGTTTCGAGTTGATGATTATATAAAAAAAAGGAAAGGACCTCTAGGTAAAAGTTTTTCTTCCAAAAGCTAATCCGCGAAATCGGCTAATCTTTCATTTCATTATAATTATGACAAACCTCAAAGCAGAGTAAAAGTCAAAAAAGAAAACCTTAAAAGTCATAAAGAAGGAAGAGAAGGATGGGCAACGACGAGGAACGATCGAAGTAAATTTCCCACCAAGTAAGAAATCCGCATTTCACGAATTGAAAAAGGGGATGCGATGATGATAAATGCAATCAATCACGCGAAGGAGCAAATTAGAAAGTAGATTTTCTTTTTTGGCCAATCTTTCCCATTTTTCCAAATTGAAAAGCAGCCTTCCTCAGCAGAGGCATGATGACCATCACTTCCTCAATTCAATTTGCTCCAATTTTTTAATGGTAGTCTGCCGTGTCAAAAAAATCAGGTTTTTTTTTTTTTTTAAAAGGGAGTAGTTAGAAGGGAAGTGAACTGTTTTGGGATTTTTCTTCTTCATTTTTCTCCTCTTTACTGTTCATTGCGTGCTCAACTTTCTAAGCTAGAAACTTGCTTAAAAAAAGAAAAAAAAAACTTTTTAAGCTAGAAACTTATCGTTGTGTAAAAACTTGCTTAATGCCTACTTCATTCGATTGATATCTACAATCACGTTGGGCGGTGGGGGTGTCATGCACGTCACGAGTCCATCCAGAAAAATCTTGATGAAAAAATTTTATGCTTGTCATACCGATGAATTTTACACAAAAAAAGCTAGGTGCATTCTTTCTGCTTCTGTCACATGATTTTGCAAAGATATGTATCAAACCTAGGTAGGGTGTATGCTTCCTCAATGACTGCATGAGATTGACATTCCAATTTTTCCTTGGGATATCTTGCTCATAAAAGGCTTCTTCTGCACTAAATTATGTTCGGATAGTCCTCATTCGGATAATGTATGGCACATTTTGCTTTTCATTTTTTCCCTCATTGAATCACAATCTCATTGACCGATGCCATCCTCAATGATGTCTATCACTTGGATCAATTAGATATGGTAGCTGGAAAAGGCAATTGATTGGGCAAAGAAAACAGAGTCATTTTACAGGATCAACATTTGTTATTAACTTCTCATGTCACTATCGCATGTATGATGTTGGAGTTTCCAAATGTAAACTTTTTGGTTGATATGGCCTTCTTCTTATTTTTATTTGTTTTGAACGGTTATGTTGAGTTTATTTGATCAATTATAATTGGAGAGGCTAGACATTTCTATCAATTGCAACATTTTAGTGTAGGATTTGGGTGTTTGGTATTCAATTCGTTCTTTTATTGACTCGCTATATGACTTGACATGTAACCGGTTTATCACAAACTCTAATTCTCAATGGCAAAAGTATGGAAGATGAGTTTTTTTGTGTTTGAACACGTGCAGCCCTTTATATCAGCTGAATTTGCGTGAGGATTTAATGAAAACTTTAGTAAGACTGATATAATTATGCGAAAGATAGTTAAAATATTCCAAAGAGACCTGTAATAATTGTAACCTCATATTGTTATAATTTCTTAGATTTCCAATATCATTAACACTATGTAGAAAGAATGATCAAATATACTTGTGTTGGTACCAAATTTTACTCATTTTTTCCCAAAAAGTGTGTTAAGCTAGTCCATTTACTCATGTGGTTGCCCACAAAATAGGAGAATTTCAAGCAAAGTGGACAGACATGGTGCCACTTCTTTTGAAGAACATTAAAGAGGATGAAGCGGCAGATCAACCAACGCAACCCTCATCTCTGAGACTTATCTTTACTTTCCCTTGTACTTTCATTTCCTTGTTCAACTCCTTGTAATTTCATTTCAAAGTAATTTCGATTTCAGCTATTTCAATTGATCATAATTGCAATTCTAATACACCTTGCATTTTGTTGTGCTTAGATTGGCGGAGTTTCATTACTCCATCTAAAGCCACATTCATGCACTTTTTTGCTCGAGTGTGAAATGGAGGAGCATTTTCTATTGTTTTCCAATTGTTTGAACCAACTTTAAAGTGACCGAGTGTCCAGCAAGTCACTTAATAGTCTAACCCCGATTTTAGCCTCAAACATCTCAGTCCTTTGAGGTTGAGTTTCCGACCGGAGATAATTGTAGAATTTCTCAAAACCATGTTTACAGTAAGAAATGACCACTTATCTCCGTTCAACAAGATCAAATTATTATTAGCAAAGTATAAGTGAGTGAGTGAATTGCCAAACAAAAGTATCAATGCGTAAGCTTGAATTTCTTGTGCATAGGTTGAAATCTCAGTTGCCTATTCTTTATTGCAGAATTTTAGTGAAACTTGCTCTGTCATCACAAACAAATAGGATGTGATAGAATCACCTTGTCTGAATCCATTATGCCCTCTAAAAAAGCCAACAAGCTCCCCATCGACAATTATAGAGTATCTCAGATTAGTAAAGCATGCAGTCAATAGATTCAAAAAAAAAAAAAAAACCTTTCACTTTCATAAGTCAAGAGTGCAGTGGGAACGTCATTTGTTTGTTTGTTTTTGGTTTGAAATTGGGGAGGGTTCATGCATTTGGTGTGTGTAAGTAGAGTGTCAGTGCGTTGTCACTTTATATAAAATCAAATAGCCTTTATCTTGTCGTGACCCTAGGGGGAGTATAATGTGGGGCACTAGCGAAATTGTAGAGCTTATAAAATTGTTTTGCTTTATGAAAAACCAGTGAAGTAAATCTCAATATAAACGTGCCGACAGCGACGATATTTTCAGAGTCCAAAATTATTGGTTTGTCAAATTAATTTATAATTAAGTTAACAATAAATCACTGTTAAACAAAAATTTGTATCGATCATACATCAAATAGACGTAGTAAATGTGATCAATGAAGAAAAGTTGCACGTGCAAATCAACAACTTTTTTCAGGCACCTGATACACTCGCAATAATATTACTAAAAGATCTTGTAATATCCTGTGTTTTAGGGAAAAGTGATCTTTTTCTATCCTTTCAAAGTCCTAAAAAAAATACTCAAAGTATAACAGATATAATTTTCAATAATAAGTAACATATTTGAGTGAGCTTTATAATCATCAAATGTGAATTAGGGTCAACATCGACCTAGTTATGTGTTTTTTTAGGATAATTGTGAAAGCTTCGTTAATGTGAATATAACGTGTATTAGTCAATTGATGTCCCTTCAGTCAAAATCATGGAAAAAAGGAGTTACGTGATTTTTACTTCTCCAAAAAAGTGAAAACATTGATGTTGACACTAGTTCAAATTATCAAATTCATGGCTGGAATCTTCCATACAATGTGGTGTATGAATGCACTTGGATCAATACAGCTAAAGTTATAGCATGAGAGGGAAAATTTTCCAAATTCAGTGTGTGAATGCACTGGGATTAATGCAGCCAAAGTAAGATCACGAGTGAAATAAGAGAGAAGAAAATTTCCAAATATAATGTGCGAATGCACATTAATCAATGCAGCCAAAGTTGGAGCAGGCATGGAAAACATAAATATTGACAATCTGAACAGATCCACCATTTAAAGGCATGGTGAATGCACCTTTAATTAGCGAGTTTCACAATTTCACATGCTTATTGTGAAGATAATCTGTAGGCACAGCAACTCAGCAAGCAATAACTATGGAAGTAGGCACCAAAAAAAGACGGTACGAACCATGTTCTATTTTGTACTCTATCAAATAAGTTTTGTTTGAGAAAACAATGTTGACTCGGGACAAATACCAATTCGAACCTGCCAACGATTTATCACGTGTGCTCATGATCTTACATTAAAGAAAATAAATCAATGCTGGAAGAAAAGCAATTTTGCACTGTGGAGATGTCAAGACCAAATTGAAGAAAAGTAGGCAGAAAGGTAGTCAAGGACCATGTGGAATGAGGTGCGAGTTTCTTGATCAGTTTCCTTTACACCGGGATCAAGATGAGGCTTGTCATGATGCTCGCCGGCGTCTGCTTGTTTCTCTCGGCGCCGCAGTATCTTGGCTCTCTAGCGGCGAAATTAATATAGATTTGAGGGAGACAAGAATTAAATTCTTGAACATGAGCTAAAGGATTTCATTTTTTTGGTCACTTTAACAAAATAAGAAAATATGATATGACCGACGTCTGAAACAAAATCGCATGCATGAGGGGCTAGTGTAATTTAATGCACACATAAGAAAAGAACAAAAACAAACTCAAAACGATAGAACTTTCGAGCACTCATAGTCATAATATGCAAAATAAAGAAAGAAAAGAAGGACATTTTTTCGACCAAAACAAAAAATCATAATGTGCAAAAGAAAGAAAGGAAAGAAGGACAACAACTCATTGATTGCGAATGCCACTTCCTAGAAGCCACAATTTATGTATTTTGTCGAGGAGACAATGGAGTATATGTTAATTGAGTTGACATCCTCAGCTAATAATAGGAAAAATTCTAAATAAAAATTTAAAGTGCTTTTGTTTTCTTAGATAAGGGTTCAAAGTGGACTTTGTTTTAAATAAAGGCTTAAAATAATTGAATCCTCTCTAATAAGGATCTGAAATGGAAGTTGTTTCAAATGAGAGTTTGAAGTGGCTATATCAATTTTAAAACAGGATCTATCTCTTAGATCGAACGGCATTTTCGTCTTTTAATTTATTTTTTCTGTTTATTTTTTCTTTTTTCTTTTTCTTTCTTTCTTCTTTTTCCCCTTCCCTTCACCAACCATGGCAAAGGTCACCGGACTCAAGTGAGGGCCACTCTCGCCAGTGTTGGGCAAGGGTCGCCCTCACCGGCATCATGTGAGGGTTGCTCAAGCCAGATTAGGCGAGGCGACCCTCACATAGCACCGGTGAGGGTGGCCCTCGCACGATGCCAATGAGGGTGACCCTTGTTAGCCTAGGCAAGGGCGACCGTCCCCTGGATTGGTGAGGGCCGCCCTTGCTTGAGGTGGGTGACCTCCCCCGGCCATCGATGGCGATGGCCGGTGGAGGGAAGAGGAGAAATGGAAAAAAAGAAAAAAAAAGGAAATTTTTTTAAAAATATGATCACATTTTTTTACCGAAATACCCTTTCTCGATAATTGAAATAGTCATTGGCCAAGAAAAGGGCTTTATTTAAAATTAATTGACAACTTCAGGCTGCTATTTGAGAAAACGAGGACACTTCAAGCTTTTATTTGGAATTTTCCCTTAATAATATACTAGTAGGGAAAGAAATCCAAATAAATAAATAAATAAAAGTGGTTGGTCCTACGACCATTGACCGATCAAATTGACCGATCAAATAGACCAGCTTTGACCAAATAAATATTTTTCTAGGCCAAGCTTTGACCAAACAAATCACTAACCGGTTAATTTTGATGGCGCTTGTATCAAAGAAAGTTTTTTATTTTTATTTTTTTTTAACCAAGGAATCCGCTTGAGCCCCTTGCGGGGTCACAAGGCCCTATAGCGCATGAAATGCCTAGTAACGATGACTATACCTCGGGAGTGACTAGCACAAAGACCCCAACACCATGATCCTCCACTTACAACGCATTAGAACCGCGGGTTTCAAACTCTCGACCTCGATGGTGAAGAAGAGACTCAACCAACGCAGCTGCCCGCGGTTGGGTGTATCAAAGAAAGTTTCATACTTAAAATAACTACCAAGGATGGACTCGTATCTCTTTTTTTGGTGGGAAAGGAAGGAGGAATGCAATTTTCAGGAAATCAGAGAATGTAAAGGCAATGTAAGTAGGATAACAATATCACGAGGACAATCGTGTACAATAACATACTCATCTCTCATGCTAAAGAGGAGACTAGCATCTAAAAGGGGTTGACAACTCGATTCTTAAGTGCGGTCGCTAATTGTTTCTGGGAAATCCCTATAAATTCCCAGCGACAAACATCTTTGAGAAAACAATCAAAAACAAATCATCATTGATGGGGACATTTATCGAGCCATGCTGTTAATAAGGAACTACCCCATATTTGGTTCATTGCTATGTTTGCTTACTTTATTCAATCAAGATAGTTGGTTTTGATATCTTTCATAATTTTGTTGATTGAGAATTTTTGGTGTCTAAAGATAATCTGGCTATATATTAATGTCTATTTCACAGGAGAAATTGGTGTAATTTGACAATTATGTGGTGAAGAGTTAGTACTTTCACACTCATGTTGTCTCTGCTAATACTTCCTTGTGTAATGATAGAACAACTTCAATGCTCTAGCAATTGAAGATTTCATTTGCACTTGAACTTTAAATTTTGTGTTCTCACTAATTTTGGAAATAACCTTTTTCTTAGAAACTAACATTTAACATGTGACATCCCGATTTTCCAATTCTGGTTTCAATTGAATAAGTCGGGCATTTCATCTTTGCGCCTATAGCTCTCTTCTCTGAGTTGGCCACTCACGAGATAACTAGTCTATCAAGTGAAGCCGTTAAGGAATCTAAACGCAATAGACTTGAGAATTCGACCAGAAACGATCTGCTCAACCGTACTAATCTGCAAGGGTCATTACGGCACGGACCGATTAGAGACCGGAGATAGGTTGATTCAACAGAACCATGTAATTCAGTATGGGTGATTCCACTTAATTGCACAATTCTTGTTGATCGACACTAGACCGATTTCTCTATCGTTTTGGTACCCTGTGTCCGTATTTGAAACCTCGAGATTTCTACGACAATCAAGAGTCGCCAATGTGTCGAAAATGCACTTTGTGGCTTGAAAATAATCAACCACGGTCAATTGCACAGAAAATTCCTAAAAGCTACCCGGTAGATTAGACGCGCTAAAGTCGCGCCCCGATTGAATTTAACCGTGAAATTGAACCCGATTACAGAAATTAGAAGTTTTGTCAAGTCACAATTCATTTTAGGAATGTCGACTCATCTCCAGAAGATTTTTCTACAAACCGAGATTTTTGGCGGAAAAGCAAAGTAATGCCGTTTTTGTTCGGGATTGTCAGAGGGCCGTTTTTAATCGAATCTTCGAGATGCAAGTTGGATCATTTGACGGGGAAAATTCATGAGATGGACGAGGATACCTTGATGGATTTAATTGGGCTTCAATTGGATGTGTTTGGTTGAGAATTGGATGAAATTGATTGAGATTGAAGAGGAAATGTAACAAATTCGTATCCATGGGGGAGAAAGCTATTTTGCACCTATTGGCGGAGGTTGTGGAGGAAGCTTGAGGGGAGAGAGAGTGGTGGCTGAGGTCATGTGATGTCATGGTGGGGCAAAGCCAATGAGAGAATAGCAAGTGTTGAGCTCTAAAGAGCCCAAGGAGACCCCCCTTGCTCAGCAGCCTTCTTCTCCCTTAATTTGTGGCTTTCTCCATTGTTGTTGAGGGAGAGAAGCTCAGCAAAAACCAGAGGAACCGAGCAGCACCAGCCCCTCCATCGTCGCACGCCCGGAAGGCCATCGTCGGCCGTTTTCCTCCCCTGTTTTCTCCTCGTTCCAGTTTCTGCTCCAGCCGACCTTTCACCAAAGATTCGAGTAAAAAGTTAACTTCCCGGATGAATCAGCGAACGCTTCACCCACTTCCGTGACGAGGACATCCAGCCCGTTCCGTAGCACCCCGCCTCTCGCCGGAACGATTCTCTGGTAGTCCCGAAATCCTGAGAGAAGCTGCCGCTCGCCGGACCGTCTGGTTCCGCCCTGCTCCGCCTGTTCCGCGTTTTCTTGCTGTTTCGCCCCTTTCCGACCCTTCCTTTGCCCATCCCAACCTCCTATAAGATCCCCAAGACCCCCGGGAGCCGCCGGTTGCCAACCACCCACTCGCCGGAGCTCCGATCGGCCCGTTTTCGCCGTTGAAGTTGCTGGTTTCTTCTCTGCAGTTCAGCCCAGATCAGAAGCAGAAAACCAGAAAGCCGAGAGGTCTTCGAGGCCCGTTTTCAGTGTCTTCCCAGCCTTGGTTGGTGTCGCCGCCTTGAGGTTTATCGCCCGCCTTGGCGTCGCCTTCGCCGTGGACTCGCCGGAATGTTAATCCGGTGAGTTTATCCTCTAATTCTTGCTTAGTGAGTTAATGACGCTTAAGGGGTGTTTAGATTAGTCTAATTAGGTTTAGGTGGTTAGATTAGATTATTTTAATATAAATTAGATTAGTTGTATGATTAGTTTAATGGATGTTTAATTAGGGCTAATTGTATGTTTAAATTAGTGTAATCTAGTTTAAGCCCTAATTAATTATTTTTAATTAATTAATTATTTCGATTTTATAAATATTATTTTATTAAATTATATTATTATAAAATAATATTTAATTATTTAATTTTCGGAATTAAATTTAATTATTTAATAATTTCGAAAATTATGCCGAGATGGATGGCCGGTCGTTAGAATTTCGCGTTGATTGCGCGGTGCGGTCGGTTTTGTGTTAATTGTATGTTTAAATTGAGAAATTGAGTGATTGATGATTATGGTGAATAATTCCAAAAGTATGGAATTGTGCGAAATTCATGAAGTTGTGGTATTTAACTTGAAAATACCCTGTTAGCTTTTAGCACCGTAATTGGTTTGTATGACCAGTTTGAATCGATTGGATTGATTGATTGATTGAATTGAGGTATGAGTTGGTTTATTATTGAATTATCAGCTTTGGCGAGCAATTGGTTTATATGTGTATCACCTTGTGTGAGCATCATTGTCAGCTTGTGTGAGCACTGTATGTCAGCTTGTGAGAGCAATGATCATTTATCAGCTTGTGAGAGCAATGATCGTTTATCAGCTTGTGAGAGCAACGATCCATATATCAGCTTGTGCGAGCTACCATCTATATCAGCTTGTGAGAGCATTGCATCCAATTCAGCTTGTGCGAGCCATAATTGTATTGATGGATGAATAGATGGTATGGTTTAATAGATGATATGAATTGATAGATGTGTGGATCGTATGATATCAATTGGATTAACTGAATTGATAGACCGATGGGTATGTCGGTAGTTTCAGCTTGTGCGAGCATTGTTGAATATGAATTGTACTGACGTGCAGGAAGGAATTGAGGCGAGGTAAGTCCTCTATCCTATTTGTGTGGCTAGAGCGCCCTGAGGTGTATTTTCTTCCTAATTGAGTTTGAGATGGTAGGACTCGCTGAGACGTAGTCTCATCCCGGTTGTGGGATAATATTTCAGGTCCCTAGATGACGGTCGTGGAGGACCGGAAGTTCTGGAGTTCGGAAGGTGGAGGCTGAAGAATCGGTGAACGTGTCTGACAAGTTGGTCATAGGACAGTTCCCTAGTTGTTGAGCCTGTCTATTTTGTAGACAATCTAGTGTTGTATATAAACTTATGTGTTTATAAGAAAGCTTGTTTGGTTGTGATTGATTGCCTGCTTTTCTATCCCAAGTTTAATGTTGTCAGGGGATTTGTTTCGCTTCCGCATGCGTAATAAAAAAATGAATGGGTCGGCGACGTGTCCTGGGAAGTCGCATTTCTATCGACCAGAGTGGGATGTTCGCGCACTCGGAGGATCGGAGCGTGACATAACATGTGTCCGAATATGCATTTTTTGTTCAATTTGCTATATTTATTGAGAATTTAGTAGGTGCATGATGCCGCACACAGATCTCATGGCACCTTTCATTCTATCATGAGAAGAAATTCAATTAATGTAATTAATTGATTGGTGTTCGGCCCACTAATCTATGGTCACATCAATCATTGCTCACCAATTTGCCATATGGCCACAGCCAAGTTTTTCATTTTTTTCTAATGAGAAGAGATACTTTATTTTCCATGTCGGAAAAGGAAAGACAAGGGACTAAAGGGGCGAATCTTAAAGAGTGTGATAAAATCCCACGCTAAAATGTTGGCTCATCCTTAAGCACCTTTATTAAAATATACTTTGTTGACCCACAGAAAAGGAAGTCACGCTTCTGGGTATAACCAATATAGAGAAGATCACAAGGTGAACAGACTACCTCAAACAAACTACCAAATCTGAAGCAACTCGTTGCTCATTGTTAACCTCCTCCCTTTCCTGATTCCAATGGCTGCTTCTTCTTCTTCTTCTTCTTCTTTCAAGCCTAGAAGGAGTTACCACGTCTTCCTGAGTTTCAGAGGTCCGGACGTCCGCAACAACTTCCTCGGTCATCTCTACACAGCTCTAGATCAGGCAGGAATATATACTTACATTGATAGTGAAGAATTGAGGAAGGGAGAGCAAATATCACGTTCGCTTATGAAGGCAATCGAGAATTCACAAATTGCGATTGTCATTTTCTCCGAGGGCTACGCTTCCTCGTCATGGTGTTTGGAAGAGGTGGCGAAAATCATGGAATGCTATGAGCAAGGAGATATAATGGTCTTTCCAGTATTTTACAAAGTAGAACCCAAGGAAGTGAGAACACCAAGAAAAAGTTATAGAGAAGCTATTGCTAAGCATGAGTCCAAGTTTGGGAAGTATTCAGAGGAAGTTCAGAGATGGAAGAAGGCTCTCTTTGATGTTGGTAGTTTGTCTGGGTGGCACTTGAATGATGGGTAAGTAATAATTGATGTGACATAGTGCTTTGTCATTGCTTTTATATGTTGAATCACAACTCCTCTCTTGTTTCGTTTTTGAATTTTATGAAGATTAATCATATATTTAATCCACTGAATCAACGTGTCAAATACTTTTTGGATTTTGTCAGAGATGAAGCGGAGCTTGTAAAGAGAATAGTCAAGGATATATCAATGCGGCTAGACCGAACACCCTTACATGTTGCTAAGCATCCGGTTGGGATACATCCCCAAGTGATAAAGTTGCAATCAATGATAACTACAAAGTCCGACAATGATGTTCTCTTTATAGGATTATGGGGCAAGGGAGGTATAGGGAAAACAACATTAGCCAAAGCCCTTTATAATGCTATCTTTAGACAATTTGACAGTTCATGTTTTTTGGCAAATATTCGAGAAACTTCAAAAGATTCCAAGGATTTAGTTCCTTTGCAAGGAAAATTGTTGTTTGAGATATTAGGACAAGAGTTAGCAGTGTCTAGTGTTGATAGAGGTATTAATTTAATTCAAGAGAGACTATGCCACAAAAAGAGTTCTCCTTGTTCTTGACGATGTCAATGAAGTAAGACAATTAGATGCTTTAGCTGGAGAATGTGAGTGGTTTGGTGAAGGAAGCAGAATCATTATTACTTCGAGAGATAGACATATGTTAGCTTCCCTTGGGATAGATAAATATCATATCTATGAAGTTAAAACTCTAGATCATTTGGAAGCTCTTGAACTTTTCAATAAGCATGCTCTTCCAAGAAACAACAAAATAGTAATAAGGAGGGATCTCGTGGATGCTGCTTTGCATTATGCAAATGGACTTCCTTTAGCACTTGAGATATTGGGCCGTTTCCTACGTGGTAGAGGAGAACATGAGTGGAAAAGTGCATTGAGTAAACTTGCAAAAAGTCCTAATGAAAAAATCAATGGTGTTCTTAAGTTAAGTTATGATGGACTAGAGCACCATGAAAAGGAGATCTTCCTTGATATTGCATGTTTCTTCAAGGGGCGAACTATAAATTACATTATGAAAGTTCTTGACGGTTGTGATTTTGACACAACTATTGGAGTACAAGTTCTTGTTGAGAAGTCCTTGATATTTAAAGATAGAGGGATGCTATGTATGCATGACTTGATTCAGATGATGGGCATGGATATTGTTAAACAAGAATGTCTTGGTGATCCTGGAAAACGGAGCAGGCTATGGCTTTATGACGATGTTCATTATGTTCTCTCTGAGAATATGGTAAGATGTGCTGCTTCAGGCCATGATTTTACTCTCTTATTATGTGAACTCGTATATTTATTGTAATACAAAATTGTCAAATACAGGGAACAAGTGCAGTAAAGGCCATAGTTTTGGATTTACCTAAGCCAAAAGAGATACACATCGGTCTCGATGCTTTCACAAACATGAGAAGGTTGAGGGTACTCATCATGATTAATGTGCATACCTCTTTCCAGTGTCCAATCTATCTTCCTAATGAGCTACGATGGTTAGAATGGCATGAATGTCCTTATCCAGAATGGTGCTTTGGTCCAAAGAACTTAGTTGGACTTGATCTGTGCAGAAGCAATATCTATGTAGTGAGGGAGCAATTTAAGGTGCGCATTAAATGAATAGTATGTATTTCCTTATCTTTTATATTTCCATATCTATATGCTATGACTATATATGTGTACATTTAAAATTCAAACTTCGAATGCAGCAATAACTAACTCTGATGATGCTCGTTAATGTGCTTAAGAAACTCTACATCTAAAAAATTGTTTAAATTTGATTAAAGCATCAAATACAGGATGCCGCTCTACTACATGAACCCACGTAAGTTGATTTTCCCGTTTTAGGGGGTAACTAACATTTTCTGATGTGAATCTTGATGTTGATTTGAACAAAAAAATCAAGAAAAAAGTCCAATCTCATTTCCAAATACTACAAGTACGGAAATTTATCAGAACAATGAGATGAAAGCATCGGCAACTTTTGGTACCGAAATCTGGAGCAAAGCTTGGTGATTTTATTTAAAGATTGAATGATGACTGCTTGAATCTTTAATAAACATGAATTGAGGATTTAATTTTTATGTCTTTGGAAAGGATAGACACTAAAAATGTTATTAAAGATTCCATGTTGTACAGCAGAGATGAGCTGACTAAACTATTTTTGCACTTCCATATGGAAATTATTGCTTATTTGCTTAATAGTTGAAGTGAGTGCACCACAAATGCTTTTGACTGAACTTCCCAGTGTTCTCTCTCCGATTGCATTCAGCCGATAATGAAAGATACACTGAAAGTGTATAGTGAAGGAAAAATCTTCATCAGACGCTAGTCTTTACTTAAGTTGGTCCAGCCTTTGGAACACTCAAATAATGGCCGAAAAGTCCTATGTCCTTTCTGGTTGGAACAACCTCACCAGCGAATTTTGACAAGTACTTCTTTATTATTAGAGGCAGGAAGAAGCAATTTACGTAGTTACTAATTCATTTTCGAGTGAAGTTGGGGACTTTATCCAACGAATCTCTCCTGGTTCCACGTAACTCGTTCCACTCCTCTATTTTCAAATGAGCCATCCATTATTGCCCTCACTTTATATCTTCCAGAGGTAAGAAGCCACGGGTTGGAAAGCGACTCCGCACATTTCTTGTTGGGTGTCCTCTCACCTATTGGTAGAACAATAGGGGACATAGATTGATCATCCAATGTCTTCTCCTTTTCTTTTTCTTTTTGCAAAAAAAAGGCTTGTGAAGTACGGCTTCTTGAAAGGGCCTTATCCTATAGAGGCACTAGCACGCTACATCTAGCACTTCGAAGCCAGAAGGATCCATGCTAGTAGTCCGCAACGGTTTTCAAGCTTGACTACCAGAGCTTTCTAAAGAAATGAGTAAGGGGTTAGCTTCACTAATTCAAATTTATTTGACCTAAATATCAAGTTATATATTTAGGTATGCATGTGTAATTATATTCCTATTCATATCATCTATACTAGTATTTAAAGCAAAGAGGACATTCTATGGGATCTCAATTTTTTTCCTTCCCCAAAATGTCATTAATTACTTATTATGCAAATATTGGATCCATAGAATTCTATATAATCTCTCACATGTTTAAATATCAAAATTTGAATCATTTTCATCCAAATGCAAATTTTTTTTTACTGAAATCTTGAAATATGCTTTTCTTTCCTCATACATTTATATGCTTCTGTTTATTGTGTAGTTTGTCAACAATTTCTTTCCTTATTTTGGTAGTTTAGAACAATTTTTTAAACATCAATTTTGGCGCACACGTAACCTGTATGCATATAGCACTATATGTATAAAAAGCCTCTTATATTTTTCTCGACCTATGCCTTATAAGAGACATACTTTGTGGTCTTCCAATTTTCCTGTCATGCTCGTTGGTTCCACGGACTTCGGTGCGGGGGAAAACCCCACTACGGGGGATAGAAAGGACGAGACAAGATAATCTATAGGTCTCCCTTAGCCACTCGAAGGATACAGTCCTCTCTGTATCCCACGTGAACTCTAGAAATCCACCAAAGGCACAGAGAGACAAAGAAAAATGACATGGGAGAGCATCCAGAGGGCGTCTATAGCTAGGAGCCTAGCAGACCTTTGTGTAACCTCCCAGTAAAGAAAAGATAACCTACCTAAAATACAAAATTCGAATAAGCTCCAATATTATCAAATATCTAATTGACATTGAAGTAATCTTAAAAATTATTATAAACAAACTTACAGATTAAGGAAATACATATTATATCCCAACTATTCAAATCCCAAGAGAGGATCTTGAAATTTTCCAATACGTATTTTATATACTATCCCTCTGTTTAAAAAGAGTCTTCCTCGAGGCCAACTTCATGAAGTTCTTGATCTTCATGATATGGTGATAGATCAGCCACATTGAAAGTACATAGTCTCCATGAAGTTCACTTTTATAACTACTTGATTTTCTTGCCTCTTTCTTTAAAACTCTTCCTCACTTCCTCATGTAACTGCTTGATTTCCTTAGCTCTTTCTTCAGCATCTCCCTTGAATTGACGCTTAGTGGGTGATGGTGGGAGATCAAAAGATGCTTTTGGTACCCAACAAATCGGCATTATCCTGTAGTTTGACTCATCAAATTATAATACGCAAAATTCAGCTTTAACCAATAACAAATCCCTTTGTCTAACATTTATCCCAATAAAACTCCTTAATAAATTGCCCAAAATTCTATTAGCAGCATTAGCTTGTCTAGCGGTTTGAGTATGGCTAGCAAAACTTGACATCACTATCAGAAAGGGCTGTCTTTGGAATGCCAGGTACGTAGATAATTTCGCAAAAATAAAGCTCAACAATATATAACGCATCAAGAGGCTTGTTACATGGTACAAAATCTGACATTTTTGAAAATCGATCAATCAATCACCATGAATTCAAAAGTGATGATTATGAAAGATTTTCGGTTCTACAGGCGGTTGTTTGTAAGTCTCTGCGTAACATTCTAGATCTGTCGAGTGCTACCTATGGTAGCTTAAATTCATGCAATGAATTGGCAAAGGATTGACCGTAACGCGGGTCCTCCCACTTGGGGTTATGCGCACTCTCTCCTCCTTTAAATTACGAGTATTTTTTTATGCACTTTTATTTACTGGAAGTGGCTACACCACTTAGCTTTAGCATGATTTCTCTTCCATGTCTCAAGATAGAACCCAAGTGTGTGGTGGAATTACGAGCGTGCTTTTTTTTTTTTAGACCCTGACTTTTGTTCAATTTACGAGGATTACTTGCTAATCTCATATTCAAAAGGGGAGATTTTTATCAAGTGATTTTAATTAAAAATTACAGTGCCGGATTTTAAAGAATACTTATCTCATATTTTGTTTGGAATGTCCATCCAAGTTGATTTTATTGTTCTTGCAGGATTTTAAAAACTTGAAGTTCCTTAATTTCAGTGAATGCCAGTCACTAATTTGTATGCCAGACCTCAATTATACTCCAAATCTTGAGGAATTGAATCTCCATGGGTGCAAAAACTTGGAGCGTGCCCACGAATCAGTTGCATATCACGGCAAGTTACAGTTGTTGAATTTAAGTGGGTGCTCTAAACTTCATCATCTTTGTGATGTGCTTCAAGCCAACAATCTTCAATCTATCAATCTTCGTGATTGCTCAAAATTGCAAAAATTCCCTGATATTCCAGATGAAAACAAAAGCAGGCTAAATCTTCATTTAGATAGGACACCAATTAAGGAACTTTTTGCATCCATAGAAAATCTCGTCTCTTTAAAAGATATGACTTTAAGTAGTTGCAAGAATTTGGCAATCCTTCCATCTAGCATTTACAAGTTGCAAAATCTTGAAAGGCTGATACTTGATGGCTGCTCAAAGCTAATCAACTTTCCAAAGAAGGATGAATCAAGTGATCCCCATGTGAAGATAGGATTTCCCAGGTTATATGAGTTAAATCTTCGTAAATGCAGTCTATTAGAAGTAGATTTCCTAGAGAAACATTCGTGTTTTTCCTATTTAACGAATTTGAATTTGTCGGGAAACAATTTTACTAATCTTTCTTTATCCGAGCAACTACATAATTTGGACAACTTGGATGTTTCGTACTGCCAACAACTTGAAGAGGTCCTCGAGATTCCCGGGCATGTAGATATTCTGAAAGCAGTAAGTTGCGAATCTCTGCGTAAAATTTCCACCAACAAGTGTCCCGCAAGGTCGATGGATTTATCTTCATGTTATGAACTGGTCCGTCATGGTTTCACCGTAAATGATCTCATCAAGCCCGAGGTTAGGCCCCCTCCTCTCCCTCCCTCCCTCCCTCCCTCCCTCTCCCTCTCTGACTATTATGGAGCTGTATACATGTTGGCTGCATTGAGTGTTTGTGGAAGTGGCTATAAGTAAACGGGAAGGATGTTCACTTCTCTTTATAGAACTCTAGTTCACTTTAGAATTGCAAGGATCACCAAATGAAACATTTCAACACTACATGTTCGACCGGGAGAATTACCAAAAAAGTCATAAGCCTATTGCAATTGTACCAATATAGTACTAAACTTTTTTTTTTTTTGGTCAATTTAGTCCTAAACCTTTTACAATTGTGCTAATTCAGTCCATCCGACCAAAATTGGCCGGTTGGTGCTGATGTGGACGTCGATCAAGGATAGCTAGCCGGTGAAAGCTGCTGTGGCAACTTTTAAATATTTTTTTATATTTTTTTCGAATTTTCAATTTTTTAAAAAAAATTTAAATTTTAAATTTTTTTTTCCTCACCTTCTCCTTTCTCTAGCTAGTCGGTGCCAGCTAGAGGCGAGGGCTGGTAAGGTCAGCCTCGCTGGCCATTAGCAAGGCTCGCCCTTGACGGCCACTAGCGAAGGTGAGCCTCCCCTAGCGACAGTGAGGCCGTTGTCACCAAATCTGGCGCTCGTTGGTGGCCGACAAGGCTTGACCTCGCGTTAGCTAGGCGAGGCTTGCCTTCACCAATGGCCGATAGGGGCGAGCCTTGCCAATGGCTAGCGAGGTTGCCGTCGTCAGATCTGGTGAGGCTCGGCCTCGCCTAGCTATAGCGACGTCGAGCCTTGCCAGCCACTAGCAAGCACCAAATCTGGCGATGGTGGCCTCTCGGTTGCTAGGCGAGGCTCGCCTTCGCTAGTGGCTGGCGAGGCTGACCTCGCTGGCCCTCGCCTCCGACTGACCAGTCAGAGGAAGGAGAAGGTGAGGAAAAAAAAGAAAAAATTTAAAAATTTAAAAAAAAAATTAAAAAAATTGCCATAGCGTTTGCCGGCCGACGTCCACGTCAACGCCGACTGGCCACATCCATGTTAGCGTCAATTGGTCAATTTTGGCCAAATGGACTGAATTAGCACAATTATAAAAGGTTTAGGACTAAATTGGCCCAAAAAAAAAAGTTTATGACTGAATTGGCACAATTGCAATAGGTTTAGAACTTTTTTGCTAATTCTCCCCCATGTTGATCCAATAACAAAATCTTGTTTCCACCAATTATATATATATGTATGTAATGCTATTGCTGACTATAGCTAAACATTGATATTTGATTTATGTAATAAGAATGCAAGTGGAAGTCAAGTCAATGGGACAAGGAAATATATAAGTTTTATTGGACGCGAAATGGTTACAAGGCTATAAGATTGGGTTTAGTTATTACAATTGGATGGGTGTTTTTTTTTTTTTTTTTTTTTGGTTGGTCTCTTGTGTACACCAAGACTGAACAGTCTTGCCTATTTATAGGCTCATTCCACCGCCATTCTTCAGCAAATATTTCTCAACATTATCTCTTCCTGCTCTTCAATTTGCTTGCTAGACATTCTATTAGCCACTTCTAACTAACACAAATGAAGCTAGAGATTTGCAGACACCAGAGACTTTGACCACCCACCAGAGACTTACAGAATGAGTATAGGGAAGTCTAGCCTTTTCTAGAAAAATGATCCAACACTTTAATACTCCTCCTTGATCAATTTTTGTGATGCTCCGAGCAGGTTTCACAATGTCTCAAAGTTGACTTGCTGTAGTGCCTTAGTAAATATGTTCACGACTTCATCCTCCATTTTGCAATACTTGAGCTCGATCACTCTATACTTTGCAATTCTCATATGAAGTGACATTTGATAGCAATATGTTTGGCTTTTACATGAAAAACAGGATTTAAGAAATAGCAGTAGCAAAATTTTTGTCTCAAGATATTGAAAGTAGGTTCCGTTTGTGCTTTTCCGATGTCATATAGCATTTTTTGAAGACATTATGCTTGACTAGTGGTAGTAGAGATTGCAACACAGTCAGCTTTTGCGGTAGACTGCTCGCAAGTCTTGCTTATTGGATGCCCATGAGAACATTTTGGAACCTAGTGTGAATGCGTAGCAAGTAGTACTCCCCCTATCGTCAGCTGAGCCTATCCAGTCATTATCAGAGTAATCAAGCAACTTTGTGGTTGCACTTGACCAATAACAAATGCCATAATCTGTTACTACTTAGTAAGTATCTTAGATTTCTTTTAGCAGATCCAGAGTAAATTTGGCTTGGATTCTGCAAGAAGCATGATAGTGAACTTGTCACGTACCTGATTTATGGTCATTCAGTCGTGAGATAAAGTAGACTTCTAATAAGGCTTATGTAGAAAGAAGCATCGGGCATTTTTTCTCCATCTTCCTTTAGTAGTTTCTTGGTTGTCACGAGCTGTGTTGCCACCATTTTGCAAATAGTTCATCTTGAATTTCTTCGGGAGGTTCTTCGCATATTTCTTCTGCGAAAAGGAAAACCCTTCATTTTGATTGATCTCAACGAGGATGAAGTAGAGCTTACGTCCATCATCTCAAATGTCTTCTTCACTTCTTCTTTAAATTCTAAAATCATTTTTCATCGTTCCCTATATATATACATACACCGTAGGGAGCCTGAGGAGCTGAAGATCTATATAGAGAAAAGATTTAAACCTAGAAGTGATTAACAGAACTAAGATTTGGGAGTGTGATTAATATTAGCGTCTGCTTCCATGATGATTCCTTGGAAAATAAAGAAGATTAAAGTCTACTATAGGAAGTAAAATAAATGCTACGTACTCAAAGATGTAAATGTAGATATAAATGGTACAAAGAAAGCTAAGTAAAGTCACGCACATTTAAAATGATATGAATTGCAGATGAAATATATAAAACGATAAGTAAGAAAAAGCAGAATATAAAACCAACCATGAAGGTGGTATAGACTGATATTGAAATGAAAAGAAAGTCACATATATTGAAAAGTTAGAAAAAGTAAAACCTTTCACAAAGGTAGTAATCGGTACCCGAGGGAGATAGCTGATAAGTAATTTACAAAGTGACTAATCAACCATGAATGGCTTGGTAATCTTACAAGTGATAAATAAGAGAAGTGATCCAAACCACGATTTGAAAATACTTACACAGTAATTGGGATACAAAAGTAGAAGGGGAAGGTTGCAGAGTGAGGAAAGGGATTACGAGAGAGGTAGAGAGTTTTTCAAAATGGGGAAAAAAGGCCTCCTCTTGAATTGGAGCAAGTGCTTTCTTTATAGTGCTCATGATTACAGTGTTTTGCCACAGTGAACGGCAAAAGTTATATGTACATGAGATCATTTATATACATAGAGATAATAAGAGTGTTACACCTATCTTGAGTCTTGACATAGAGTGTTGGCTCGCTCGTGCTCTTCTCATAGTATTTTTTTTTTTTCTGAAGTATTCGTTGATTTCACTAGACAAAGCTTAGCTTGTTTTAACCTGTGTATAGCTTTCTTGAGCCTTAAGACCTTTTTTTCTCCAGCGAGGAAGCTCGATGATTGTTCCACATAGATTTTTTCTTGAAAATAACCATTTAGAAATGCTATACATCAAGCTAATAAATTTTACACATCTTCGTGTTGCTAAGTGCTATGAGAGCATAAATAGTGTCCGGGGGGTGGGTGTTGATAGGAGCAAAAGTCTTAGCATAGTCAATATCTGATTGTTGCAATATTCTTTCACCATGAGCCTTACCTTATACTTCCGAATTCATCTGTTTACATTGAGTTTAGTCCTGTAAATACACTGGACTCTATTCATGGATTTGTCTTAGGTGTGGTTGACAAGATCCCAAGTTTTTTTTTTTTTTTTAATTATCTTGATTTCTTCTTCTATGAATTTTATCCGAAATTCTTCTTTAGAAGCATCTTCATAGCATTCGATTTCTAAGACATTGAAGATGCATGTTTTGTGAACTCTTTTAAGAGATTATACCTTTAGTATAGGAGATTCGAGAATAGATTTTCTTGCATCAAACTTGGAGAGGACGGTGGTGTTATGTCTTAAGTGGTGGAGTCTGATGCTTCACCTTTTCCTTTTGCTGTAGAGTCCTCACATGCTGGTGTTTTCTTGTCGATCTTGACGTATCAACTAATCATAAGCTTTTTAGTTCTTAGATTGTAAACTCCATAGACTTTTTGATTGGTCGCTGAAGTGATGTATAATCCCTTTACCCATGTAAACTCATTGAAACTTCTCTTTTTAGGTGCTAATTTCCAATTGGGTTTTACTACCTGGAGAAGATATGCCAAAGTGGTTGCTCCCCAATAAAGATGGTTGTATATCTTTCTTGGCTTCAAAGGACTTGTATGAGAAGATTGGTGGATTAGCTTGGGCTATTGTACACCAAGTAAAAAAAGGAAACAAGAATGCCAAACTTAAGATTCAAGCATATGTTAATGGGGAAAGGATGAACAAAGAATCCGACAGAGCCATGCCATTGCATTTGAATCATGTGGCTTTTGGGGTTATCGAATTGAAAGACTTGTGGAAAGAAGTCTCTTTTGGTCCAAATGGTTACTGGAATCATTTCCAGTGTAGCATTATGGCTTCGGCTGGCGTAATTGTGAAAAAGTGTGGATTTCGACTAATATGTAAATCACTAGAGAACGAGCTAGAGGTTTTGCTTCAAGATGATCAATTACATGATCCAACTTTATTTTATGAGGTTTTGGATGAGAATCAAACAAGCACAGAGTTAGATAGTCCAAGAGAGTTCGTCCACAAAGGTTTGGATGAAAATCAAATGAGCACAGAGGAAGATAGTCTAGGCAAGTTTGTCCACAAAGGAGTGAACATGACTGACTTCTCAATTGAGGTCTCTCTCTCTCTCTCTCTCTCTCTCTCTCTCTCAAATGAGTATAGTATTTAACGTCAGCAAGAATGCCTAATTATTATAGAAATTTAGCTTTGGTTGAATTACAAGGAAAATGCTCAAATCAAACTCTTCTCATTGACTAATTATAAACTTGGGTGCTTCTAACAATTTACCCATATAACAGAAATATCGTTATTCCCAAATTTCTCCTGCTTACCGAAATGTTCTTCTTGGAGGAGAGATGCCAAAACAGTTTGTCCTTGTTGAAGACGGTACCATATCTTTCATGGCTTCACAAGACTTGTATGACAAGTTTCTAGGATTGGCTCTTTGTGTTGTTTTCAATGTAGAAGACAGAGGAAAGGAAATATCTTTCGAGCTTGTGCCAAATGTTAATGGCAAAAGGCGGAATGTGCTATCAGGAATTCTCGGTTCATTTGATTCGGATCACATGTGGATTCAGTATCTCAAATCAAATGTGCTGTGGGGACTTTTGGAGGGAGGAGTTGATTTTGATCAATTTGAGGAAAGTTATTTACAATTTAGCCTTAGAATCGAGTATCGGGTGGAACCGTGAAAAGTTGGGCTATGTGCTACGGTGCAGGCAACTGGAGGATGATTTGAAGGTTGTGCTTGAAGACAATCAATTTGTGAATTCAACCGCACTCTGTGAGGATTTTGATGGATCAACAGGTTTAAGAGAATTCTTAAGGAAATGTCACCTCCCTATAGAGAAATTGGGAAATAGTGGAAGTGAAAGTGAAAGTGAAGACGATTAAGTGGGAAGAGGCAAGTGTAGTATTGTTGGCTTGCAGATCTCAAGGAAGCAATCATTAATCTAGGAGGTGGCATACTCATCCTTATATCCGGGCAAATGTATGGGAAATTCCTACTATTAGAACTGTGTTGTTGTTGGAGTGACAAATGGCTTTCAATTCAAACTCGCTTGATTCAAAGATGCATGAATAGAGAGAGGGTGACTTGGCACACAAGATGCTTGAATTCATCATAACAGGGCATCATTTCTGGCTCAAGTATCTCCACCATGGTGTGCTGCGGGAGGACCGAAAAGATTCAAGTCATTTCCACGTTAGCCTCGGACCATCCCATGAAATTGTGAAGTATTGGTGAATCCGTCTGATATGCATGTAACAAGATAGTGATTTGAGGGTTTTGATCTTGTAGATTCAGCCAGTAGAACCAGCTCTAGTCCATGAAGCAGTCTTGGATCAAGAGGTTTGGAGGATATTGCGCTTCGCTGGGAACATGATCTAAGCAAATGAATCTAGAGGGAAGTGGTGATACTAGTACAAAGGAGAGCACGATGCATGAAGAAAGCAAAATAGGGGAGGTAATGGAGGAAGGGCGATGGCCAAAGCTTCTCAATTAAATGAAGATTCAAGAAAGGAGCTAAGACAGAGGGATGCGATACAGACAGCTGAAAGTAGATTGAATAGCGAAAAAGAAGAAAGAGAGAAGAAACTCGGACCAGTGGTTTCTTCTTGTCTTCACGGCCTGATTCGCATGAAAGCTAAAGGGTCAAAGTCGTCGCACATCCATGGAGGATACACAGGAATGCATGGTTAACCTAAAGTAGATGCAAGGGAAGATCATATTGTTCCTCAGCAAAGGCATGATCACAATAATTGAGCAACTTGGAACGAATTCGCACCGATTTTTTTGGATAGTTTGATCACGACTTCTGAGGGATGATTACTACTTCCTTCTAATTGTCATGGAGCGTTCAACGTAAGCACTTTATTTTGCTGGAACTATAAGTATTTGCTTTATGCCTTCTTCATTTGATTTAGAAGTGAAATTTTACGAGTTACTGACGTACTTGTCATGAGTTTGTCAAGAGAAATCGTTGAAAGTGACGTTCCAAACTGTTTTTTTTTTCCCACTTTTTTTTTGTGATTTTAAGCATATATTTACTAAACTCAAGTTGGGACATATGCTTTTTTATTGCATAAGACCGACAACCAAATTTCCTTTGCGATATCTTAATCATAAGACACTCTTATAGCAATGAATTACCACTGTAGTTCTCAAAAAGCAAATTCATAGCAAAGTGTTTGTTTTTCATGTTTCCTTGTCAATTGGATCGTGATCTCATTGATAAACGTCATAGTCTACTCAACACGGTTAGTTACGTACCATTTACTAATTTTATAGTGTGTTTTTCATTTAATCACTCGAGGTGACCGACCATAGCGTTTGCTTCTCTTGCCATTGTAGATTATTACGGTGCTATAGATTCATTAGTTGAAGTGCAACTTTAAGTGGAATTGATTTGATTTTGAACAATTCGATTGGGTCCCGAAGTTAGCTTTTCCATTGGCGTAATCGAGTTATTACTAATCACATGTGTTCGTGGTTGTTGCAGATTCAGTTGCGAGATGTGCTGCTTTGGATCCGGTAGGTAGTGGCGCTTGTGTGGGGATTGCTGTGGGGTGCCATGCCTTTGGTTGGAGGCATATGGATTGTCCTGTGACTTGATTGCTTTTCGCGTTCATGCACCCTTTCAACCTTCCATTGTTTCTGTTCTATGAAAGCTTGAAACTCTTGTAGAGGACTAGGCATCCCCAAGGATAAAAGAATGAAGGAAATCGTCCTTGAATTTGGATGATGACTTGGTCGTGGAGTGAGAGTTTAGAGCTGCCAAAGCCATTGACATCTGCGTGAACGAGATTATTCCCTACCGCCAGTGCTTATGCCTTCTCTCTTTCGTCTGAAGGAACCCCAACTCTGCAACGTCCTCCAGGTGTTTGTGAATTTGCTCAACTGTATCCATTGTGTAGTTCACGGATTTAAATGTTTTGACTACTAGTCTTGTGAAATTCTATTCTCTCTTCTTTTAGTTATTTTTCTATTATGTTGATGCCCTGGTCAATCTAGATGGATGACTTTATTCCATTTTCACTACTTACAGACTTGTTTTGGATGAGAATTGTCCCCATTGTGTTTGGGAGGCGAGTCTAGTAAGGACTTGAGTTCTTCACAGGTTTACAAGTACCAAATATGGATAGAGAGTTGAAGTTCACTCTTAAAAATACTTCAGTGGAAGAATCTACTTGAGCCTAACAAATCGCAAGAGAGGCACAAAGCATGGATGAAGTTTCCATTTGTATTTGGAAATTTGTCAAGTTCCTGTTATGTACCATTTGAGAAGGTAATCTTGTTCGTTTTGATTTTTTTTTTCCTCATTATCCATTGCTAGAAACTTCCACCCCATGCATGAGTAGGTGTGATTCTGATTTTATGGATTTGCTATAGTAGAATGTTCGTGAGTGGGTCACTCTAAACTTTCGAAAGAGCGAGTCTATGTTGATTTATCCGAAGTCAAGAGTGTTTTGTCTCTTTTTGGGTACCCCAATATTTGCGTGCGGATATCCTTGAATTGACTTTTTGTGTTGCTTTTGAATTGAAGGAGGGAATTGAGGCTAGCGTTTCATGTGAGGTTCGAGTATTGGTGAACTATATTTGAAGTAATGACAATACAAGCACTTTCTCTCCATTATAGTCTGATCACTTGTGGTTTAACTATTTTCCACACCATTCATTCAATAAACTGGATGAGATGCTAGAGACAGAGTGGAGTCTCTTCGAGGTTTCATTTGAAGTATCAAAAGCAACACTTGGAAGGTGCTTGGGTTTGGCCTTACACGCAAGCAAATAGAGGATGGCCTAAGGGTTCTATGCCAATGTGAATTGCCCTTAGGAAGTGCCTCAAGCCTGTAAAGATAATCTCAATAATCAAAGGCATTCTTGAATCATGGCACAAAGGTCCACCTCTGGATTGCGGCCAATTTTGAATATTAGACATAACGCTTACTGTAATTTGTTGCATTTGCTAAATGTTTCCTTGCACTTCAATTCCAACAATTTATGTACTTGTGCCATCTCCTGACTCGAGTGGCCCTTTTGTCCATCTTCTGATGGGTTTCTAATGGAATTCTCCTATGTGACGACCACAGTGGCTGTCACATCAAGCAACTTCATCTAGATTTGTCACGAAAGATGGATGGATGGGATATTTGTTGATTTGGCTAGTGTTAATGCTAAATTTTGGAAATTTAATTGCAAGGGATTACTTTGCAAATATCCAAAAGTATACATATGCCATGTGTATTATTTAGCAGTCATGAATTTGAAACTTTTTGCAGCTGAATTTAGCTTTAGGCAGTTGGGAATTATTCAAATGCTTTGATATAAAGAGATATCAAAAGAAGTTATGTAGGTCTTGTTTTTTGGCCTCATTGGAAGTATTGTGTAAGTCACTATGATCTTGTGCTTTAGAACCTGCTTCATTTTTATTGTTTTTTGTGCTTCGCTCTTGGGGATCCTATAATTTCTTCCAGATTGCTTATTGCGTCACAAAACGAAGTACCGATGCCAAAACATAAGCAGACTGAACATTCTAGCTCTTTCCTCTCTCTTTCATATTTATGTGTCTATCATCTCTTTCAGTTTCCCAGATTATGCTAGTCGGAGTGCTTATAATGCAAGATTATAGGAGTAATCCAATTTGATGTGTAGGTGAGTTTTTCCAAGTTTGTCAGATGTATCTTTAAGTCCTTTTTTTTTAACTAAATTAATGCGCCAGGCATTAATTTTACTCTTCTACAGAGCTTTTGGATGTTCTGTCCTTAGGGAAGTTTAAGCAAATATGAGCTTGACGAGTTCCATATATTTTATCCCAGAAGTACCAATTGTGTGAAATCTGTCTTCTTTTCTATAAATTCATGATGTGTATAGCTTAAAACACGCTATATCATATTAAAGTATCTTTCTATTGTTTCAAAATAGTATTCCGTGATGCATCCAAATCGCTGCCCTTCTATTCGCCATTCTCTTGTTTCTGTTTTCATGACAGAGCGTGGGATGACTTATTTAAGAGGATATTCTTTGAAGGATCGGAAGAAAAAGCTTGACAGTAACGAGGCGTCTAGAACAAAGTCGATTCCTTCAATTGCATTTGCAAGTTACGTTCGCGGGTAGAAGAAACCCATCATGAAGTTCGAGCATCTTGCGTACTTATTATAATTTGTCTGATTATCTTAGTTGGCACGCCATCCGAGGGTTGGCACATGCAACTTAAATCGAGAAAGGTTAAGGGCTATGACTGGCAAAAAGGGCGCATTCTGATGTTCTTGAAGTAGATGTGTTTTGTAGGAAGCGGTTGATTGAGCCCGTGCTGGGTCAGTGTTCCTCTATCTCTGGATGAGTTGTTAATGGGGGGTGTGCTCAAAGCTGCATTTGTTGGTTCTGCATTTGTAACAAATATTGCTACTTCATTTCACTCTTAATAATTATGTCCTCTCATTTCCCAAATAAAGGTAAATTTTGGGTTGCCTGATTTTCGCCAGAAAAGATCATTTGTGCAGAGTATATCGCTGACTCAGTTAAGCGTCGGCCTGCTGTCAGCAAAACTCATGTTACTAGCAATGTGATTATTCTATTTTCTGTACTACTTTTGGGTAATCCTCTTTTTTGGTGGTTTTCTAACATGGTGACCAAGTAATTTTCCGTAAGTATCATTATTTCTCCATCTTATCCCTATGTTCAAGGTCCAAGCCTTAAATGCAAGTTTAGCCCATAACAACTACTATCATATATCTGATCTAGTCCTGATGAAACAGGTTTTTCTTTTTTTTTTTTTTTTGGTTTCAAAATCAGAAATCGTTATTCCTTAAGGGGTCTAGGGAATAGCTAATTCCATGCGATCAGGAGAAGCAAGAATAGTTTCACTTCTTACAAGAGATGTTACTGACAAAAGACTTAGAAGTGTCAAGCATTGATGCGGGGATTAATTTGATATGGGATAGACGAGACGATGTGACTAATTTGGAGAATTAGATGCATTAGCTGGATATGTGACTGATTCGGTAAAGGAAGTTGGATCATCATTTCAAGAGACAAACATTTGCTAACTTCTCATGCCATAATGAAATATATGAGGTCTAACCTTTTAATCACTCTGAATTTCTTGAGCTCCTTGGTCGTCATGCTTTCCGATGAACGAGAAAATTGAGATGAGTTGGGATCTGGTGGACCGCGTTCTGAGGTATGCAAATGGACTTCATTTAGCGCTTGTGGTGTTGGGTTCTTTTGGCATGGTAGAAGCAAAGACAGTGGAAGAGCGCATTCGATAAACTTGCAGAGCATCGAAGTGAATCGATCAATAATGTCCTGAAGATAAGCTTTGAGGCCCTAGATGATCGAAGGAAGGAAATTTTGCTGGATATCAGTTGTTTCTTTGTAGGGAAGACCAAATTTACACGAACAAAGTTCTTGATGCGTCGGCTTCGAACCAATCATTGATGTGCAAGCACTAGTTGAGAGGTCTTTAACAGGCGTTGAAAAATAGGATGATTCAAAGGCAGGACTTGCTTCAACTAATGGCCAAAGATTTTGTCTATCAAGAATGCCCTGATGGGCCAAGTGAATGCAGCAGGTTGTGGCTGTACGATGGATGATATTCATTAAGAATTGGCATCGGATACAGTAATAGAGGTACGTCTATACTCTGTGAACGTCCAACGATGTTGCCACTATAGAATGAACCGGCGAAATCTATTGAAGACATTATGGTGTTTAATTTTTTAATAATCTTGTAATGCCATATCTCTCTTTTAGAAGCATCAAATGCAATCAAAGCAATTGGAGTGTGGGAGTATAGTCCAGAAGAAGATTTGTACACCAGACCCGCTTTTTTAGCAAATTTGAAGAGGCTGAGATTGCTCAACCTTCGAAATGCATGCTTTGCCAATGGAGCCGGGCAATGTCTTGTTAAGAACAGCAAGAACAGAAGCTACTCAACTGATGCTATCACTGATACCAGGAAGAACAGGGGATACCAGGAAGAACAGGGGAAGCAAGATATACAAGAGGAATAAAGAGAAAACATATGAAGAAGAGGAAGTAGAGTATGTACATGCTGCTGAGAAGAATAAGAAGAGAACCTGTTTCGAACACTCTGTATTGTGCTACAAGTCATGGCGAGTCTCGGCAGTTAGTCTAGTATAATTCAGTTATGGAAGTTAGTCATTTTTTGTTTCGGTTAGTTAGTTAT
The DNA here is from genome assembly GCA_014182385.1 of Eucalyptus viminalis. Classification (NCBI taxonomy): domain Eukaryota; kingdom Viridiplantae; phylum Streptophyta; class Magnoliopsida; order Myrtales; family Myrtaceae; genus Eucalyptus; species Eucalyptus viminalis. The sequence continues at coordinate 22,930,836 of CM024533.1, forward strand.
ATTTTTTCTTCAACTGAATCAATACCTGTAAAACGGATTTCAGAGATAGTCCGTGAGTATAAAAGGCAAACTCTCGATTGAATGTAAAGTAAGGAAAATAGAATAAAGAAGAGTCTTTCATCTCAAGATCTCTCTACGGATTCTTCATCCCAATTTCTTCTTTGCGCATAAACTTCTTCATGGTATCAGAGCTGCTGCATCCTGAAGAAATCATCTTGATGATGCACAAAATAGTGAGAGCTACACCAAATCGAAGTTAGATTCGAAGCTTCTTTGATCTCCGAAGGTATCGGTATCTGCCAACAAGATCTGTGAGTTGGTATTTTTCATCCACATCTAAATCTTCATCGGCAATATACTCGTTGCAGCATACTGCAATTCAGTAGAAATGGTGTCTGCAACTAGAGTTGATCGAGATCGGGAAGAATAGAATGGCAGCAAGAAGTTTGAGATATCCATTTCCTATTCATGTTAATATCTCGAATTTTGTTACCATCAAATTAGCTGAGGATAATTTCCTCCTATGGCAAGCTCAATTCTATCGATTCTTAAGAAGCCAAGATCTATTCGGTTTTGTGAATGGGGAAATTTCATCACCTGCAAAGACAGTACAGGTTGAAGAAGGAGGTCAAACTTCGAGATCCCTAATCCTGATTATAATGACTGGATAAAAACAGATCAGCTTGTATCTTCTTGGATTAGTGGTGCAGTATCAGAAAATATACTCAGCCTGATAATTGGTTTAAACACTGCTTATGAAGTTTGGCAAACTCTGTTAAATCGGTTCACACAAAAGACAATAGCTAAGGAGTTCGAGTTAAGAGGAAAACTGCAGGCTTGCCAGAAACGTGAACAAACATTATCAGCATACCTCAGGGAGTACAAATCAATATGTGATCAATTGAATGCCATAGGAAAACCAGTTGATGAAATCACAAAACTATTTGGAGTTCTGGAAGGTCTGGGATCTGAGTATGAAAGTTTTAAAACTACAATCTATTGCTTGAAGCCCCAACCAGAATATGATGAAGTAATCTCACACTTAGAAAGATTCGAAGCCAGGTTACAGAATTATTCTCTGAATCAGTTCAGACCTAACCTAGCTTACTATGGCCAGAGGAAAACTGAAGCTATACATAAAGAAGAGGCTGACAGAGAATATATACAACAGAACGCTATTCTTAGAGGATCAAGAGTAAATAATCGTGGAGGAAGAGATTATGGAAGAGGAAGAACATATAATGCCAGATATAGGAACTTTGGTTATCCTGGAAGAAACATGAGTTACAGAAATAATAACTCAAACTATGAACAAGAAAATCAGCAGTTCAAACAATTCAATACCTCCTCTGGATTGGGTCCTGTTCAAGGATTTAGACCATACAATGTCTCAGCACAAATGTATTCTGATACCAGGTCATATCCTGCACCAAATTCAACTCTTCACAAAAATGTACAAGTGGAGAAACCAGCAGAACATACCCGACTTGCGTGTCAAATCTGTAAGAGGCCTGGTCATGATGCCTTACATTGCTGGTATCGGTTTGATAACTCCTATCAAGCTGAGGAGATACCAACAGCACTAGCAGCACTACATATCGAGGAGGCAAATGATCAAGAATGGTATCCAAACACTGGAGCAACATCTCATATCACCTCTAATGCTGGTATACTTCATAGTCTTTCTAAAAATAACAATGCTGATACAGTTATGATAGGCAATGGTCTATGTTTACCTGTCAGATACATTGGTAATGCAATATTGAATACTGCAATTACTGTCTTGCCTCTAAATGATGTGCTGATTGTTCCTGAGATTAAGAAAAATCTTCTATCAGTGTCAAAATTCACTGATGATTACCCCTGTTCCTTTATTTTTGACAAAACTGGTGTGTACATCAAGGACATCACAACTAACACAACCATGAAGCTAGGAAGGAAGGTTAGAGGGCTGTATAGAGTAGATCCTCATGCTACAGAAGTCTATTTCACACAAAGACAAAGAATTGTTGCAAAGAGCATATGGCATCAACGACTGGCTCATACAAATGAGAGTATCTTGAAGCATTTGAGGGATCAAAATCTGATTTAGTATAACAAAGAACCACGGTCTGTATGTAGAAGTTGTCAAATAGCTAAGAGTAATGCTCTACCTTTTCCATTATCAAGTTCTACAGCTATAAAACCTCTAGAACAAATTCACTGTGATATCTGGGGACCTTCTCCAGTTAAATCTTTTCAGAGTTTCAAGTACTATGTCATTTTTGTTGACAATTTCTCTCGGTTCAGTTGGATATACCCATTAAAGCTGAAGTCAGATTTCTATAGTATTTTTCTCATGTTTCAAAAGTTAGTAGAAAATCAGCATAACTGTAAAATCAAGACCTTCCAATGTGATGGTGGAGGAGAGTTTGTTAGCCAAAAATTCAGAACTCACTTACAAAACTGTGGCATTCAACAGCATATCTCCTGTCCATATACACCTGAGCAGAATGGGATACCTGAAAGGAAGCATCGACATATAGTTGAACTTGGTCTGGCGATGCTATACCATGCAAAAATTCCATTAAAATTTTGGGTAGATGCATTTGTAACAACCAACTATATTGTTAACATTCTTCCTACTCAAAAATTACAGATTTAGTCTCCCTTCAGCAAATTATATCAGCAAAAACCAAGATATGATCATCTCAGAACCTTTGGCTATGCTTGCTATCCCTGTCTTCGACCATATGCACAGAATAAGCTTGATCCACGGTCACTAACTCCGTGTCTTTCTTGGATACGTGATCACTATAAGGGATATCGATGTCTTCTCCCTACTACTGGTCATGTCTACATTAGTCGGCATGTAGTGTTTGATGAAAAAAATTTCCCATTCTCTCATAAACTAGCAACAGTTTATCCCTCCTACACACACTTGTATAAATTGTGGACAGAAGAAGAGAAGTTCCTAGCTTCCTCCACTACCAATCACATAAAACATTCAACTTCTCAGTATACAGATTGGGAACAAGAAGCCACAGGTAATCAAACAAATGGAGTAATCTCACTTGAATGCACAGAACAAGTAGTTTCTGTCTCTCCAGCTGAATTTCCTACGGATCAAGTATCCACCACTACTCAGGATAGTCCACAACAAGTTGAAGTACCTATTCCCATAACTAAGATAACAGATGAACCAGATATGGAACAACACACTTCAAATAATCAGACAGATTCACAAGGTACATTACCTACTCACCCTATGCAGACTAGATCTAAGTCTGGCATTATCAAGACCAATCCTCGGTATGCATGTCTTGCTATATATGAAGTACCTACTGAACCAAAAACAATTAAATCAGCCTTAGCACATAAAGGCTGGTTTAAGACAATGACAGAAGAGATGGATGCACTTTATCAGAACAAAACTTGGGAATTAATTCCTAGAACTGGTCAAATGAATGTTATTGGCTATAAGTGGGTATTTAAAACAAAGCTTGCAGCTGATGGTAGCCTTGATAGACTTAAGGCTCGACTGGTTGCTAAAGGATTTCATCAAGAAGAGGGTATAGACTTCACATAAACATTTAGTCCAGTCATTAAACATGCTACAATTCGTATAGTTCTATCTGTAGCCATCTAGGTAGCACGGACACGACGACACGGACACGCGACACGACACGACACGACACGCGATACGTCATTTCTCAAAAAGTAGAGAATTTCAACACGTTCCGACACGTTAAATATTATATAAGTATTTTTATTTTTAATTAATTTGATTCAAATTCATAAAAAAATAAATAAATAAATAAATAAAGAGTTTACAATGAATTTATACTAATAATATTAATAAGTCTTACACTTTTTTTTATTTCATTATCCCAAATTTATATTTATTTTTCGAAATCCTCCCCTCTCCCCAAATTTACTTTTATTTTTCGAAACCTCCCACCCCGATCGCGCCCAAGCTTCCCTCGTCTTTTTCCCCCAAATTTTTTAGCTTTCTTTTTCCCTCCCCACCACCTGACAGCGGTCGATTCCCCCACCCCCAAATTAATTTTTATTCTTTCCCTCCCACCATCGTCCATTTCCCCTCACCTGTCCGTCACTTTCCCTCCCCCAAAATACGTACCCATCGACTCCCATTTTGTTATTATTTTTGAGTTTCTCGAAACCCTAGCTTCTTTAATCCTCCTCGCCGCTCGCGACCTTTCCTCTTCTCCTCCTTCCTCCTCGCTGCACACACGACCACCTTCCTCGCTGCTCACCGCTCCTCGCCCAACCCCTTCCTCGCCGCTCCTCGCCCGACCCCCTTCCTCGCCATTGCTCGCCTCTCCTCGCCCGACCCCCTTCCTCCCCGCTCGCCGCTCGCCGCTCGACCGCCTTCCTCTCTTCTTCCTCTCACCTTTGATCCTTTCTCCCTCGTAGCTGTAGCCTCGTCTGATCCATCGCAGCATCACAGTGGCGGCCCTCGCCTCAGTTTATGCTCGGCCGTCTCTCGTCGTCGCTCGCAGTCTGCTCCCTCCCGGACACGCGTGTTGAAACGTGTCGGGCAAAGGTTGACCACGTGTCCGGCCGTGTCCGAGCATGTTGAGGTGTCCGACACGCTCCGACACGTGTTAGACACGACACGAAAGCACGGACAACGTGTCCGTGCTACCTAGGTAGCCATGATGAAACACTGGCCAATCCACTAACTAGATGTCAAAAATGCATTCTTACATGGTACATTGAATGAGATAGTTTACATGGAGCAGCCTCCTGGTTTTTAAGATCCCAAGAAACCTCATCATGTATGTCTGCTCAGGAAGTCTCTCTATGGACTTCGACAAGCTTCTCGAGCCTGGTTTGACAACTTCAACAACTTTCTGCTTGAATATGGGTTCTTTTGCAGCTCAACTGACCCATCCTTGTTCATCTATCATAACGATACAAACACTATTCTTCTACTACTATATGTTGATGACATTATCCTAATTGGAAGCTCCTCTCACTTACTTTCCAAACTCATCCATTCTCTGAGTCTTCAGTTCTATATGAAAGATCTTGGCCCTCTACACTACTTTCTTGGCATTGAAGTCAAAAATACTTATGATCATCTATTTATTTGCCAGACTAAATATGCTAGAGATCTTCTTACTCGAGCTCATATGCTTGAGTGCAAACCGATTACTACTCCTATATCACTAAAACCAACTGTTCTGATAAATGACTCTGCTCCACTCTCCAATCCTGCCGAATATCGAAGCTTAGTGGGTGGACTTCACTATCTGACTTTAACAAGACTTGACATTGCATATGCCACAAATCAACTGTGTCAGAAATTACAGAAACCCACTATAGCAGACTTACATAAACTCAATAGAGTTTTAAGATATGTCAAAGGCACTATAAGTCTTGGAGTCTTTATTCACTCTCGAAGCTCTCTCCATCTGTATGGGTTCTCAGATGCAGATCGGGCAAGATGTGTTGAAACAAGAAGATCAACAACAGGTTTTTGTACATACCTTGGCTCCAATCTCATATATCTTGGACATCAAAGAAACAATCCACAGTTAGTCAATCCTCTACAGAAGCTGAGTATCGTGCTCTTGCTTCTACATCTACCGAACTTACTTGGATTAGCTTTGTTCTACGTGATATAGGATGCTCATTGACTCTTCCAACACAGCTCTTTTGTGACAATAAATCAGCCATTTCTCTCACTATCAATCCCGTTCTACATGCTTGCACCAAACATATTGAGATAGACTTTCATTTTGTTAGGGAAAAAGTCTCATCAGGGTCACTACAAGTGAAAAACTATCAACTTGCTGACATATTCACACAACCTCTCTCTCGTATTACACATTATCAGCTACGCATCAAATTAGGAATCGGTTTCTCACCCATTCCCAATTTGAGGGGGGCTGTTAAGAACAGCAAGAACAGAAGCTACTCAACTGATGCTATCACTGATACCAGGAAGAACAGGGGAAGCAAGATATACAAGAGCAATAAAGAGAAAACATATGAAGAAGAGGAAGTAGAGTATGTACATGCTGCTGAGAAGAATGAGAAGAGAACGAACACTCTGTATTGTGCTACAAGTCATGGCGAGTCTCGGCAGTTAGTCTAGTATAATTCAGTTCTGGAAGTTAGTCATTTTTTGTTTCGGTTAGTTAGTTATATTTTTTCTTCAACTGAATCAATACCTGTAAAACAGATTTCAGAGATAGTCCGTGAGTATAAAAGGAAAACTCTCGATTGAATGTAAAGTAAGGAAAATAGAATAAAGAAGAGTCTTTCATCTCAAGATCTCTCTACGGATTCTTCATCCCAATTTCTTCTTTGCGCATAAACTTCTTCATGTCTCACTCCAGAGTTGAGATGGTTTGAATGGCTTGGATAGCCTTCAACAATCTTGTCGACATTTCGCAATCCAGAGAAGCTCGTGGGACTTCATATGCTGTAGTCTTGTTCTAGACTTGGGGAGTGAATTCAAGGTATGTCCCTAGTCTTGGTAGGTTTAACAATATATATAAGCCAACGGGAAATTAACTATTGTTTTTTGATTTCTCATATTTGTAGAATATTTGAATCTTGAAATATGTCATTTTGGTGAAAGTGAGTTCCTCAAGAGGATTCCTAACCTTTCAGTGGTCCCAAATGTTGAAAGTTTGATGCTACGTGCATAGCCGTTTAGGGCCCGTTTGTTTGTATTCCTTTTTTTTGTTTCTAAACACTTTTTCTGTTTTTTTGTTCCCTGGGAACAAAAAGGAACAGAAACGCGTTTGGACACGTTTCTGTTCCTTTTTGTTCTTTTGTTCCCGGGAACAAAAAAAAGAAACAAAACAAGAAACACAAATTTTGTGTTTCAAACACTTTGAGAAACACTTATTTCTTTTTTTTTTTTTTTCTCTTATTTTCTTGTTCTTTTTCTTTTTTTGGCCGGTCGCCGGCCTCGGCCATGGCCGGCGACCGGCCAACGAGGGCCGGCGGCCTCGCCTAGCCACGGCGAGGCTCACCGGCCCCCGGCGAGGCCGAGGCTCGCCGTAGCTGGGCGAGGGTCGGCCTCGCCATGGCTGGGCGAGCTCGAGCTCGCCCCGGATCCGGCGAGGCCGACCTCGCCCGGCCGCGAGCCTCGGCCTCGCTCGGATCCGGGCGAGCTCGAGCTCGCCCAGCCATGGCGAGGCCGACCCGCGCCGGCCCGGGCGACCTCGATCTCGCCCGGATCCGGCGAGGCCGACCTCGCCCGGCCGGCCGGCGAGCCTCGGCCTCGCCGGATCCGGGCGAGCTCGAGCCGCCCAGCCATGGCGAGCCGACCCGCGCCGGCCCGGCGACCTCGATCTCACCAGATCCGGCGAGGCCACCTCGCCCGGCGGCCGGCGAGGCGAGGCCGACCTCGCACCGGCTTGGGCGAGCTCGATCTCGCCCAGTCCGGCGAGGCCGAGCTCGCCCGGCCGGCGAGCCTCGGCCTCGCCGGATCTGGCGAGTCGGCGTCGCCGGCGTGGCCCGGCGAGGCCGCGCCTCGGCCGCCGGCCCCAGGCGGCTCGGCCTCGCCTTGATCCGGCGAGCCGACCCTCGCCGGCCGGCGACCGGCCAAAAGAAGAAAAAAAAAAAAAAAAAAAAAAGAAAAAAAGGAAAAAATAGAAAAAAAAAAGAAATAAAAAAATTATCCAAATTTACCAAACATGTTTCGTTTATTTTTTATTCCCGAACAAGTTTACCAAACGCGTTGTTTTGTTAAAAATTGTTCTCGGAACAGAAAAACATTTTTTTCTATTTCTGTTCCCTGGAACAATTTTTAAACAGAAACACAAACAAACGCACCCTTAGTTGAGGCCCATGAATCTGTTGGGCATCTGGAGAGGTTCATTGATTTGGATCCCCAATCTCGTTTTAAGCCTCAAAACTTGCCCTACTACATTGAAGTCAAAATATCTCAAATTCCTGCGCTTTAATAGCTGCTTGCGTCTTGTAAAATATCCAACCATCCTGGCAGAAATGGAATCTCAGCCAATACTTATTTTAAATGAAAGCGTGGTCGGAAAATTGCCGGATTCAATTGAGAATCTCGTTTCTCTCACAATTCTGTTTATGAATGAATGCAAGGCACTTTGAGTTCTTCCTAGCAGCATTCACAGGTTGCGAGCTCTTAGGTATATTTATGCAAATGGTTGCTCAAAGCTTTGTAAGTTTCTGCACAAGATGGAGAATAATTCAGTCGATTCGGTTTGTGCTGTCAGATTGCCGAATCTAATTCATCTGGATCTAAACAATTGCAGTCTATCAGAAGTGGATTTTCTCATGGATGTTACCTGTTTTTCCACCTTGTTCTCCCCGTCCCTAGCAGGTAATGCTGTAATTACTCTGCCTGCAAGCATCAGTAAGTTTGACTAGTTGGATGTTCTTGACTTGTCGAATCGTGAGCAGCTGCAGCCAAAGTTCCCCTGCTTCAACGGTTACTGCAGAGATCGACTAAATTGTGTTGAAATTATGTTGAGGATTTGGTCGGTTCCATATTTGAGAGAACTATTTGGGAGATTTTAATTGATTGATATGCACTTGTTTGGTTACCTATAAATAGAGCAATGATACGTATGCAGAAGAAGTAAGCTGACTTCTCCGTCCGAATGACATGGCCTGTCTTCAGTTACACCATTGCCCTTATATAACACTTCAAGCAAAGAAGACATAAGGACATGGAATACACGGGCAAGAAAAAGGAGGGATAGAAGATGAGCAATATCAGGAGAGCTCGAGAAGATGACTTGTTCAAGATTAGCAGCCAGGCTATAATACAATGGTTAAGAATACATGGATTATACCAAACACATATATGCCAACTAACAAACTCCTCCCTTCTCTCTAATTGCATTCCATGTACTAGCAGAACCACACCTTCCATCGGGGCAGCAACAGTAGGATGAGGAAAAAAGGTCTCACATAAAGCAGCCTGCACTAGCAGCAAATCATCAGATCTTGAATCCATGCTTCCCAAACAACTGCTGACTAAAATCAAGAGGTAGACCTAAACCATAGACAATCCTTGTTGGGGAATTATCAAGCAAAGGGCCAGATGAAGCCAAGGTCAAACCATAAAAAAACGAACTCTCCACTACTCAATTTATAGGTCATTAGGTGCCTGGTCTTATTTACGTGTCTTTGGAAAATGAAAATCTTTCTAATAAGCGCCAATGTTTTGTCACGACTAAAATGACCGGATAGTCCACCATCAGGAACTTCAAAGACATGAACATTGCAGAATGCACGATTAATTGATCACCCTTCAATATACAGAAAACTATCTAGATGGCGAAACCTTTTATATGAACTCTCAAGAGTCAACTCCCTTTTTTCCAAAACTTGGATCCTCTTCATACAAATCTTTCACAACTTCAAATCCACCAACATTGATTTACATAGTAGAAGAGAGGAGCGCATATCAGCGGCCTAAAGCGTCCTTGACTGGATTTTGAGTGCCAGATTTATGTTTGGGAAAGGAAAGGAAAGGACTGCAGAAATTCACTCCAAGTTGCATGTGGGCGAAGCTTCTGTTAAGAGTTGTATCTGTTAAGTCGTTAATGATCAGAGTACAAAACAAACTCTTTGTTCTTGAGGGCACAGACTGTAGCATAAAACTCATCATAGGTCGAATACTTCAATTCGACATCATTCAATTTTTTATTGACAGGGACAAATGGACGACCTTCTTGATTGAGAACAGCACCGATGCCAAAATTAAACGCATTGCAATGAACCTCGAAAACCAAATCAGCGTTCAGTGGTGCTAACGCATGAGCTTTTATTGATTTCTTCTTTAAGGGTTCAAAACTCTTTTGTGCCTTTTCACTCCACCGAAACCTCTCTCCTTTTAAGCATTCCGTAACTGGTGCAGCAATGGAACTGAAACCCTTTCTAAATGTTATGAAAGCTTCGAATCTCATGATGCAACTTCAATTCAGAAGCTCCCCTGCGGGAATGCTCATTAATCCAATCAAATGTCACACACATCCTCCCTCTTTTTGTCATAGCATCAAAAAGGGCTTCAGGGGCAAATAAGTAGATCAAGTGCTCTCAATCTACGTACTCGAGCTCAAGTGTATACATAAGCTCATAAGGCAACATGATCAGAAGAATCTTAAAACGCATCTTCAAGTAAGAAACAAGCCAGCGTTCTTGAAAAATAAAGACAACGCATAAAAACTCTAAGTTGGTGGAGGATGAGGATATTGTGGAAAGAAATGAGGATTTGGAGGAAAATTGGAGCAAATCAACTGAACAATTGAAGTTCCTCCCGAATTTCCCGCAAATCCTTGCCGCATCTCATTGCAGACCATGTGGAATCTCCCTCAAAGCCAGGTAAGCTGGGTGGAGAGGGCCTCTACCAATGGATCACCTTCATTTCCGTCATGGTATCAACTCCGGCAACTCGTGTTATACAGTGATGGGCTATACCCTTCAAGTTTGGTTTGGCCATCCCAAGCATTCTTCCATATCTAAACTTCTCCTTTCTTTATGATGTCCATACCTTTTTGTGTGGACTCTCCAATAAATTGGTGGTCGTTTAGGACTGCAGGCATCGCACCTCCGAGGTCGATATCAAAAGTTCCAAAAATACGAGTTAAGACCATCCCCACACGGAAAATTCGGTGCTTTTGGAGGTCGCTTCGGGAGACCTGAAAGCCGTTCTTGGACCTTGAATGTCAGCTTGATTTATTCCTCGAACAAATCAGCTCTGAGACCAGAAACGGGAAGCAAGCAATATATCACAATCGTATGGAGACTATGCTGCACATATTGACATTCAAATGCAGCGTGTTAGGATCATGAACTAATCGCTTCACTTGTTTTGAAAAAAGCATCATTTTTTCTCATAGTCATGTAAGTATGACGGACACCTAAACGCCCCAAATCATCCTTGGGATTAATGTTAAAAAATAATCAACGTTTCATTCACAAAAAGACTCGTAAATTATTTCCTTCTTATCATTCTCACCTTTGATCGAATGGGTATAGAACCCTTTCAAAGCTTCAAAATAAATCTCCTTGGACACCGATAGAAAACCAAAAATCTAACCCAACCGACTAAACCATTTGCCTGAACGGAAATCTCTCCCATGTGAAAAAAATTCAAAGTCTATATCCCATCTCTTCCAACACACTTCTAGCAGCAAACGTAGACAAATACATTTGATTAGCAATTTTCGCAATTTTACATGTCACTACAGTAAGCTTAACCAGGCACGGGTGTCAACACTTAAATTTTACTTGATAAATCAAATATGCATTTAAGTAACAAAAAAATTATAAAAAGTGAGAAAGAGAAAAAGAATAGAAGAAGCCCTATCCATCATTTCATATGGCCCTATTCTCGCAACTCTGGCCCATCTGTAAAACCTGCCCATTTTAGCATTTTTAAGGGGGATGGGGGGAAAACACGTGAAAAAAAAAAGGAAAAAAAAAGTTCTTCTTCCGTAAACAGTCTCCTCCCTCCAAAGCTGAGGGGGAGACCGGATAATATTCATCGTCATCTTCATCATCATTGGTTCATTGGTAATTCTCTCTCAGACCTTTCTCTCTCCATAACCGCTCGCACAGAGGACGCAATGCAAAGGTGGGATTGTCGGTTTTTTCTGAGTAGGAGGGGACTGAGGCTCGTGTTTTGGGGGAATGTCACGGAGAGAGTGAGGTAAGAAAGGGAGATAGAAATTACTTGAAGACAAAAACACAGAGTGGGGATGAAAATAAATTTTGAGAGCACTCCGGGGGATTTTCAGACTCCTTCCTTCGCGGTCAGACGTCTTCCGTCATCACTCGCGACCATTCCCTTACCACGGCCGAAAAACTCTGTGTTATCCTCTGTTTTAACATTCAATCCATCCTATGTTTTTACGCCGATCAGTGTAGCCGGCGTACTTGGAGTCCCCATTCTGGCTTTCGATCATTGCTTGTCGCTTTGGATCTCTTGCCTCTGTGAAGTATCCGGAGGACCGTTGCCTGGCCCCGTTTTGGAGGCAAAGACTCTAGAGCTGTCAAGTCCCGCTCGATCTCCACGAATCCATCTCAAGTTCGTCGATCGACACTTACCTGAACCTCCATGGACGAGTTTAATCAGCACTCGTGGTTGAAAATCCCTCCTCGACGAGGTTGGTTTCGCAACATTTTTATGGTCATTTCATAAATGAAGATTTAGTTTGTAGTCGACGTTGGTGTATGTCTCGGAAGAGACCAGGTTTGAAATCATTTTTTTGCCTCAATGAATCACACCCTTTCTGCAAAGAAGTATTTGGATTGTTTTGTGGTGTTAATACACTCATCATGTCTTTTTTTGCTGGGTATGCTCACCAACTGTTTGATGGAATGCATGAGTTAAATCTGTGACCCTCGCCTCGTGATTGATTAGGAAGCAAAACTGACACGTTCGGATTGATTTTGTTGAAAGATACTGATTATGGGATGTGCTTGCTAGTCTAAGCATCGTGGATTAAATTTTTTTTCCCCATTTGCTACGGATCTGCTTTCCAGTACCCTTTGTGGTCTCTCAATATGTCACCGGCTATCTATTTTTGCTATTTTTTGCATCTCCATGGCCACATGGTGTGGTCGTTTTTCTTGACGAGAAACGTGGCTCGAAATCTTTGACCCATACGTTGATTAGCTGGGTAGATCTCGCGTTGGATGAGGTCCAGTTCTTTACGCTCATATCCTGGGTGTCCTTCCGCTTATCTGGGTTTATGCATGACGATTAGTGGACGATGGCCGTGCTCCAGGCGACTGAAGAGAGGCAACAGCGACGTTACATTCAATGCTTGAATACGTCGATCGTTGATGAGGTTGAGTTGGTTTCTTTAGCAGAGCAGAGCTCCCAGGATGTGCGCGAGGAAGATTATAGAAAGAAGACGACAGGGCAAAAAAGAAGAATAAGGAGGAGAGAAGAGAATAAATAGGAAAATGGGCCTCTTAATGGACAATGAATTCATTGTGGGCTTAGCATGAGAGAGTTGGGTTAGGGCGTTATGTTCAATTCGGTTTTACTGGTGATTGGGCTATGGATCTCGTTTTTTTTCGCGAATTTGGGTTTGATTAGTTTCAGGTGGGAATTGGGCTCAATTCTATGATATGAGCCCAGTTTGAATTTTTGATCAAGCCCTCTTAAGGCAATAAGCCCAATGAAACGTGCCCATAGATCTGATATGTGTCAGCCCGTGTCCGTGCCGGGTCTGAAGGCCCAGCCTAGACCCCTTTTTTCGAAATATATAATAAGAATAATAATAAATGAATAAAATTTAAAGATATAAAAATATAAAAAACCGAAAAAATTGAAAAATGGATTGAAACATAGACCTTGATTAGGTCGTTAAGCCAGTCTTGAAAAATAGGGGCAACACGTGAAAAATCCAATAAAATTGGTGGAGGAGGAGGATACTATGGAAAGAAATGAAAATTTTGGAGGAAAGTGGAGCAAACTGACCGAACAATTAAAGTTACTCCCCAATTTCCTGCAAATCCTGATTGCATCTCATTGCAGACCATGTGGATCTCCCCTCAAAGCCAGGAAAGCTTGGCAGAGAGAGCCTCTACCAACGGATCACCTTCATTTCCGTCCTAATATCAACTCCCACAGCTAGCCTCGCAAAGTGTGGTGGCGATACCCCTTGCATTTGGTTTGGCCATCCCAAGCATTCTTCCTCACCCAAACTTCTCCTTTCCTTCTTGTGATGTCCATAGCTTTTAGCGTGGACTCTCCAATAAATTGGCGGTTGTTTAGGACTCCAACGTCTCACCTCCGAGGTCAACGTCAAAAGTTTCAAAAATGCAAGTTAAGGCCATCCCCCACACGGAATATACAGTCCTTTTGGAGGTCGCTTCGGGAGACCTTAAAACCATTCTTGACCTTGAACGTCAGCTTGATTTGTTCCTCGACCAAATCAGCTCCATGGCCAGAAATGGAAAGCAGGCAGTACATCAAAATCATAAGGAGACTACACATGCTGACATATAAATGCAGCGTCTTAGGATCATGGACTAATCATCTCACTTGTTTAGAAAAGTCATCATTTTCTCATAGTCATGTAAGTATCACTAAAAGCTAAACGCCTCAAAATCGCCCTCGCCTTCTTTTCCAGCTGCGTGTTTGATCGGCATTCTCACAGGAGAGGGAGGATTTCTAAGGATTTTTGGGTGTTTGGGATGAAATTGAATGGGTTCGGAAGAAACAAGCTAGATTCGAGGAAGATAAGCTAAGAGAAAGCGATTAGTGGCTTTGATTTGAAGAAATTTGAAGCAAAATCTAAGTGAGTGAGAAAATTTGTGGATTGAGAGAGAGAGAAATGAGAATATGAGAGGAGAGTAAACAAAATTGAGAAAAAGCAGCAGATAGGGGAAATTGATTATTTTCATATACAATCAGTCATGCAAAATACAAATATCTCGTATGTGCATATCACCTGCATGAAAAAACTAGTTGTCCATTAAACAAACAAAAGGTACATAAAATAAAAAAGAACTTGAAGCAATATAAAAATATATATTTTTTCTTAAAAATTAGGCATTTATCGCACAATCATATTATTTATCATTGATGAAAAGTAAACAAATTTGTTTTTATGTCCTTCTTTGTGCGTGAATGACACGTTTTGGAACAATGGTACATGATAAATTTCTTATTTATGTATTTAAACCAACGTGCCCTTTCGTCTCACGCTAAAATTTGCCCTCATCTACATGGAGCGCTCTATCTCTAATTTTGCAATGCAATTTAAAGGAAAAAAAAAAAAAGTGTAAAGTCGGCCAAAGAAGAAGTTAACCACCTACTTTCCACTACTCAGTGCACTCGGATGAAATTCCTCAATTGTCTGGACAGTGAACAACCAACGTCATCTTGTACCATTTTCTATTTTATAGAATTGTTGAATAAATTTTTGGTAAGTTACTAAAAACATAGCCAAAACGTTCGTTTAGGGTTCGTTTTCTTAAAAGAATTTGTATGGGGTAAGATAAGAAAAAATATCAAGTATTATATATCGTCATCCAATTATAATTATTAAATTTTATTATTTATTTAATATGACTTGCATGAAGAGTAAAATAATCGTGCATGTGCGTGTATATTTTAATTCCGGGCTACTGTCTTTGCACTATTTACATTGCTACCCAACAAGAGAGAACGCTATGTAAGCATCAATTTCGATAACAAAGGTGACTTGCATCGTCAGACATTTGACCCGATCAGTCCATAACTCGACGCCTATTGAATTCAATTTGTTGAAGTGAAGCAAACAACCACCTTTTTTTTTTTTTTTGATAAAAAAAAATTCATTGACAAACTATGCAACGCCCAAAGTGCCTAAATCTAATTGAAACTAGAAGCAAATCAAGGCCCGATTGACCCAATGGTTGGCTTGAGAAGCATAAATTATATAATGGCATTGAGGTTCATCAAAAAAGTTACATCGTTATAGATTTGACCCAATGAATCCAAAGTTTGACCCAAATTGAGTTCAATTTGTTGAAAAAGTGAAGCAACAACCCAATTTGAGAGCCCAGATTTGATCGAAACTTGACGCAAATCAAGGCCTGATTGGCCCAATGGCCGGTTTGAGAGGCATAAGTGATACAATTGCACTAAGTAAATTTTTTTATATATATATATTAAATTGTTATTCATATGAAATGATAAATGTGAGGTTGTATAACTATGATCGAGAAAGATTGAAGTGCATAATTGTCTGCTATTATTGTCACCTAACTTATCACTTGGTGAGTAAGTTTCATCTAATTTAGTACTTAGTAGGTAACGAAATATCAAAGTAGTTATAGCAACTTTATCATCCTTATTAGTTACTTCTTATACAGAAAAAGCATATGCGGTTCTGCGGTTCTCCAATGAGTTACATTTCCATTTTATTATTAATTTTTCAAGATGTCGAGTAACTTTTAAAAATTCGGTAATTAGACTCGTCTCATCTCCTAACTTACTTGTAACATCAAAATAGTAACTATCAACATGCAAAGTAATTGCACTCAATACCATGTTCACAATAAGGGTAAACCGTTACATAAGAAAAGAGAGTGCGCATGTTTTTGCTAGTGCCGGATGGAGAAGGATCAAGATGCTCTCTCCGTTAAGAGTCTAGCGGCAAAGACCGGGTGCTACAATAACAGAAATGGGTTATTTGAAGAGGAAGAGAATGAACAAACAGATATGCAAGTGGAGGAAGATGTTGCTGATGAAAAGAGTAGGGGTTGGCGGTGGTCAGCAACAATCGCCTTTCAATTGGGTACTTAGAATGAAAGACAATTAGCTAGATGCGCTAAAAATGACATTCTTAGATTCAACCAATGCCCAAAGTAAATAGAGAAGTTATAATAACCAGGCCCATAGAGGGTCGCTCCCTTCTATATCTTCAAAGAAAAAAGTGATTTTTCTATAATTAGTAACTTTTCACCTGAATAAGTGGCTTTCAAAATATTAGTAAGTGGTACACTTCCACCTAATTCAATTGGCAAATATGTAATTAGTCAAAGTGACTTTTCATTTCATTAGAAACTTTTATACAGAAAAAAGGAAGTATGTACCTTTCAAATTTATTGGTTTGATTATCAATTTTTCTTTAGGAAAAGATAATTTTCAATCCATCGAGAGTTTGCAGATTTTAAAAGTCGGAACTTTAATTTAATTAGTAATTAGTTGGTATGGCTTATAATTTTAATATAATAAAATACCTACTAGTATAGCAAGAGTTGGCAACATTCACAAGTAGTAGCTATTCTGAAATATTAGATAACCAAATATATTTATGTAGTCAGCAACTACACTACTGCAATAATTTCTTCAATGATCCAGCAATGGCCAGTAAAAACGGCATGAATTTTCTCCGCTTTTAATCTCACGACACCATGGGATCACCCATAATTGGAATCTGACACCTCAACAAGATGACTTTGGCTCCGAGGAGGTTCTTTTATGTTTTGTTTGCTAGAACATTGCACAAGCAAATATATTTTAAGCATTTAAGTAGTTTACGTTCGGATTTTTTGTCGCTTTGTTAGATGGGTAGTTCAAGGAATTGATCACGACATTGCGAGAAGATCGTTGCTGGGGAAAGGCTCCATCTTTTTTTCCTGGAGGAGAGATGCTGAAGCGGTTGCTTGTGGCTTCACATGGCTTGGGTGACAAGTTCCTAGGATAAACTTTTTGTTTTGTATTTGGACCAAGAGGAGGAAAAGTGGTTGCCCCAGTCCAGATCCTTCCACACATTAATGCCAAGAAGGGGAGAGGGAGTACTCTATATGCACCATATTGTCAAGTCATTTCTGATGACATGTGGCTTGCATATTCCCAACCAAGAGCAGAAAAGTTGATTTTAATCAAGATGATTTGAATCATTTCCAATTTAGCCTCGAGAGTAATGGGAGAAATCTTCTGAAAGTGGGGATTTCGAAAAATGTCTGGGCAATTAGAGGATAACTTCAAGGCCGTGATTCCAGAAAATCAGTGACTCAGCTTGATCCAGCTTTCCTTTATGTGGTTGGTCATTTACACTCTTCGAGGTTTGTCATGTTGAGGTATCAAACAAATTCATAAGAAGAGAGCTCAAGAGATGCAGGATTTACGGGAGAACCCACCAATACCAGCTTTAGTCCATGAAAAAGGGACTTGCATCCAACGCTATGGAGGAGGATATTGCAATTTGGGAAAATGGCTCAAGTCAAACGGATCACGAGGGAAGTGGCCCAACAGTGCAGAGGAATGCATGATGGGGCTGCAAAATATTGAAGCTGGAATTCCCAATTTATATCTACTGAATTTGCGTGACGATTTAGTAGAAACTCTAGTGACATCTACAATTATTGGGAAAGACAGATAAAATTCTTTGAGACTTCTAATAATTGACTTAAAACCTTGCAATTATTTCTTTTAAATTTCTTACATTTCCTATATCAAGAATGCTATGTTGAAAGAATGATCGAATATACTTGTGTTATTATTCTACTTACACATGTTTTTTTTTCTTCTTCTTTTTTCCAATAGTAGTTTAAGCTTGTCCTTTCAATCATGTTATGACCATGCAATGTGGAATAATGAAGATGACACTGGCATGGGAGCTGGTTTTCAAAAAGCTTGCCAAAGGTATTCAATCAAAATCACAGCTTATTGCAGCTTTTTAAGTCGTCTTAGTTAAAATCATGGAGCATCCTTAAAAAAAAAAAAGATAAAGGAAATCTCCAAATAAAGGCTTAAAATGAGGTCCTTTTTTTTTTTTAAAGAGAGCGTAGAGTGGAAATTATTTCAATGAGGGCCTTAAGCGGCTAAATCAATGTCAAATAAAGACCTGAGCTCATTGTCTAAATGTTCTCTGGCTGACAAGCATATGATATTTCCAACAATTGGAATAGGGGCATTTTTGTAATGGAAATGCAATGGAAACGAGCTAGGGACTTCAAGCCCTGGATTCACTCAAGATATGAGCATGTAGAAGGAACAAGGTGGTGGGCCCACCTGCCCATCAAAATCAACTTTATCTTTTTTTCTTTTCACAGCGAAGTTGCGTGGAGGGAACCAAGAAAGTGATGAGCCATTTCTAGCACTTTTGCTCTAGATATGAGAATGTAGAAGGAACAAGGTGGTGGGGCCCACCTGCCCATCAAAATCAACTTTATCTTTTTTCTTTCCACATCAAGTTGCATCGAGGCATGAGGCGAAGTTGCGTGGAGGGAACATGGCACGAAAGTGATGAACTATTCCTAGCACTTTTGACTAAGCAAAAAAGACAGAAAAAAGGAGAGATATTGTCAAATCACATGGAGTTCATGATAGGTGTAGTTAGTGCGCTCGATTAATATTAGTGATGTTCATTTTTAACATCGATTTAAATAGTAACAAAATAAGCTAAACTCTAGATGCAATGTTTATCACATCTTCCAATTTTACTAGATGATTATACTTTCAAAGTGTCATTCTTCATTAAAGTCCAACCATGGAAATTCTCTTTTTGGACTAAATAGTTTGAATGTAACGTGCTCTTTCATAACTAGATGAGGTCTTTCTTATGATCTCTTGTATGAAGTATCCAATTCTTTCCTTGATGGGGAATAACATCACTAAGCAAATGAATTACAAAAAGCATCCAATGAAAAAGGCCATATTCAAGCGAAGGATTCGTTGCTCTAAAGTAATAGAAAATAAGTTATTGGCATTCTAATTAATCACAAAAAGGTGTTCTTCTAGAGATATTTCTCATTTCTTTAAATTTGTACATTAGAAACAACCGCATTATGTTCAACTGAGCAAAAAGCTTGACCTATTTTCATTCCCGAGCTATGAAAGAAAACTAGTCACACAAGGGACTATATACTCTCTTTCTCTTCCACTTATTCACAATTTATGGTGAGCTATGAAAGAAAACTTGTGCATTATAGACTAATTTATTTGAATTTAGACATTTGAAACAACCACATTACTTTCAAATAGGCAAAAAGCTTGATCTGTTTTTGTGCTCAAGCTATGAAAGGAAAAGGTAATCCTTATCCAATTCGTAACTAAGAATGCCTAACAATGTATAGAAAATGTGACGTATCAATTATTGGCGAAGACATACTAACGAAACCCTTCTCTCAAGTTAGTACAAGTATTTATGTACTTGCATAACTAATACATCTTGCATAGGATATTACAAAAGTTCTAAAATTTGTTCTAAAACTTATTATGAAAATACAATCGAGTCCTAAGACTTTCAAAGGTGTAACCAATAAAGGACTTGATTAGACAAACGACAAATTTGAAAACTTGATTACACTTTTTGAAAGTTTTATAATTCGATTGTACTTTCATAATATGTTTTAAAATTTGATTATACTTTTGAAGATTTTTTAACTCAATTACATTTTTGTAATAAATTTTAAGATTTCTAATACACTTATCCAAAAAAAAGAAAGGATAAAAAATGCAATGAAAATGAGCCATTGGCCGTCAAAATCAAATTGATCATTTTTCTTTCCAAAGTGAAGTCGTGTGGAGAGAAGCTAGCAAGGAAGTGCTGAGCAAATATTTCCCTGAGCTTTTGACTAAGCAAAAAAGAAAAATAAAAAAGAAGGAAATTTTTAAATAACACAAAGTCCATAATGATCGGCATAATTAGTGCACTCTATTAACATTAGTGATGCTCATATGCAACATTTATTTAAATAGCAACAAAATAAGCTGAAACTCTAGACACAATCCCCACAACATCCAACATTAATGGATGTTTTACACTTTCGAAATGCCAATCTTTATGAAAGTCCAAATGCAAAAATCCTCTTTTGGACTAAATAATCTGAAAATGAGTCATTTCTCACTCAGACAAAGTCTTTCTTGTGAAATTTCGTATGAAATATCCAACGTTAACCACCTTCTTCTTTGAAACATCAAATTCGGCGTCCCCAAAGCTTTAAACAGAAGAGTGGAGCAGTGCAGAAAAACGGATTTCCACACACGGGAAGGGGATCCTCGAGGGGGAGAGTGAAATTTATTCCCAAAAAGCATCTAATGAAAAAGGTCCAACTTGAGCGGAATATCCTTCGCTCGAAAGTATTAGAAAATCCTTCGTTCCAAAGTAATAAAAAATAAATTATTGGCATACCAGCTAATCATTTAAAGATGTTATTCTAGAAAATTCCTTGTTTTTTGAATTTATACATTAGAATCAATGGCATTACGTTCAACAAAACAAAAAGCTTGATCTATTTTCATGCCTGAGTAATGAAAGGAAAAGGTAATCCGTATGCAATTTATAGCTAGAATGCCTAATGCATAGAAAATGTGAAGTACTGAGTATTGGTGAAGACAAACTCAAATCATAACCCTTTTCTCAAATCAGCACAAGTATCTCCTTACTTTGCATAACTAATACATCTTGTGTAGAATATTACAATTGATTTATATGTCAAAGCTATCCTCTCGAGTTACCCAATAGGCCACACTCTAAATTTGGATATCTTCAATCATGAGAGACTAATTTAGCAAACAATTATATTAAGTGAAAGCACCAATTTTCTGCGTGAAGGCATAGTCATGCGAATTTTATCTATCAAAATAGTACTATGTAACCACCCTTTAAAATTTGTTGTCCCATTGATGCGTACGCTATAGACTTAATGGAATAACTTTTTAACACCGAATTGCAATATATTCAAGTATGTTTCCACCAAGAAATTCCCTTGATTTTTTGGATTTAATGAGGTAAACATTTACGATTATCGAAGTACAATAATTCTCTAATAAATTCATTGATTTTGTGGAAGAGAATATGAAACGTGGCAAAAAATCAACTCTTTTTTTTCGTAACCACTGGGGGTTCGCCCCAGTGGCCACCCTTCCAACATGGAAGGGGGAGATGAGGGGTTCAAATCCCCACATTCTCAAGGGAGGATGGGATGGGGACGCGTAAGTTTCAGTAGTGGGTTTCATTACTGTGTATGTTAGGCAGCGCAAAAAGTCTGAGAGTTACTTATTGAAGATTCGAGGCGCAAACCTCATAGTTTTGTCGCACCCCGCCCGGCCGCTAACAACATCTACTTTGTGGTCTTCTGCAGTGCCGTAGCATGGACGACTGATGAGAATGGGCTGAGAGTGTCGCCCGGGATTTGCTCTAAGATATGAGCGCGTTTTGTTTTAAAAATAGGAACTATGTAGTGGGGGCCACTTGCCCATCAAAGTCTCCCGAATCATTTCCGAAGGCTTGCCTTGTTATATTAGAAGAAATGCAGGGCGAAGTTGCGCGGATGACCTATCGAGGGAAGTCTTGTTTGGCGTTCCGTCTCACCAGGCATCGCATCCGGCTATCTCACGGTCGGTGACATTACCACGAAAGTGATGAGCAAATATTCAATTGGACTTTTGACTAAGCAAAAAAGGCAAAAACAAATAAGAGAAAAAAGAAAATAAAGAGATATCATGAGGACTGAGTTAACACAAGTGAAGTACAATATCGTCAAGTCTAAGCATATATTACGTGGTCCAAGTTCATCAAATACGAATCAAGATCCAAGTGGATGTTAAGATGAATAAAAACGGATTAATATATTAACACTACTTTTAAGTAAACCATTTAAAATAATATTAGGGGCAAATGTTGGATCCCTTTTTTTACCAACTTTCATTTTAAGAGGTGTTTAAATGCCAACGTGAGTAACATTTTAAAAAATCTATCACTTGAACTCACGATTTTACATTAATTTAATAAAGAAATTAATGATTTGTACTTTGGAAAATCTGTCTCTTGGTGCTTGAAACCCAATTCGAGTATCAAATTTCCTACTTGAGCTCGACTCATTTAACTCGAGTAGAAAATTGGGGTACTTGAGCTCAACTTGACTTCGCTTAATCACAGTCAACATATAGATAAGACTCGAACTCGATAGTAAAGGGTTGAAGAGAACAGACAAGTGGCTCTTCATTAAAAAAGATCGGTGCGCTCGACACCGAAAATCTTTGACCGTCAGACCTACGAGACTGGTGCACATGATCCCGCCACAGAAAAAAGAAAGGACTAGAGAGATGATATACTTTATTTTCCGTATAAGATAAAGAAAAACAATAATTAAGGAGATGAAAGCCATTTCCCAGAAACCTAAAGTCAGGATAGTATGAAATTGGCTCAACAATATTAATTTCTGTTAAATTTTACTATCGAATTAATGAGTTGGATGATACGTGGCGGTTGATAGACATTTTAATTTTAATTTTACCCTCGATTTGTTATAGATGTAATAATTTGTGATTTTCGTGATATTAATTCAATTTAACGGAATTAATTTTTTATATAAATATATTAATTTTTAATTTATTGTAAGATTTTTCATAATATTATCCTCCGAAATTATGATAATAAAAAATATATCTCATGTTGACCGATGGCATCTGCTGGTTTTTCACGGCGCCAAAGCCCGAGCCTAGCTTGTTCAGGCCGGCGGGCCCCACAGCCTCCTTATCTCCAGTTCCCTCATCCCTCTCATTTGCTTTGCCGACAAAGCTGAAAGTTAATATAATAATCTTTGTCGACCCACGAAAATGAAAATCATGCCTCTGGGCATGAGGAAGATGCCGAGAATGTGCAATGGGGAACAAAATCTCATTGCTTGTGAATACCATTCCCTCTAAGCCACGGCCAAGTATTTTATTAAGGGGCCAATGGAGTAACTTACCTTTTAAGATTTTGCCTCATCCTTCAGCACCTTCATTTTCCAAGATTCCAAGTAGACACCAGCGCCTGCCTCGTTTTACCAAATTCTAATGGCTTCTTCTTCTTCTTCGAAACGTAAGAGGAAATATGATGTAGTCTTGAGTTTTAGAGGCATTGATGTACGTAAAACCTTCCTCAGTCATCTAAACTTGGCTCTCAACCAGAATGGTTTATTTACGTATATTGACAACAAGGAAATGAGGAAAGGACAACAAATATGGCTGGAGCTTATGAAGGTGATTGAGGAATCGCACATTGCAATCATCATTTTCTCCAAGAACTATGCTTCCTCATGGTGGTGTTTGGAAGAGGTGGCAAAAATCATGGAATGCATGAAACAGAAGGACCTGATTGTGTTGCCGGTGTTTTACAAGGTGGAACCAAGAGAAGTGAGAAAGTGGAGAGGGAGTTATGGAAGAACTTTGGCTAAACATGAGTCTGAATTCGGGAAGGATTCGTACAAAGTGAAGAGATGGAAGGAGGCTCTTGTTAATGCCGGTAACTTATCTGGGTGGCACGTTAAGGATGAGTAAGTGTTAATTGATGTGATGCGCTACTTTGTCCTTTTTCTATTTGCTAAATCACATCTTCACTTCGTTTTTATAGAACTTATTCATTCCTTGAATTGCTGAATCAATATGTAAAGTACTTTTCCCCTTTTTATTTCAGAGTTGAAGCGAAGCTTATAAAGGAAATTGTGAACGAGATCTCTATGCAGCTTGATCGAAGACCCTTACATGTTGCTAAGCATCTGGTTGGGATACATCCTCAAGTGATAAAGCTGAATTCAATGTTAAAACTTGAGTCACGTGATGATATTCGCATGATAGGATTATGGGGACCAGGAGGCATAGGGAAGACAACTTTAAGTTTAGAACTTTACAATAATAATTATAGGCAATTTGAGGGTTCATGTTTTTTGGCAGATGTTCGCAAAGCTTCAAAAGAACCCAAAGGTTTAGTTGCTTTGCAAGAAATATTGTTGTCTGAGATATTACCGGGACGAAAATTAGTAGTGTCTAGTTCTCATAGAGGTATTAATTTAATGCAAGATAGACTTTGCCGCAAGGAAGTTCTCCTAGTTCTTGATGATGTCAATGACAAAGAACAGTTAGATGCTTTAGTCGGAGAACCAGGGTGGTTTGGTGAAGGAAGTAGGATCATCATTACCACGAGAAATAAGTATTTGCTAACTTCTCATGGGATAGATGAAGATCACATCTATGAAGTTAAACCTCTAGAGTATTATGATGCTCTTGAACTTCTCAATAAACATGCTTTTCAAAGAAACAACAAAAAAATAATAAGGAATGATCTTGTAAATATGGCTTTGCATTATGCTAATCGACTTCCTTTAGCACTTAAGGTATTGGGTTGTTCCTTTGTTGTAGAAGAGAACGTGAGTGGGAAAGTACATTGCATAATCTTGCCAAGTTTCCTAATAAGATCATCAATGATGCTCTTAAGTGGAGTTATGATGGACTAGAAGACCATGAAAAGGAAATCTTCCTTGATATTGCTTGTTTCTTTGAGGGGCAATCTAAAGAGTACATTATGAGAGTTCTTGACTCTTGGGACTTTGACCCTACAATTGTTGTACAAGTTCTTGTTGAGAAGTCCTTGATAATTGAAGAGAGAGAGAGATCATACAAATGTGTAACTTGATTCAATTGATGGCCATGAATATCATTAGACAAGAATGTCCTAATGATCCTGGAAGACGTACTAGGTTATGGCTTTTTGATGATTTTCGTAATGTTCTGTCAAGGCATTTGCTAAGATTTGTTGGTGTTCATATTGATTTTTCTCTCATTATTTAATTTTGTATATTGATTGCATTGCAAATTCTATGAATACAGGTAACATATGCATTGCAGTCGATAGTTTTAATTTTACCTGAGCCAGAGAAAATAAACATAGGTCTTAATGCTCTTACAAATTTGAGAAGGTTGAAGAAGCTCATCATGAAGAATGTGCATAACTCTTTCCAAGATCCCATCTATCTTCCTAGTGAACTAAAATGGTTTGAATGGCCTGAATGTTGTCCTTGCATCCCAAAATCTTCCTCTAGTCCTAAGGAGTCAGCTAAACTTGATTTGCATGAAAGCAACATCCAAGCACTGAGTAAGCAACTTAAGGAGAACTTCCAAGCACTAGATAAGCAACTTAAGGTGCGCATTTAAATGAATAGTCTTTATTTCCTTATCTTCTACATATCCATTCTATTTTGCATATGAATATGAATATGCATGTGTATTACTAAGAACTTTGAATGCGACACTTACTAACTCGGATGATGCTTGTTAATGTTCTTAATAAACATCCGCATCTATTAAATTGTTTATATTTGACTAAAGCATTAATTACAGGATGTCGATCTACTACATGAACCAACATAAATTGAATCCTCTCGTTTTAGGGGAGTCTTAAGCACTTTCCCATGGGAATCATGATGTTGATTTGAACAAAATGTATTCAGGAAGAAAGTCCAATCTCATTTTCAATATATTACAGGTACTAAAACTTAAAAGAACAATGAACAGAAAGCATCGATAACTCTTGAGTACCAAAATTTGGAAGAAAAACTTATCGGTGATATAATTTGACCATTGAAAGATGAATGTGTTTACATTTTTAATAAACACAAATGGCGATTTAAATTTTATTTAATTTTTTTTTGAAATGATAAGACTCTGAAAATGTTATTCAATATTCTATATTGTATAGTAAAGACGGGCTAACTAAATTCTTTTCAAAGTTGTGTGTGGAAAGAGAGAAAGATTTTTCTTGTTATCAGCCTAATCATGAAGTGAGTTTGCATTAAATGCTTTTGATTGAACCTCCCATTGTTCTCTCCAATAGTATGTGGCTGAAAATGAAATGACATGTAGAAAGCGTGTAGTGAAGAATTTCTATAGGAAGCTAGTCTTACTTAAATTGGTCCAAGCTTGACAACTCTCAAACAACGACAGAAAGGTCCCATGTCTCTTTTGGTTGGGCTAACCTAATTGACGATTTCCAACATCTATTTCTTTATATTTAGAGGGAAGAAAGAAGCAAAACTGCAAGAATTTTAGGGGGTGAATGATAACCATTATGGCCAAAAATTGATTTCTAGAAAAGAAATAGATATTTCTATTTGTATTTCTAGAAGAGTTTCTAAAAAAAAAATAACCGTTTGATAACAACAAAAAAATTTTACTCTAAAAATAGAAATTTATTTGATAACAACACAAAATTTCTTCATTTCAGATGGCGGCGACTAGCGACGATTGGTGGCGGCGGCCGATAACCAGTGATGGTGGCAGCCGATGACCAGCGATCGACGATCGGCGGCGGTGACGGCCGGTGATGACTGGCAACGGGCGGCGGTCGGCGGCTGACCGGTGGTGATCGGCGATCGGCGACCGGCATCGTTCGGCGAATGATGGTCAGTGGCGACGAACGATAAGAAAAATTCTTACTTCTGATTTCTATTCCAAACCTATTTCTAGAACCAAAATCTATTTCAAAATTAGAAAATGAAATAATTTTATCAAATGGATTTCTATTCTAGAAATAAGTCTGGAATAGAAAAATTATTTTTGGAATAGAAATTACTGGTTGTCATGCACCCCCTTAATGGATGACAAGTTCTATTTCAAATATAGTTGGACTTTTCATCCAAGGAATCTCTCATTCTCCTTCCAAATATGTAACTCATTCCCCTCCTTTCCTTTCAATTGAGACATCAGTTAGTGCCTTTAATTTATTTCATCCCAATGTATTTCATCCCAATGTAAGAAATCATGGGATAGAAAGCGACTCTTCTCATTACCTTATTGAGGCATGCTCTCGGCTTAGCAGTAGAACAACTAGGGAAATAGATTGATCATCCAATTCTATCTCTCGCTTTTGAAAACAAGGCTTGTGGAGTGCGACTCCATTGAAGAGCCTTACTCTATAGATATGATAGGGCATTGGGTCTAGCACTTAAGCCACCTTCTCATGAAAATTCCACACAAATAGCTTGCTCGCCTTTTTGCAGCAAATCGATGGCACGAACATGGAGAATTCAACACAATCAAGGAAAGTTATTAAGAGAGAGTTTACATTATTACCTGTAGCTTTCATTTTTGTCAAGCTCTGTTGGTTTTGTGAAAAACAACTTTTTAGAAAATATTTTCTAGATTTTCTAACGTTTGTTTCACGAAAAATGAACTAGTTAAGGAAAATGTTTTCTACTGTTGGAAAAAACACTTTCAAAAGTGGGCAAAATGTTTTCCACTTTTTAGAAAGTTGAAAATATTTTCCATAACTTCTTTCACCTCACAATTTTTTTACCAAATACATTTTTCTTTTATTTTTATGTTTTCTTTTTCTTTTTTTTTTTTTTAAATCACATTTTTTATTTCCTTTTTTCTTTGATTTTTTCTTCTTCTTTTTCCTTGGTCGGCAATTAGCCATTAGCGAGCTTTGGCCGAGCCTGTAACATCTTGAATTTCCAGTTTTATTTTCAATTGAATAAATCGACTTTTCATCCGAGATAACTAGGTGCGCATGGTAACACTTCTTGGCTGGGGAACAGTTTTTTTTTTTTTTTTTTTCAGAGATAGTTCTTTTCTATTTCTACTCCGAGAAATAATTTCTGAGTAAAATAAGGTGTTTTTTAACTACACAAAATTTCTTATCTTGAAATAGAAAAAAAAATAGAAATGCGTTTAGTACAAAACAATTTCTTTTTTTGTATTTATTCATTTTTATCCTTGCTCACGAATCGCCGACCGTCGGCTGCCTTCGCCCGTCGCCGCTTGCCGATGGTCGTGCATCGGCGGCGGTGGGCAGCGGTGGCGGAGCGGGCCCGCGGTTGCCAGCGAGCGATGGCGGCGATGACGATCAGCGGCAGCAACGACTATTTACGACAATCGGCAGCAGCCGACGGTCGACAACAGCGTCAACGGTCAATGACGTCAACGGTCAATGACAGCAGTAGGCAGCAGCGGGCAGTGGTTGACGGTGGCTCTAAGCGATTGGAGGTAGCCGTAGTAAGAGAGAGGAACAAAAGAAAAATAAAAAAGAAAATTGGCTTATTTCTAGAAATTGTTTCCGAGAACAAGAAGCTACTTTTTTTTGTTCCTTGTTTCTGCTCCAAATCTATTCCCGAGCTACTTTTCTATTCTAAGGAATAGAAAAACAAGTTGGCGTTACTAAACGGATTTATGTTCTTATTTTATTCCGGAATAAAAGAACATGAATCAGGAGGAATAGAAATGTTACATACATGCCCCTAGTCTATTTGGTGAAGCCATTAAGGGATTTTAATGCAATAGATTTGAGAATTCGACTACAAATCGATTGCTCGACTGTGTTAGTCTGCAATGGTCATTATGTCACAGTTAAAAATCGATCAGAAATTAGAGATAGGTTGATTCAACTGAGATATATGATTAAAGTGTGAGTGATTCCATATAATTATAAAATTCTCGTCGATCGGCACTAAACCGATTTGTTTGTCATTTGCTACTCTATGTCAGTATTTGAAACTTCGAGATTTTTATGACAACCGAGAGTCGTCAATGTGTTGAAGATGTACATTGTGGTTTGCAAATAATCGACCATAGGTTAATTGAACTAAAAATTCATAAAAGCTACCCGGTAGGCTAGGTTACGCTAAAATCGCACTAAATTAAAATTAACTGCGAATTCAAACCTGATTTCAGAAATTGAAAGTTCTGTCATGTCATGATTCATTTTAAGAACGTTGACTCATCCTTCGAAGATTTTCTACAAAGCAGGATTTTCGGCAAATTTTCAAGATAAGGGTATTTTCGACCGGAAAAATCTGAGGACTGTTTTTTTATCGCATTTTTGGGATTCAAGTTGGTTCAATTGATGAGGAAAAATGTTGAATGGGATGATGGCACCTTGGTGGGATTTATGAACATCAAATTCGATCCAATTTGAGGGAATTTTGGTTCAATTTGGGGGAAAATGTTCCAAAATTCATAGGCCAAGGGTCCCTCAACACTTTGGACCACTCGGGATGGTTCTAGGGGAAATTTTGTGCACCAATTTGGCTGAGGAAGACAACCTAGCTGGTGAGGCCTTGCCAAGAGTGAAAATGGATAGAGAGGAAGACTTTGTGGCCTCAGCTAGCAACTTCTTCTTCCTCAGGGCTCACTTTATCCATTTTTAAAGTGTTTGAGGAGTTTGAAGTTGCAGAGATCAACCAGCCAAGCTAGCTAACCCGTTCGAGCCCCCCTGCCGCCATTGGACCCATCGCATGACGTCGTGCTGCTCGCAAGCCCAGCTCAACATCCCACTCGCCCATGCGCCCGTTCACCATCGTCCCTGTCCTGTCTGTCCCCCAAGCCGTCCCTAGTCACCATAGCAGCTCAGTCGGAACCCCGCCATCACCGTCCAACCCTAGTCACCGTAGTAGCTCAGCCGGAACCTCACCATCACCGTCCATTCGCCGTCCATCTTTGCCTAGCCTAATGTAGCCACTCGTTCGCCCACCTTTCCATTTCAGCCGCTAGTTCCAGTTTGCTCGACCTTAGATAGATGCCGAAGCCAGCAAGGGCTTTGTGACTTCGAGGCCTATTTTAGGCCTCTTCCAGGCCTTGTTTGGTGTCATCGCTAGGAGGTTTATCGCCCGTCTCCACATTGCCGTCATCATGGACTCACTGGATCGCAAAACCAATGAGTTTACTCACTAAACTATGCTTAGGGAGTTAAAGATGCTTAAGAGATGTTTAGATTATGCTAATAAGGTTGATATAGTTAGTTAGAATGGATTAGCGATTTAATTATTTGTTTATGCATGTTAGGTGGATAGAACGGCTTAATTAAGGACTAGATAGAACGTGCTATTTATCTAGATTGGTTTGAAAATTTTATGGGCCCGTTTCGGTGGTTAATTAAGCATTTCCGGCCTAAGTTTCTATTTTTGGTAATTAATTGCATTTATTTAATTATTTTTGGTAATTATTTAATTATTTATTATTTTTCGAAAATTATACTGAGATAGTCGGTGACCGGAATTTTGTGGTGATTGCAATGGTGTGCTTGTTTTATTTAATTGAATGCTATTTTGTTCAAATTGAGTGGTGATTGAAATTTTGTTTAATTATCCCAAAATTGTTTAATTTTGGCATTTAATCAGAAAATACCAGACGTCGGTTTATAATGCCAAAAATGTCTTTATGGACTATATTAGATAGTGGGATTTTTTTAAAGAAAGATATTGCATTTTTTGCTCAGGCCGACCGTGTACCCACATTACATACGATTATTTTTATCGAGTATTTTTAACATGATGATATTAGGCCACGTTCATTATTTTAATTGGAAAATTGATGTACAAAGCACAATGTCCTTGGCCGGGACTGATTGACCGTGTGTCAGCTTGTGTGAGCATTATAAATCGTTAGCTTGTGAGAGAAGTGTACTATATCAGCTTATGTGCGCATTGATATGTTAGCTTGTGAGAACAAATACTATATCGGCTTAGGTGAGCTATAATATGTATCAGCTTGTGCGAGCTACCATCTATATATCAGCTTGTGAGAGCTATAACTATTTATATTTCAGCTTGTGTGAGCAATAATCGAATTGATTGATGGATAGATGATATTGATTGATAGATGGTATTGATGGTTTTGATTTGATTGGACCGATTTGATTGGTTGAGATTATGAATTGTACTGACGTGCAAGAGGGAACTGAGACAAGGTAAGTCCTCTGTCTTGTGTGTGCATAGACTGCCTTTAAGCATATTTCCTTCCTAGTCAGAGTTTAAGGAGTAAACTTACTGAGATATTGTCTCACCCCGTCATGGGTTCAATCTTTTCAGGTTCTTAAATGGTTATTCCTCCGGAACGTTTTGGGTAGCCCAAGAGGGTTACCAAGCAGTTTATTGACATTCTTGTTCCCGGGGTCGGGGTCTGTGAGCTCGTGACGACCATTGTCTAGGTCGATGTAGGCCTGCCTCAAAGGGTACCCCATTGATTCAGAGCATGGTATCGTCGTAGGCTCAATGGACCTAGAGAGGGTCCCCTGCAGGATTGTGAGGTCCCAGCTTTGGTGATAGACATCGCTTTTGGCAAGGGTACCGCTGACCCTCCTGGTGGTGCAATGTTGGACCCGAGTCCCCAAGAGACCTCAGAGTTTTCAATTGGGGATTCGAGTGCCTAGAGGACCTGTAGGCTTTTCTGTTTGTACAGACTTTTGGCTAGCCTAGTCTCTGTATATAAATCGGGGTGTTTATAAAAGTGTTTTGGTTGTGAATTTATTTCCTACTTTTATATCCCATGTTTGTTGTTGTCAGGGGTTTAATAGTTCGCTTCCACATGCTCATTAAAATAAATGGGTCGGTGACGCGTCCTAGGATGTCACAATTTAATCGGCCACCAAGGGATGGGCACGCGCTCGAGGATTGAGGTGTGACATAGCCATAGGCTATCGAGGCTCCGCCTTGCTTGATCTGGCAACCTTGAGTGAGGCTTGAACCCTGCCCAACTTGTCGGAGCTCGCCAATGGCCAATTGCCGGCCGTTCGATGATCGGCCAAGGCCAAGGAAAAAGAAGGGAAAAAAAAAAAAAGGAAGAAAAGAAAAAGAAAAGAAAAGACAAAAAGGAAAGTAAAAGAATTAATATTTAAAAAATCGATTTAATAATAATAATAATAATAATAATAATAATAATAATAATAATATTGAAAATGAGTGCATGAAGGAAAATTGTTTTCTCACCAAATGGAAAAAAAAAATATTTTTAATTCATTTTTAAATTTTAGTCAAGTACCGGAAAATATGATTATTTTCCTAGAAAATGGCTTCTTGAAAAACAATTTCCAGAAACACTAAATTTTTCGTGAAACGAATGGAGCAATTCATATTATTTTACATGCTTGAAATATTGCATATAGTTATATTATTATTCAATAAACATTGCAATTTTTTGTCTTATGGTTACTTTTAGTTAGAGTAAATATCCATGATGAGGTTTGGATTAACGTTAAATAAAGTTTCACGTAATCTCTAGTGTGGAATTTGATTAATGTGGATATTTATTTTGTTATTATTTTCTGCATATATCTTATTTCTCTTGTGAGAAATTCACTTCGGTATCAACAATTAAAACAATACAAAACACAAGCATCTTACTAGTTTTCTATAAAACATTGGTAACTTTAACTTATTGGTAAGTTACTTAAACATATGGGTAAATTATTATATAAGTTGGTAATTTATAACTATCAAGCAACTGATCTTAAGTGTGTTGTTAACTTACCCTTCTGGTCAAAGTTTTGTTAGCCATACAATTTGATAGTTACTAATGTCTTTCACCTTTTATCAACACGTAACAGTGATCCGATTTTTGCACTATGGAACAGCAGAATCGTCCTTTTGTCATATGTTTAAAAAAAACTATGAGGAAAATCTATTCGATCGTGGACAAATAGAAGTAGTTACTTGTTCATCAAAGTTTTCCGATGATGATGCTTATGAGTTATGATGTGTGAAAAAAAATATATAAATTCCCAGTATATGGACACACCACTAGCTTTTTATAAAAAATCAGAGACAGTTTTAAATTGAAAATTTGTCATAGATTTTCCCTTTTGTCCAGAATGTCTATCCTTATTGGTTTCATTGTTCTAGCAGGACTCTTTCAGTGAACGCCCATCTCTTATTCATTGGCCGACAATTCCATATCTCCATATATTGGATTCCTTATGGAACGTAAAGTTGAAAAGATTAGGGTGCGTTTGTTTGCATTTCTGTTTAAAAATTGTTTAAGGGAACAGAAATAGAAAAAAAAGTGTTTCTTTCCGGGGAACAATTTTTGAACAAAAAATGCGTTTGGTAAACTTGTTCCGGAATAAAAAATAAATAGAAACACGTTTGGTAAATTTGTATAATTTTTTTATTTCTTTTATTTTTTCTATTTTTATCTTTTTTTCTTTTTCTTTTTCCTTTTTCTTCTTTGGCCGGTCGTCGGCCTCGGCCATGGCGCGGCGGCCAAACCGGCGAGGGCGGCGGCCTCGGCCATGGCCGGGCGACCGGCCGGCGAGGGCTGCGGCCTCGCCTTGGCTGGGGAGCTCGCCCGGTGGGCTGGCGAGTGCGGCCTCGCCGGGCCACCGCCGGCGACGCCGACTCGGCCGGATCCGGCGAGGCCGAGCCTCGCCGACCGCTGGGCGGCTCGGCCTCGCTGGATTTGGGCGAGATCGAGCTCGCCCAGGCCGGCGCGAGGTTTCGCCTAGATCCAGCGAGGCCGAGCTCGCCCGGCGGCCGGCGAGCCTCGGCCTCGCCGAGCGACGGCGAGGGCCGGTGAGCCTCGCCGTGGTTGGGCGAGGCCGCCGGCCCTCGTCGGCCGGTCGCCCGGCCATGGCCGAGGCCGGCGACCGGCGAAAGAAAAAAAAGAAGAAGAAAGAAGAAGAAAAAGAAGAAGAAAATAGAAAGTGTTTCTCAGATGTGTTTCAGAAATAAGAAACACAAATTTTGTGTTTCTTATTTTTGTTTCTTTTTTGAATCTGGGAACAAAAGAACAAAAAATGAACAGAAACGCACCCAAACGCATTTATGTTCCTTTTTTGTTCCCAGGAACAAAAAAACAGAAAAAGTGTTTAAAAACAAAAAAAAAGAAACACAAACAAACAGAGCCTTACTTGCTTTGCCGAGCGAACTCCAAGCATTGGAAAAAAGTTGATCTTGGACAGTGTTCAATTGGGGAACTCCCTCAATCCTTAGAAAGTCGTCTCTGATTTATTTCCCAACAAATGATCAATTGATTCATAAGTGCCAGATTTGCAAATATGTTTTCTAATTTGGTGCGGATTTTAATGGATTCTAAATTGCCATAGGTGGACGGTGAACAAAACCCAGGTTGATTCCGGTAAAAAATAGTGCATTTCTATCACTTCTGTAAAATTAATAGTTCTATTCTTAGATGTCCTTCGTTTTAGTTTATTCATCTTCTAAGTAGTGATGGCGAGGTTTTTCTTTTGCCCCTATCTAATGTCTCTGAAGAGACACATTAATGAGGTATGTCTAAGAAGTGTAAAATGTTGGAGATATTGATTGGTTTTTGTTCTTTTGGCCAATACAGACCATACAAGATCAAAAACATGCAAAATTCTAACTTCATCAGTGAACTAAGGTCGTTCATTTGTATCATACAATTACTAACTTGAGTTTTTTTTTTTGGTAACCAAGGACTCCGCTTGCAAGTCTCACTGCAACGCCTTGGTAAACCTTATAACATCAAGGGTACAATTCTGGGCACAACGCTTTCTCTCTTTTGTGGGCCGACTTCAACTAATTAGGTCAGTCATTCATTCTATGCAAGTGTATTGGGCCAACATCTTTATGTTACCTAGAGCGGTGTTAGATCGTATTGAGCAAATTCTTCGACAATTTCTCTGGAAGGGCCATGGCCTTGGGTCAGGGGATGCAAAAGTGGCATAGGAAGACGTTTGTCTCCCAAAACAAGAGGGAGGACTTGGCATTCGTAATCTCCGTGATTGTGATACAGCAGCAATGTTGAAACATATATGGATCCTTATAGATAAGGAATCTCTTTGGTATAAATGAATCCACTTTACCTTTTTAAAAAAGAACTTCTGAGTAGTAAAAAAGCCTACTTTTTGTTCTTGGGCGTGGAGGAAATTCCTAGATCTTAGAAGGGACTTCTAACAATATTTTAAATGGTGGGTGGGTGATGACCACTCCATTTCTCTTTGGTTCGATCCATGGCATTCCTACGGACCTCAAAACTTGTTTGTTACGGACTCCTTTATCTATCGGTCGAGGCTTCCTAGGCATGCTAAGTTAGCAGACTTATTCTCTGCCTTAGGCCAAGCAACCAAATATTTCCTCCAATCTTGGACACGTCCCCTATCTATTCTCAACTAGACTCCTAACAGGCTATTATGGATGCAGCACTGTTGTGCGGAAGAACACCCTAACTAGATGAGAAAAGTAAACAAGAATAATTAAGAACGCGGAGATTTACGTGGTTCGGCGAAAGATCCGCCTACGTCCACGGGAGAGAGAGAGAGAGAGACAATTTCTTTTTTGAGCGTATTACAAGAGTACAAGGTATAATGCTGAAATAAATAGATCTCCCCACTTTCCTAAACCCAGTAGGAAAGGAATTCCACCATAAAGATATTATCAAATTTAAAACCCAAATCCAGGAAATATATTAGGAAACAAATAGCCTGCAATATTCAAGTCTTCTTAGATTTCCCGATTGAATTTTGTGGAATTCAAGACAATATCAGCAAATCTCCACCTTTGGCTTGAATAAACCACAAGCTTCCACTTGAACCAAGAAAACGAATATATCTCTCCCTCCACCATACCTTCGCAAAGGTACGCTCGCACATGGATCGGTGTGGCCTCCATCAACTTCAATGATGAGTGAGAGAAATCAAGTCCTTGTAGGACTTGAACTTCTCTATAGTAACCGTCTTCGTGAGCATATCTGCGGGATTATCTTTAGTATGGATTTTCTTCAAAGCAATGTTACCATTCTCCACAAATTCTCGAATTTTATGGTACCAAACTTCAATGTGTTTCGTTCTAGAATGGAACACTTGATTATTCGTGAGACATATTGCGCTTTGGCTATCGCAATATAATGTAGCACTTTCTTGCTTTATACCCAACTCCGTGACCAAACTAGTTAGCCATATTCCCTCCGTCGCAACCTCAGTTACTGCCATATACTCAGCTTCGGTTGTAGACAATGCTACAGTAGGTTGAAGCATTGCCTTTCACGAAATAGTTCCACCACCAAGAGTAAATATATATCCCGTGATGGACCTTCACTTGTCCAAATCACCAGCGAAGTCTGAATCAACATAACCTACTAAATCAATTGATCCTCCCTTGGAACTGAACATTAAACTCATTCCAACAGTTCTAGCCAAATAACGAAAGATCCACTTAATAGCTTCCCAATGCTCCTTACTTGGATTGCTCATGTATCGGCTGACGAGACTCATCGCATGAGCTAAATCTGGTCTGCTACAAACCATAGCATACATGAGGCTCCCTACTGCGCTGGCATAGGGTACTCGAGACATCTTTATAACTTCCTCATGTAAAATAGGGCATTGTTTCTCAGATAATTTGAAGTGATTTGCTAAGGGTGTTCTAACCGGTTTAGCTTTACCCATGTTGAACCGCTCCAAGACCTTCTCAACATACTTCTTTTGATTTACCCAAAGCTTACTTGCATGTCTATCTCGAAAGATTTCCATGCCAAGGATCCTTTTTGCAGCACCAAGATCCTTCATATCAAACTCACTACTTAACTGAGACTTTAGGGAAATAATGTCTCTCATTTTTCTTGCAGCAATCAACATGTCATCAACATAAAGCATCAACAGAATAAGTGACTTATCATCCAAAACTTTGTAGTAGACACAAGAATCATGCACACTCCTCATGTAGCCAATACGAAGCATAAAATAATCAAACCTTTTATTCCATTGCCTCGGAGATTGCTTCAAACCATAAAGTGATCTCTTGAGCAAACAAACATGATCCTCTTTCCCTTCCACCTTGAAGCCTTCGGGCTGCTCCATATAGATTTTCTCCTCCAAGTCACCATGAAGGAATGTTGTCTTCACATCTAGCTGCTCAAGCTCCAAGTCATACATGGCTACCATAGCTAGTAAAACACGAATTGATGTGTGTTTTACAACCGAGGAAAATATCTCGTCGTAATCAATCCCTTCCTTCTGTGCATAGCCCTTAGCAATAAGTCAAGCCTTGTATCTCTCTTGCTCTTTCTCCGTTGCTGCTTCCTTTCTTCGAAGAACCCATTTGCAACCAATGACATTCTGATCATTGGGCTTCTTCACAAGTTCCCATGTCTCATTATTTTGTAACGACTCCATCTCCTCCATCATTGCGGTCATCCACTTTTCTTTGTGATCACTTTTCAAAGCTTCATGGTAGGAGCCTGGATCGCCAAAACCTACGGTAAGAGCATAAACAACCATATCCTCAAAACCGTACCTCTCCAGTGCTTTAGGAGTGCGCCTTCCTCGACCCGTCGCAATGGTACGAGGAACTTCTACCGTTTCTTTGACTTCCGGAACTTCGTCGGATGACTCACCATTCTCTGCAGATTCTCTGGTTTCAAGCTCCACCTTAACGATAGATTTATCACTCTCCTCTTCAGCAGCCATGCGTGGCACGTAGCTTGACTTCAACATTGCAGATTCATCGAATATAACATCCCTACTCGTCAGAACTTTCTTCTCACTTGGATCCCATAATTTGTAGCCTTTCACTCCTTTCTCATAACCAAGAAATATGCATTGTTTTGATTTTGGATCCAATTTCGAGCGCTTCGAGCTCTGCACATGTACAAAAGCAGGACAATTGAATATTCTTAAATTAGAATAATCGAAAATTTTACCAGTCCATACCTCTTTAGGAATTTTGCATTTAATTGCAGTTGATGGAGACCGATTCACAAGATAACATGCCATGCATACAGGTTCTGCCCAAAACTCCTTGCTCAGTCCCGCATGTAGCCTCATGCTTCGAGCTCTCTCTAATAAGGTCCGGTTTATCCTTTCCTCTACGCCATTCTGTTGGGGCGTATCTGGAACTATGAAGTGACATTTAATTCTTTCATTCTTGCAAAGCTCCATGAATGGTGTCGATTTGTACTCTCCTCCACTGTAGAATTTCAAGCACTTAACCTTCTTCCCCGTTGAAGTCTCAACTTCAGCTTTCCATTCTTTGAACTTTTCAAAGACTTCACTTTTGTGTCGCATGAAGTAGAGCCAAACTCTGCGAGAGAAATCGTCAATGAATGCACGAAGTATTCCTTCTCTCCTTTTGACTTTACCGGTGAAGGACCCCATACATCCGTGTGTACATACTCGAGCACGCCCTTGCTTGTATGAGTTGCAACATTGAACCGTACTCTGCATTGTTTTCCAAACACACAAAATTTGCAGAAATCCAATTTGCATGTTTTTATACCTTTGAGTGCATTCCTCTTGTGAAGCTCAATCAATCCTCTTTCTCCAATATGCCCGAGACGCATATGCCATAGACAGGTGTTATCTATCTCCATGCTAGCATCCGTGGACACAGACGCTCCACCTTGCACTATGGTTCCTATAAGTCGATATAGGTTTCCGTGCCTCTGTCCCTTAAGAACAACCAGAGCTCCCTTAATCACCTTCAAGACTCCACCTTGAGCCGTGTACTAGCATCCATTGGATTCAAGTGCTCCCAATGAGATCAAATTCTTCCTTAGACCTAGAACATGACGTACGCCTGCCAAGGTTCTAATCATGTCATCAAACATCTTGATTTTCACGGTTCCAACACCCACAGTCTTGCACGTATCATTACCCATGAGAACTGAACCACCATCATATGCCTTGTACTCATCGAAGGCTTCTCGATGAGGACACATGTGAAAAGTGCATCCGGAGTCCATGATCCACGAATCTTCAAAGGTGTCCTTCCCTGACAATATGGACAAGACGTCCCCATCATTGGTCTCAATGCTGTCGGCTATACTTGCCTCATCCAAGCTCTTCTTCTTTTTCTCGTTCTTATTTGGACAGAATCTCTTGGTATGCCCTTCCTAATTACGCCCGTAGCATCTTCCTTTGAACCTTCCCTTGGATTTTGATTGACCCCTACCACTCGATCCTCGATCCGTTGATCTTCCTCTTCCTTGATTGTTTTTCTCCTTTGCAAAGAGTCCCTCTCTCGAAGATTTTGAACTACTTGCCCTTTTCCGAGTGTCATTTGAAATTAGGGCAGCAGTCACCTCTCCGATCTCCAGGATTTCCTTGCCATAAAGGAGCGTAGTCACCAAGTGGTCAAACGAATCTGGCAACGA
Organism: Eucalyptus viminalis; assembly: GCA_014182385.1. Lineage (NCBI taxonomy): Eukaryota > Viridiplantae > Streptophyta > Magnoliopsida > Myrtales > Myrtaceae > Eucalyptus > Eucalyptus viminalis. The sequence goes on from CM024533.1 coordinate 22,969,906, forward strand.
TGTCAGTAGTAGAAGCGCTATGTCTTTATCCTAAAACTTTACCTCCAAGCTTGTAAGTTCACTAATCATCTTATTGAACATGTTAAGGTGTTCCAACATATCTCCTCCTTCACTCATCTGAAGTGAATACAATCTCTTCTTCAAGAACAACTTGTTCGTAAGAGATTTCGTCATATAAATGCTTTCGAGTTTGAGCCATACCTCCGAAGCAGATTCGATTTTCGCTACATATTGAAGGGCCTCATCCGATAGGTTCAATCGGATTGCGCTGCATGCCCTCTCCTCCATGTCAGCCCAATCATCATCAGTGATGGTGTTCGGCTTGTTTGATCTTCCCAAAAGAACCTTTGATAAACCTTGTTGAATCAACATATCCTTCATCCTTCTCCGCCATAGTGTAAAACTATTCTTCCTAGTGAATTGTTCAATATCAAATCGAACGGTTGAACCTTTTCCAACCATCTAATTAGAAGTCGTAATACAAGAACAGTGAACCTGGATTGCTCTGATACCAATTGTTGTGCAGAAGAACACCCTAACTTGATGAGAAAAGTAAACAAGAATAATTAAGAACGCGGAGATTTACGTGGTTCGGCGAAAGATCTGCCTACGTCCACGGGAGAGAGAGAGACGATTTCTTATTTGAGCGTATCACAAGAATACAATGTATAATGCTGAAATAAATAGATCTCCCCACTTTCCTAAACCTAGTAGGAAAGGAATTCCACCATAAAGATATTATCAAATTTAAAACCCAAATCTAGGAAATATATTAGGAAACAAATAGCCTGCAATCTTTAAGTCTTCCTAGATTTCCTTATTGAATTTTGTGGAATTCAAGACAATATCAACAAGCACTCTTCAGGTATCTTTTCTATCTCTTCAGCTTGGGAAACCATTAGCCGGAAGAGCAATTTGGTGCCTTGGTCCTCATTTGTTTGGAATAGAATGGTTATCCCCCGGTACCGATTTCACCTATGGCTCATCTCGAGGAATCGATTACCCACCCAGGTTATGCTACTTTCTTATGGTCAAATTGCCAATGTGTCTTGTGTCTTTTGTAATTCTGCACCGGACTCTAGAGACCACTTATTTTTTGGGTGACATATTTCTACTAGCCTTGCTACTTTTTAGGCTTCAAGATGCAACCTCCCGTGGCAAAATAGGTCATGGGTGGAGAATTTATAATGGGCCATTAATTTCCTTTCAGGCAATGAATTCTATCAAGCTATTGCTCGTTTTTCCTTTACTTCTCTTTGTCATATAATATGGAAGGCTAGGAACAATATATTGTTCCGTGGGCAAGCTTTGTTCGTTCCGGCTTTGAAACAACACCTCTCCAAAGTTGTCAAGGACAAGACTCTCACTTTCAAACAGGTTGCAGACACTCCAAGAAATAGAAGGATACAAAGAAGTTGGGGACTGGATCCCTCTCTTTTCTCTTTATAGGTGTCAAATCTTCTTTAGATCTTGTTTGAGGGTTGTCACTATTTTGGTTTCCCCTCCTTCTATTTTACTCTAGACACCCTTCCACTCTTAGTGACTTGTTTGTCATCATGAGTGTAAGTTTTTGGTGCCAAGACTTACTTTTTGTAAAGTTCCATTGGTAAAAGCCAATATATATCTTATCTTACCAAAAAAAGAAAGAAAAAGAAAGGACTCCGCTTTGACTCGTTGTGCCTGATGGCACCATCGGGCCCGACTCCTATACCTCGAGGGAGACTAGCACAAGACCCCAACACCATGGCCACCCATTTACAACGCTTCAGCAACTGTGAGTTTCGAATCCTCAACCTCGACGATGAAGGAGAGACTCTAATCAACGCAGCTGCCCACGGTTGGATCTACGAGTCTATTTCTTATTGTTCAACAAGATCCATATTTTTATTAAGTAGAACTTCTATTTTCTTATTTTATGAAAGTCCATGAGAATTTTTTTTGGCACACAACAAAATCACTCTCTTTTCAATTTACTTGTAAATAATCAACAACTTAAAGGTAGCCCTTTACCAATCTCCCTCATGTGCTCCATTCCAAGAATCTTCAACATCTCTATCTTAGTGATGGCTCAAAATTGTAAAGATTCCTCGTATTCCATATAAAACCAAAGGCTTGTGAAGACTTTACTTAATGTGCAATTCAACCGAGGAATTTTCAGCATCCATAAAAGATCTGGTCTCTTTGGAGATAATGTATTTATGTTACTGCAAGTTAAGATGTGAATTTTTGTCGACACATCAAGCATATATTTTTTGTAAAAATAAAAATAAAAAGAAGAAAGAAAAGAACAAAAAAGAAAGAACTCCAATTTGGTAAAAATGGAAAAGGCCTGATCTAAGTTACCCAAGCTCGGCCAATCAATTTTCGTGGCCCGGAAATTCAATCCAATTCACCACATGCACAAGCCCACAAGATCATTTAAAAATCCCACATAGCCCGTAAAAAGAAAAAGCCCATGACACTTGAAAAGGTAGAACACCGCCCCCTTCTCTCTTTTTGGAGAGATTTAACCATTATCCTCTTCTGGTACCCTCTCCTTCGCTGGCCACCAATCGACGCCAACATCCACCGTTCACCATATCCAACCGCAATCCCTCTGGTCGCTGGCCGACAGAGAACCGAGAATACCAGAGCAAAGAGCAGGACATGAAAAATTTCATCATCCCTGATCAAGAGGATTCCTTACCTTCGGGACCACAAATCGACGCTAGCGTTCCCCGCTCATCACCTCCAATCGTTGAATACTTCCATATTTTCCAGTTGCTGGCCACCATAGACGAAGTTCAGTGAGATCTCTCTCTCTCTCTCTCTCTAAGGATTTCCTTAGCCTAATTCATCTTCTCCAACGTTGTCAGGCCTCTGACAATCATCGCCATTGCGTTCGATGTTTCCTAGCTGAAATCGAACCAGCTCTGTTTGCCCCTGTTTCTAGCCAAGGAGCCCAAAGCGTTCAGCTCTTTCTCAAGACTCTTCCACATGTTCCTAAGATCCATTTATAACAGAAGGAGCATGACAAAATCTTCCCATGTAAAAGGGTGCTTAAAATAATTAAAAGAAACTTACAGTTTAATAAACATGTTTTTGGGAAAGCCCCACGTCTATGTGGAGTGCGTCCTTAGATAATTTGGGAGGTGGACCGGTTAAGATGTGCAAAGAATGACCCGTATATCACTTAATCGCCAAACCAAAATACCAAGATGAGCTTCTTCTTTTTTTTTCTTTTAACAAACGCATCCGTTTCGAGAATAAAAAATATATCCCATGCCTTCATAGTCTTCAAATAGATAAGTGGAATGCATCTTTCTTCGATAAATCTGGCATATATATAGGCTTTCCTATCGTAGGAAGGCACAATCATATTATAACGATCGTAAGTTGCAGAAATTATTTAAATTCCACGAGAGCATAAAACGGGCACATTGTCATCGAACTTGTTTTTTCTATGAAGAGCTAGAGTCTAGACTATAGAGATGGTCCATCTAGGTTGGATGAACATAAATTGACTAAGCGTTTGAACTTACCGAAGAAGAATCAATTCATGTGGACTTCTTCATGAACTAATCAATCCTTCTGCTTTTCAGTAACTCATCTACGGATTCCCGCTTCCCTCATGACGTGCGTATCCACGGGAAGTTATTGAAGGGAAATTTTTCTTCCTCTTCGCAATCATCTTGGTTGAGGAAAGCAGCCTTTTTTATTTAAATGAATTTGAGGCTAGTTCGCATTGAGAGGCCATCTCTGCCAATTTTTTAACACTGTCCAACTTGTGGGAAGAACCTTGTCCACTCTCAACTACAAAACACTATCGCGATTGCAGTTATTTACATTTTAATCTCAAAGAATGCTTCTTGTTGAGAATTACGCCCATCAACTCGCTTCTTACGAATTTGGGAAACTGTTACTCAAAAGTGTAGACAGTTTTAGAGAGAAAGAAGTTTGATTATTGGCACTTGATGGAAACTCTTTTGATCAAATTATCTACAAGATTTGTTTTCTGACACTGATGTGCATATTTGATTGACTGAATTACGCATGATGCTCTGCACGCGTGGGATGACCTGAAGTTTTGGCAAGACCAGACAAATAGCTCGATCGGGATCAAGAGAAACCATTAACAAGAATAGAAGAGCTCATCACATCATGAGGAAATATTTCCTAGTAAACTCCTTGATCCGTGCACATTTTGAATTCATTTCATAATTAAATTATATAAAATCGAGCAGAAACAGATATAAATATAACTGATGGTAGGAGCAGATGAAAGCTTAAACACCTTTTCTTTGGATGTCCGCTGCTCCTGCTTGTTGGCTAGGTGTACCTATTCTCCATGACTTCCATATTGACAGGCAATTAGATGGTTGATGTTCAGAGTTCCACTGGGCCCATGACACATCTGAAGTGGAAAGCATTCCATGATTCGAAGCTTCATCAACATAAGTCTTTTGATGTTGAACAGATCAAACGACATATAATCTTTATGCTGTTTATTGTCCCTTTTGCTAATATGAATTCATTCTTTGATTTTACTTTGAGCATGTAGTAGGTTACTTACTCCCTGCTTTTTCCAGTCAAATTCATATGTACTTACCCATAAAAAAAGAATAATGATGACTTGAATAATTTGCAGTTAAATGTTGCCTAAGTTAGATGCTTCCCTAGCTAACACGCTAATCTCCCGTGACTCCGGACCTCAAGAAAAATGAAAGTGCAGAGAAGGAGGGGACGACAATCAAAGGGGAGCAGGTAAGCCTACTGATGTGGCACGTCCCTATCCCTCTTCCACATTACCTTGTTTCTATTCATATCCGACTTTGCAAATCACGCTTTCTCCACGCCAATAATTTTTTTATTATATTGGCGGATATTTTCTATGTCCCTACTGGTCAGTTCTTCTCATCTTGTGTACTTGACTGTGGATTATATTATAATTGATGTTATAATAAATGAGCAAATAAGCAAGGGGTCCCATTGCAATTGGAGTTCATAAGCAATATCGATTAGATTCTCTCAGGCAGGCCTGGCTTCGATACTGATTGCATATATTAAACAATCTATCGCGCAAAAAATTTTGCGATATGGTCCATGGAATGAGTCAAAAACTTTTTTTTGATACAAACTCGGTCAAAGGATATATTCTGACCTAGATATCTATTTCCAGCTCATCATCTTCTCGGAATTTCATAAATCGTTATTGCCATGCTTTTTAACAATTATTGTTGGGTAGAAGAGACAGAAAATGGGGATCCAAACGATGTTACTGTTTCTTGCGGAAAGAAAAAGGAAATGGTGAGTTGCGTTGATGGTGTAAAATTATGGCCCAAATATTAAGATGAGGTTTTTTTTTGGGTCTGAAATAGGTAGTATTATTACTAACGCAAAGTAGAAGTAGCGTTTTGCATAATATCAAAATACAACAGGTCACGCAAAAACAAAGGAGGGTTGTGAACCCAATCCGAAGGAAGTAAAGAAGCCCAATGGGCCTTTGCAGCCCAGTCTACTACCATGTTCATTTCCCTCTTGCAGTGAGCTATCCAAAGATTAGGGCATCAAGGAAGCGTCGTTGTGCAGTCTTCAATCAGAGATCTGATTTCCCATGATGGAAAATTAGGGTTGCGTATCGCCTCAACAAGAGATAAGCAATCAGTTTCTAGGCTCATACGATTTGTATTTTTTCTGGTCTGCATCAAGAAGTGGATCATGAAATTTAACGCCACCGCCTCTGCTTGCAGTGTAGAGGAGACGGTCACCGATCGAGTGAAACCATCGATTATGATGCCGGATGAGTTTCGACAAACACAGGCGATCGAAGCTTCTCCGCTATCAAGCTGGTAAGCTGCGTCAATATTGAGTTTTATCTCTCCTTGATCCGGTGGACGCCAAGACTGATTCTGATCTGATTGCTGCACGCTTTGACTCTATTTCTTCTGAGTTGGGCTCCTGTTGGATGTGGCGCTGGCTATGGCTATTTGTATGATATGTTCCGAGTTGGGTTGCTGCTGGCGAAAGATAAATTTATTGCGGGCTTTCTAGATTTGCTAGAGGATGGATGCAGTTGTTTCCAAGTCTGGTGAGTTGGCTTTGTGTTATATTAAATTGACCAACCATGATTCTATCCGATGAACTCCACTGGTCTGATGCTTGATGTTGATTTTTGGGTGATCCCGTATGTTTTGTGTCCAATGGCAAAGCAAGAACAAATGTTCTGGTGTTTCAGGTGCCTTATCTTCGCATAAACTGCAAGTGGGATCTTGTATGATGTGTCAATGGTAGAGATTTTCTCTAGTTGGCAAAGCGTTATTACAAACTGACCATAGGAAAGAACAGTCTTTTGGTGTAGAGTTCATTTTCTATATTGCATTTCATAGTCTGCGAGATACTTGAAAAGAGGAAGATGCTTGATTGTGGCTGTTATTGATTTGTTGCTTTCTTAGAATATTATAGCAGCTTTGGACTGTGAAAGAACCATTTTGCTTGCCTCTCTAGATGAACCTATCTTTAGTGTTATGTGGACGAATTGGGATAGATGTAATCTCTTCCACTATTTGACTATCAAAGCTCTGCCTTAGGAGAGGAGTATTCCGCTCATTACTGTTCAGAACCATAAAATCTGCTACTCTTTTCGGTTCTCCTTTAGGCGCAGGTCCACCGATAATGCCATTAGCCAACCATCTATCTTGTCGAATTTTAATATGAGTTCCATCCCCCACAGACCATTGTGTATTTTCTGCAATAGAATCCCGGCCTATTAGTATGCTCTGCCATCCCGATGAGGGTCTAGCTCCCTTTGATGCATTCCAGAAGTCTTGAGAATTAAGCGCTTCCCACTTCATCCAATGTATACCAGATCCATTGTTACTAGATTTCCACCATAATCTTGAGATTTTCTTTTCAATTGTTCTACATATCGACACTAGGATTTTGAAAATAGACATTGCATAACTTGGAATTGCTTGAGCAACTGACTTTATAAAAACTTCCTTGCCCCCTTTCAAAATCAGCCTCTCTTTCTAACCTTCTAGCTTGGATTGCACCTGACCTAAGATCCACGCAAACAATTTCTTTTTAGATTTTCCCCAATCTGAAGGTTTTCCAAGATACTTGCTAGTTCTGGCTAGCACTGGGACTCTAAGTTCTTTGGCTAAATTCTCTTGCATGCTAATAGGACAGTCCTTACTGAAAAACATGCCTGATTTATTGCGATTCACTGTTTGTCCTGTGGCTAAGTAGTATTCATTGATCACATTAGCTAAATTCTGACACTCTAGGGTCTTTCCTTCTAGAAAGAAAATAGCATCATCTACAAAAAACAAATGAGATAGGATAGGGCACCATCGGTTTAGTTTGATACCTTTGAGACTTCCCATATCCACTGCCTGGTTGATGAGTGAGGATAAGGCATTGGCCATAAGTATAAACAGGTAAGGATATCGCCTTGTCTCAGACCTTTAGACGAATATAAATAGGGTAGAGCTTCACCGTTAAGTTTGACACTCAAGGAGACTGTTGAAATACATTGCAATATCCAGTGAACCCATTGATATTGCTAGTATAAACACCTAGAGGGGGGGTGAATAGGCGCACAAACAATTTTTCTTAAATACGGAAGCAATAGATTGAAATACGATCAATGTAGAGAGAGTAAGGAAGAGAAAATCAAACACAGGATTTATAGTGGTTCGGCTTATTCCAAGCCTACGTCCACTCTTACGCACCGACAGCCCACCGGCTGGATTTCACTATGATCAAAAGAGGTTACAGCACGAACCTTTGCCTTGATTCCACAAAGTGTAGATGTTCTCTCACACCTCCTCAAGGTCTCTCACAAATATAGACTCTCTTTTGTATACAAGTATTCGCTCAAGAGATTTATCTAAACAAATAGGAGCTTCAGACTTTGGAATTTTTCTATCGCTCACACTCTTATAACAACTAAGAACGTCTTCCTTATATACTCCTTTATGCCATCATACCCGTTGGCACTTTCCAAAGGAATTCCTCCAATCTACCCGTTGGACGGAATCAATTAGGAAGATCGTTCGAGCTATTAAAGGAACGTGTTGATAGCCCATCAATCCTGTTCGCCCATACAATCGGGATCTCGGTTTCCATAAGTAGAACCTTCCAATAATATTTAGAAAATCATCGAATCTTCAGTCATTGAATCAATCTTGATCAATCAAAGGATTCGATACGTCTTCTCCAGCCACGAGATCTTCTCCGATGATAAAGTTAAATCCTGAACAAAACATCCAGTTCGGGATAACCTTACTTCAACGGATCGGGGACTGCGTCAATGAGGATAGACTTTGAGTCTTGAGTCTCGCTGTCCGAAAGTCTTCGACTTTAACGATGAGTCTGTAGACCTTCGACTAGATTGACGGAACCGTTTTGTCAACTTCAAAACTCTTCACGAGGATTTCTCCAACAATCTCCCCCTTTTTGATGGTGACAAAACCTTCCTAGATTTGGATAACTTTGACCCGCAAAACATTTCTCAACCACATATGCATATTTTATAGAAATAAATGGCTAATAGAATAACACTAGAATGCGCAACCACAGAAAATAGGTTAGTCCAGTATATGATTAAGCCATTCATAAGATATCAATATTGATAAATAGAAGCAGTCAAATCCAAGTCTAGGCGGTTCTTATCCGAGACACAAAACAAAGTCAAAGTCTGTCAAAAACAAACGACGCTTAAACACAATCCAACAAATAAAAAGATTGAAAGTTTTCAAATCATGCATCTCTCCCCTTTTTGTCATCATTTAAAAAGGATGAGATGAAATCAAGATTGCTTGGGAACGCGGACAAGCTGGAAATCTTCCATAGACTGAACAAAGCCTTCCGGCCTCTTAAAGTCTTCCTTTAGCTGTACAACCTCCTCACTCTTGGCATTGGCCTCGATTAGAATAGAGAGGGCTTGCATCTTTTCATTTAATGAACAGGAAGAAGCTTGACCTTCATTCTTCAAGCTTTGAACTTCGCATCCCAAGGCATAAATCTGACCTTTCATCTCAAGAGAATATCCATGATTCTACGAAAATCTGCTCCATTATCGGTCGAGTACTTGCTTGGCTCGATGGGTATAAGCGGAACGATGGTGGATCGCATAATCTCGCGAGGTTTGGCGATGAAGCTTCATGACCTTCCTCTGGAAATTGAGATGCATAAACATCTTACGGGTGCACGGGCGAACGATCGACTCCTTCACTTTCATCCGGAAATGAAGATGTCAATCCTTTCTCCCGAACTCCCCTTTTTTCATGCCTACGGTGGAGAAGAGATTTCCTCGGGTTCTCCTTCTCTTCTTTCTTCTTCGGGTCTTTCTTGCTCTGCTTCTTGCTCTGTTTCTCTTTCTTCTTCTTCCTTCTCCTCTGCTTCTTTCGTCTTTTGTTCCGATTCTTTATGTGGAACAGGACGACTTAAGTTCTTTAAAGCCATTGCGAGAGATGGTGATGTCATCGTCATCATCTTCATCCTCAACGAGGAGAGCTCTTCTTTTCTTTGATGGAGCAGCCATGGGCTCCTTCCCTTTTCTCTTAGTAGCAAAAGAGAGATGATGAGACTTGGCAGGAGTCTTCTCTTTGAATTTCTCCAATTCCTTGCTCAGTTCCTTCAGACGCATTTTGGTCACCATTTTCAGTCCTACCACCATATGATCGCATGATCGAACACAAAAGATTTGCGGAGGCTGAATATTCAGATGTCTCGAATAACCGTAACAAGGCTTGGGTAAGGGAGTTGACCTCTGTCCTTCATCACTGCTCTATACATGTGAAACATAACGATGAGGAAGAGAACTTCCTTCCACGAGGATGGCATACATCAACTTTGCCTCGGAGCTTGAAACATCGTTTTGGAAGTTGATTTCGGCGAAGGCAATTAATCACAATCTTGTGAAGCAAGATGTTGAATGTGTTCATCCTTGAGTAGGTGATCTTCTCATCTGTTCTCCTATCCTTCACCAGTTCAAGTGTGGCCCGAGCAATGGAAACTTTAATCGGTTGATATATGCCTCTCTCAACTTCTAACACATCGCCAAAGATATCCATATCCACAATATAGTCTTGTTCTTTGACACGAAGGAAAATCTATTCGCATCTAAAAGCTAAGATTTGAATAGAAGTAGCGGTCAATTCGCATAAGCCTCGGTTGAGTCGGAATGTAACTTTTCAAGTTGAAGATAACTGAACTTTTCCCTCAAGTTCATTTTCACAGCATCCAGAAAATCAAAGTCCACACTCCTAGGGTTTATTACCCCACGCTTCAGCAATTTCGAGTACATATCCTTTTGTTCCTTTGATCTGAACAAATCTCCCTTTTCCTTGAATTTCAGCCGCAATACCCATTTTCGGTTGAGCAGTTGTCATCATCATTCCCATCTACGGGGATTTGGCCCCGAGTCACGAGGATCACTTGGGATATTCGCAAGGGTTTCCTCGACCACCCCTTTACGAGCGATTCCCAAACTTTCCATTCTTTTCAGAAAGATATATTCGTTCCTATATCATTTTTTTCTTTAACAAAACTATCAACATAGTTCAAAGGAGTACGAATTCCTTTTAAAGCACGATATAGCTTGTAGATAAAAGCAGGCTTTTGAACTCTTACGGGTCTGCTTCCTCGATGATTTCTTCCGATGAACAACGCCTTGAGGACTAGATGATGGAGAATGACACTGCTTTGAGAATGTTGTGGGCTCGGTTCTGATCTGAGAAACTTCATCTTGATAAGATCGAAGTGTGTAGGCCCCTCACTCATTCTCTGTGGTCCCTTGCTTGCGATTCTTGACGACTTTCGTGAAGAAGACATCTTTAACAGTGTTTGGAAGTTTCCTAGCTTGACTTTCCCAGAAAAGATGATAACTTTTTGAAGATTTAGAGAAGAAGACAAACGGGAATGGAAGATCGATGCAATCTAGGGTTTTTGAGAGAGAGTGAATAGAAAAGTGAAGAGAAATCGACAGTGTTCGTTCGGTTAAAAAGAAGAGTAAACGAACCGTCACAAAGGAAATAAAGATATACCTTTTCAAAATAACTGTCTTTATCCATAAAAATAGCTATTTCAAAAATAACTTCCCATTTTAAAATGAATCGATGCAATATTT